>OY726518.1:83789805-84337305 GCA_963383655.1 Bathymodiolus septemdierum
GTACATACTATCAATTCGCCATTCTAGAGCTGTGCAAAGTAAGAATCTACGGTAAGTGCAAGTATTTATCAATTGTTTTCAAATGTGGAAAGTAAATGACAACTTGCATACTCAGATAGTTACCTGACAATTGGAAACTACGAGTGATTGAAATAGTTAGATAAATTCCAATGTAGTTAATCTGCTAAATATAAATGTTAGAGAAAATTGAAAGGCCGATCTGTAGTTGACACTTCAGAGACACCGTCAACATTGGGTACAAGACAGAGAACAAAACAAAAACATAATACCAAAAAATAAAATGTAAAGCAAAACGAAACCACCAGAAAATCATTGATGAAGCCAAGTGTTTGCGAAGGTAACGCACTTCCTGTTTCCCATAAGGCACTCGGTAAAGATGTGTTATGTTGAGGAGGAAATGGAAAGGATTAATTGTCATTTAAGTAATGGATGATTCTTAAGGTCAATCTGTTCATTTAACTCCATAATGTTTCCTGTCATGTAATCTAATTGTCTGTTATCGTTTTCTTATTTGCGACATTAGATATACTTGAAATATTTGGAATAACATTGCTTGAATTGCGCATTGAAGTTATATACTAATTAGATGGGCATGTGTTCATTCTGTTGTTGTTTGTGATAAATATACGCGCTGGTCATATGTGAGTTAGAATAATGTGTAATTCTGAATCTTTGTGTTGCTTATTGTGAATATACAAATAACAACTACTCAATTGTAGTTCATCGTTGTAGTCTAGCACAAACAGACAAACCGCATGTATTTACAGTCTAGTATCTGATCAAATGTATTCTTCATACATCTGTTCAATTAGAATTAAAAAGTTATGCATTCATGCACGCCCACCAAGGTAGGTCTCTATTTTACTTTGGAATATCGAGAATCCTTTCGAACATTTAAAACAGTCGGCTTAAATGTGATGACTTTCGTATTCATTGCAACAGTACGATGGGTAAGTACAGATTAACAAGAGTTATTCCATCTTGTCGTTATGCTTTTCGCTAAGAGATATTGTTCTTACAAGGGGTATTTTCGACATATTTTGTTCGATAATGTTCTAAAATCAACGCTATCGAGAACCGAAGTAGTAATCAGGAGTCATTGGCAACATTGGGCGTCCCAGACACAAGACGAAGAGGAAAAAAGTGAAACAAACACACACACACACAGAGAAACCCAAAGAGATGAGCAACACGGACTCCACCAGAATCAGGGTTTCTGAACATAATAAATATAAGTTTATCTTAAATCATTACATTAAAGGGTATTAGAAAATCACCCTTGTTTATGCAAGTGATTCATATTGCAGAAAAAAGGAGAAAGGGATATAGCATATCGTTATCATTATTCGATACCCACCACCTGACCACTGTAAATACAAAAGTCGGCTAAATGAGATTAACGCATTACACTTTTGATTATAACTGCTATGTTGTTGCATGATAATGTGGTTTCGTGCAAAACGATGCTTTCCCAAAATAACTGTAACAATACATTAAATTGCCTGTCAATTTGACGCTAACTGTAGCTCAACCAACAGGGTTTGGAGAATCAGTACACGTCATGACGGTAACTCTAGTCAAAAATGCGCATTTGTCGGTTGACAGTAAATGCCATTTGTAGATCTTTTTATTTAAGAATTGCAGTAATTTCAAATTACATACTATTTGTTTATGGGATTGAGTATACCTGTATCTTACATGGATTTCTCAAATTAAAATGGTACAAAAGCAGTGAAATGTTGTGCACAATTGTAGCAGTTTGTAATCCCCCAGGTCCGTGCAAATATATACTCTATTATATATAATGCGGCTCCCAAATGTGCTTAGGTGAACAAACATTAAATGCAGAATTAATTTATCATTAATCCTTGCCTTAGGAAGAATATTTTTTTAACAATAATCGTTATTCTCTTACACCATTGATATATAGTTTCTTGTTAAACACTTTAACTCCTTTCTGTACAAAAATACATTAACTTATTTTGAGAAAATCATTATAATTGCGAAAACAAAGGTCGAAGTTGGCCAAATAATTCTACTTTTATATATGTATGTATGTTAGTTATTTTGACATTGTATTGGACTTACTTGACTTTGACTACCAAGTTTGTATAATGTAAATAATGATTTAACTAGTAACGATATGGATGTAAATGAACGTGAGAGACTATTTAACATTGCATTTTGACATAAATTCAAGTAATGAAACAGCTGTTGTGTATTTCACAGTCAGAGTGAGGTCTTCAACAATGAATGTGAAACGGACCCTGAGCTACATGTATGCAAAAGCTACTGGAAATGTTGTCACAATATCTTTTGAAAATGACCTGAAACGTGCTCAAGTTGATATTACAATTGCATCTTCTGAAGATGTTTGCTTTTTATATGATTTTTCCTAGTGAAAAAAAAGGAAATAATCTCAAAATCCAATTAGAATACAAAATAGTGAGTGCCTCACATGCCGTATTCACTTTATAATTTTCCTACATTCAAAAGCCAGATTTTTGTAATCGAAATTTGTTTTTGTTTTTAATCTACATTTGACTTCAAGGAATATTTGGCTATATATTACCGCCTGTTATACGACCGCCCCTTTCCCACTATATAAATTGCATGCATATAATAGGGTCGTTTTCTCATTTCGTACAAAGCACGATTTTTGTGAGATACCAATCGTGGTGAATTTCAGGAATTGCTTATTTTTATTATGCTCATAATAACGCAAGTTGAAAATACCCTCACACAAGAACCATAACTCGCGTGGAAAACTTTACGAAAAGCCGAAATATTCCCTAAGCAGTTATGTTTCCCTAAGATACAAATATCCCGTTTGAGAATATAATTAGCTTCTCTTCTAATCGAAAGACGGATGGTTTATATGTTTTTCATTTGCATTGAATCATTTATGGTGACATGACCTTAAGCAATTACTGATGCATTCTTTGACAACATTAACATTTCCCCTAGACTAGTAGACAACCATTATGCCTACTTGGAAAACCCATATCTTGTTTCAACAGAGGTGTGATAATAATATTATCACCCTCGACAATCAATTTCTTAACGGTTAACCAAGTAATATCGGCGACTGTAAAACGATCCAAAAGATGCCTTCAATTTAGCGACTAGGAAATATTAGTTCAGCAGACTCCTCTTTGTTAACAACCATTTACCAAGAAGCTCGTGATAGGAACCACAATTTATGGAATATCGTATCAACTGAGAGATATAAACTCCTTATGCAGGTGCTGCTGAAATCTTGCTACATTTAAATGGAAATTTCACAGTGGGAAAAGTGAAGTCTACCCTTTTATCGCAGGGTTTCGCTATGCACCGCCCATGACAGTCAAATAGTAGATGTAGTTCAAGGTATACAGAAGTTCTAACTGTATCTGTGGTATCCTTTGTTTCAAGTTGAATGGGCTAGATACATTCAACATAATCACCAATCTTGGTGATTATTTATTGAATGGACATCATCCACATAGCATAACTTATATGGACGGGCTAGTTTCTTTTAATTGTTCCTAAGAAGTCTCGGCATAAAGTATGCCTCTTACGAATAAAGGAAGAAATCGCCGTGAAGAGTTTGTTCCCATATGAATGTCACCTGTATCTTGAAAAACACCACCACAAAACAGAAGAATTATGTTGTCAATCAACAATTAAATTTTCTTGATGATGTCAATTTCAGTGAATGTTTTTACCAAATACGACTTGTCCCTACATATAGTAAGGTACTTACGTTGGCCATTTTTGCTAATGAAACACAGTTTAATTAATTATTGTTATCTGACTTTATTTCTAAGCGGGGAAATGGGAGTAGATAAGTCAAATATGCTTATGTTATAGCATGGAGAGGCTTTGAGTGTATGTACTCGTTAGTCATTACATTTTGTCAGAATCCACAGCTGATTGACACCACACGTGGAGTTTCTAGATGAACAGTGTCATTGATATAATGCATGCACATAGTTTGGAGATTTCGTGGGGAGTTTTTCGAAATAGAACGCCGTTGGTAAGGACAATGGTGCAATTTAGGTATCGAGCTCTTCATCTGGGGTTGATTTTCCAAAGTTTCTGTTCGTAAGTGTTGACGGGGTATACTGGGGATTCCCAGATGAATTGGCAATGCACAATTCCTTTATCAAGCAGTCTATGTAATGTGATTGACACTCAAGTGATATTGTGATGGCCTTACCTACTTTGAAAACAACAAACTTGTCCTAGAGATGAGACAGGTATTTAGCAATATTTGGGTCTTTGAAAGTTGATGTTGCGCGGGCAATCTGATTTGCTCCCCATAATTGATATGTCGCCGAGTAGAGAATCTGAGGAAACACCATTATTGGTCATATACGAGTGACACTAAGCACATTGTACCATGGAATGAAAATGATGATTGTGATACTAGGAAAATGTTACAAGACAGCTTTGCATGCTACGAACAATCCGATTCGCCAAAATGGGTCATATATGTATTGATTATATCATTATATATTCATGACATAAGGTCACTTGCATATAATCAGATGTCAAACGCCTCGACATATCAGTAAAGGAAACACCTTATTATCGATCTGATTTAAATCAGATTGGGGTGCTCATCTATACCTATACCATAGCTCAGAATCTATAATCATTGAGATATTGAAATCACAATTTACGGCGTAATCATATAGATACATATTAGACTAAAAATGTCGACCCATTCAAGTAACACATATATATGCCTTTATATAGAAATTAACCCTCTTGCGCTGCTACTGTGCTTCCTTAAATTGAAACCACATAGGACATCTTTCATTTCCCAATAATTATCTGGTATGGCTCGTTTCTTTCTTTCTTTCTTTCTTTCTTTCTTTCTTTATTTATTTATTTATGCAAATATATACTTGTTACCTTTATCAATTATTAAGCACCTAAGAAGTATAACTCCATATATTAACTAAAATATAATTTTCTTGCAAATGCTAAAAAAATATTTGTTGTTCCTTTCCCAATACGTGAATATATATTCCAATAGCATTGGGTAGCGTCGTGCTTGATATCGTTTGATAGTTGGATTTACAACTACCTATTTAATCATTGCCTATCACCACTAACGTTGTGAGTTCGATACCCGCTCATGACGAGGTGTACTCGATACTATATCATGGGATGAAGTTTGTCAGTGACTTGCAGCTGGTCGGTGGTTTCTCCGAATACTCCGGTCCCCCAACAAAACTGACCACCACGATACAACTGGAATTATCTTCAAAGTGGGATTAAATACCATAACTCTAACCCGAACCCAGATATATTCTTTTTTATGGGTTTTTGTTTGTTTGTGTACTTCTATTGAGCATTTTGTTTTAAAATCATTACAATTTCGCCTTGAAACCACATAACTATGAACCTCATCGGTGGTGTAATACCGTAGTTAGCGTGATCGGCTTTCGAGCGCTGGTAGGTCCAAATCAAAGACATATAAAGTTAGTATGTTGCTGTTTTTTTCTGCTAACCACATAACATTAAGGAGTAAAAGGCAACGAGTGGATAATTGCGTTCTAGTGGAACATGTCTACCCGCGGAATGCTGTTTAAGAGAGGGTGCACTATAAAGCTCCAACTAAGCTTGTTGGTCAAGTGCAAAACGTATATAATCATCATTTCATTGAGATGTAATTTTGTTTGCTATGATATAGCCGCGCAATTGATCATGTTGTGCTAAGGAACAGTCACTCACTCGCACACTTAGATGTGCATCTATTTAATTTTAACAATAACACATATTCCCCATGTAATGGCGTGTTATAGAATATGCACTGTTTGAGCGAAAGAAAAGTTAATACACGCTGATGCGTTGCAAATGTGCTGATTATGCTGGTATTGAGAATAATGTGGATCGGACTGAGTAATACACATGTATTTATTGTTGACTGGTACCTTTAGCTTCAACGTAGGAGTCTAGTTCACCCAATTATTTAACATATGCACTTATATATGTAGATCAATTAGTACTTTGCATGATATATGTGTTCAATCAGCATTAACCCGTATTCATTCATCCCCGCCTACCAGAGTTAAGGTCTCTATTCAAGCTTGTTATTACAGGCTCAGCCAGAACCTGCTAAATATAAACAATAACTTGAAATGCAATGATGTTCTATTATTTATTCTTGCGTTCGTTGCTGGCACATGAGGTTATATAGATACACAACCACATAGATGTGTGCTACATGTGGTAATCAACTTGCTGAGATAGCAGTATTACTCGAGGAACAATATATTTTTGTTATTTCCTCAATAGATGCAACGATTGTGAAGAAGGTATGCAAAACTATACAAACACCCATTCAAAAACACATACAAAAGACATGTTCTGTGCAATCGGAATTTTCAAAATAATAAAAAAAAATATTAGTAGACCACACTGTACACATACATATATGTTGACCATGAAGTATCCAATATTGTCATATTCATGCTATAAATAAATATTTGTACAATAAAGAAATATGTTATATACAGGATGTTATAAAGGTTGGTGGGATAGTGACTGCAGTAAGCCGTGTCCAGCTACATGTGTTGTGGGACATTGTTATCCTGGTAATGGTAGCTGTGTGTGGGGCTGTAATCCAGACAACTGTCTACGAGATATATGTGATACTTCCACCGGTATATGTACAGAAGGTTGTAAAATAGGACGACGAGGGAACTATTGTGACAGGAGTAAGTTTACTAATACATGCTATGCTCAGACACTAAAATGACAGATTAAAAAAACATAACATGATTGTAAATTCATATATATATATACGTCTGAAAATTAAACCAAACAGTGTTAAAGTTAGATCTTTGAGCTGACAAAGTCTTGTTCTTCCCTTTACGGGATTTGAACTCACACCATTGATACACTGCAACATCAGTCGCTTAGCCCTATGTCCAGCGCCCTAGACCACTCGATCACATCCGCTATTTATACAATATTATTGTTATTATTACTCGGAATGTCTTTGGTGATTAAAAAAAATGAGATTTGTCTAAAATGTATTGATAGTATAAAGATTGGCAAATAATATTCATCTAAGGATGTAGGCCTGGGGTATGGGAAACAACTCTATTTTCATTTTCTTCTCAATTATATGGTCATCTGTGAAAATTCTCCATCAATTCCAAGCTTCTTGGCAACACAGATTGTTTACATTAGATATGGACAGTTTGACAAAAATGACTCCTTTTCCTTTTACCTTTATATAACTTTGCTCCTTGTCTTTTTATATCTTATTGCTGCTAATATAAGTGTGTTATTATTATATGCTTGTGCCCACAAAATATCATTGAAATATCTCTTTCCAGAAAAAAATACCACCAAAATACGTTGCTAAAAATGCCAGGAATGTAATATATTTTGTGCGACAAACGTTTTTTCCTAGTGAATTTCAAGTGTTTATCAAATAACAAATAGTAAATAGATACACCAGAATATTATATATTATGAAACTATTGTACACTTGCTTTATTTGTCAGGAAATCACTTACCCCTGGTGATGATTTATAAAAAATAAATTGGTTACATTGAAAAACTTAATACTAATATATATTGGTATGACAAATATCAATATATTGAAAAGAAAGTGTCATGTTGGAAGAAATGTGGTGTTTTTAGAAGTGATATTGAAACTGTGTGATGTATATTTCATGCACCATTTTGACCTTCACATAATTATTAGGTGACCCGACAATGTCAAGAGGGTACACAAGATATGTATACATTGTGGTCAGTTTATACATTGTTATATTTTGTTGAATTATGTATTATATGTTAGCAGTTCATGACAGTCTGTGACTATTAGTGACACTCGTACACACTACAGAACATGAAAATAAATTATTTTAATTGTCTAATTTTAATATAATTCCACTGTTGCATATACTGCTCAATTTCGTTGGTCAACACCATATACCAGCTGAATTTTTTTATACATCTATATGTAATAATGGTTATTTTCAAGGAATTTATGCATTGTGTCAACACACCATTTCACTCACAAATTGTACACTTTTTTCAGTTTGCAGATGAAATGTCAAATTCTCACATTTATAAATTCTCTCAAAATAACCTATATTCCTAAAATATTATTGCTAATAGTTTGAGAAAAATTCATGTTTCAGAAAGCAGAGAAAAAATAACTGTGCAAAGATTGAAATACCAAGATGTAAATTAACTTAAACCAAACTGTTGAAATTAGATCTTTGAGCTGACACATTGTTGTTATTCTCTCAACGGGATTTGAATTCACACCATTGATACACTGCAGCACCAATCGCTTATTCTTATGTCCAACACCCTAGACCATTCGACCACATCCGCTTTATTAAAGTATAGCTTCAATAATTGAAGTGTTACCTTGTCTCGTAAAGAAAATCTAGAGATAAACATCAGACGTGTGTCTAAGCGTGTGTAGATAGTACATATACACTTGACATTATAATTTGACAGCAATCTAACTCCGCAATGATTAACATAGTGTATAGGATGATGACGAATTCATCATATATATCATCAGGACTGTTCGTATTTCTAATGTTTTGTTAATTAAAATAAGTGATGTAGAATGCACTCTGTAGATTCTTAAAAAAAGATTTAACGAGACGTGTAATCGTCGACTTATTATTTTGTTCAAGAAACTACGAGTAGGAGAATATTACCTTACTTAATACAAATGTGTTATTATTTGCTAAAATGCTAACATATCATTTCTTTTTTCTTTTATATTTAGATATTTCATGTGTCCACAATCCTCACCTATGGTCTTTTATGATTTGCAACTACAGGTGGTTGGTTTTATAAATGTTGTGTGTATTGCGAGAATCTATATTAAACAGTTCTGAACATAAATTTTGGCGTTTAACTGAGATAATAATGAGACAGATCACTGAGCTTGTGCTTAAGTTTTAATTTTAAGATCATGTTGAATTGAAGTTCATACCGATTATATTTAAGATATTATCGCTTACAAAATATTTAAAAAACATGGATTATTTTTGCAGCATGTGAATCGGGAACATTTGGAAATACATGTTCTAGGAATTGTCACTGTGTCAATCAAACCTGTGATCCAATAAATGGTACATGTCCTGATGGTGGATGTCAACGTGGATACAAAGGGACTACATGTAGTACAGGCACGTAACACGGATTTATTATTTGCTTTTAGTACCCACAATTTGTACCTACACAATATCAATTAGGTACAGATCAAAATAGTTTAGTGTTATTTTATTTGTTTGGCCTTTACCTTAGGGAAATGTCCGAACTGTACTCTTGATAAAGAGGGCACTAATTGTCTTCCACTGTAAAGCATAGGCTATTTGTTTATCTCATAAATTTGATCAATTTTTAAATTGCTACTCTGTAAAGTTCTTCATAAAACTGAAATTAATTTGATGTATATTCCAAATTTTAAAATTACCCCCACATCCAAGGGAATCAGTTAAGAATATATGTCTAAAATAGGAAAAAAATGACAAAAATATGTAAACAAATATGTAAAATGATGTAAATTTGCTAAAATATGCCAGAACGCATTATTCATATTATTGTTACACTGTTTGGTATGATATCATTCAGACACAGACACACGTTTTATGCAATATTACTCTTACCCAAGAATGATTAATTTAGGGTTTATATCTTCCGCTTTAAATAATGTATTAAATATTAGTATGCCTCCTATTATGTTGCACACGGCGTTGATCACTTCCTCATACATTTTATTTGCTATTAAAACGCTTAAGCATACTCAGAAAGTAACTCCTCTTCACATTACTCACATGTTGCAATATAAATCACCTTGACATCAATTCAGTCATCCCCAAACATGCACGACTTCTGGTTTTAGAATTTTATCTGATTAGTCCATTAAAATAGTAATGTCGCAAACGTAGGTACTAATCATTGCTGGTAAAATAATATTTTGACAGTTGTCAATAAACCCACCTTGATCTAAGTTCAGTCATAGTAAAAAAAATACTTGTAACATAAATACGCATTTTTCCTTTGATGTTGGTATGCAGTAATCAATTTAAGAATAGTAAACTTTTACAAACCATGGTCTAACATGAAAATTATCGAATAACATCAAGATCTTGATGTTATTCCATGATTTGCGGACCTCAACGAAAGCACCCAATATTGATTTCTGTTACAAACCATATATACCATGGATCTTACTCATGACCTTATTTAAACCAACTCATCCTTCGGATTCGTTGGTTTGAATAAGTTAATTCGTAAGATCCATGGTATATATAATACCTAACTTTCGGTTTCATTACAACACAATATTAAGAACAAACAAATCGAGTACTCCTGATTATAATGTATTCAAACGGCCTGTCGTATGTGAAAATAGTAAAATAAGATGAACGGAAAACATATTTACAACACTGCCTTTAGTTTCTTACAAGAAGGATACGCGAATATAAGTGTATTTCTGTGCATAGGAAGAACAAATCAATGCAATTTTGATAACGAAGGTGGGTGTATACGATGTGGAAACCATGTGACTATATTACAGAAACGAAAGCAGTTAATAACACTAATAGGAACATATTAAAAAAATCAGCGGAGATAAACTGTTATTTATTATACCAAATGAAAAAAGAACATTTATGTTGAACAGACCTAAGACACTATTAAGCAACGAATGCTATCATTTTTATTTCGCCACCACAATTCTCACTTCATCGTTAGCATACACGACATTATGATGCATTACTTTTTAGAATTGTCACATGTTTTATTCATAGTTTTATTTTATTTTCCATTATTTTGATAATTATTCGCTATAGAATGTAGTCTTGGTAACTATGGCTACAATTGTAATCAATCATGTGACGGGTGTCTATCGGATTCCTGTGATAATGAAGATGGTGTCTGTACAAGTAAAATTGGATGCAAACCTGGAAAACAACATGTAGACCCGTGGAAGTGTGATATAGGTATGACCACAATCTATTATGTATTCATTTGTGTGCATAGCAAAGGTACTTTTCGTCAAATTGTTGAAATTCCAATGAGAGCAACTGGTGCTCCTCTCATTGGTGATTTGTTTTAATATTGGTTATGAATCCTAGTATATGACTAACACCAAGGAGATCCTTCTAGGCCCCCTCTAATCAATTTATTCAACAGTAATTGTAGATATTTAGATGATGACTTAACTGTAAATAATTCTAAATTTCTTGTGTTTGTAAAACAAAGGTATACCCTTTCAGAAGGTAAATATAACTACCGCGTAGACGACGAAAGACACGACTTTTTCTTTCAGTTTTGTCTTTTTTGTTTGATGAGAGACCTTTATTTCTCGCTTAATTTGGTTCGCACATATTTGTAGTAATGTTTCAGACATCAGATACCCTCATCTCGTGATAACATAAAAGTCTTTACACCAGGGATATCGTTTTCATAAATAATCAAACACCATCAAAAATTCCATTATTGCTATGATTTTTGTAATATAAATACAATTCTATTTGCACATAAAATGTATTCCCCATGTTTCTATGGCAATGTTTATTTTGTTAATGATATACCAAACAATCTGAGAAATGAAAATTGGTATCTTCTAAAATGCTATGTATAGTTTCAATATGTTCCTTGAAATATCAACAAAACCTCATTTAAAAAGATACCATATTGCATGTCTATAAAGTGCAATTCTAATCAGTGCCTGATATGGGTAATAAAATGGAAATCAAAACATACCACACTGTCGAAAAAGTTCCAAAATACAATAGATAATCGTACTAACGGAAGCAAATGCGATACCCCTAACACAAAGACTTGATTGCTCACTTTCCTGACCTAGGCTGGTATAGACACTGCAATAAAATATGACTGGTTCTAAACTAGTTTTATGGGCCAAACGGTTCCATCTTAACAAAAGCATGCGGACATGCACGAGTTTTCCACATATGAGTAAAATGACAATCCTCACATATAACTGGATGATCAGCTTTGTCATGAAGAATGTTGTAATCTTGAACTTTATCCACAATATTTAATTTTCGTGGCAGGACAGTTGTCACATGTACATTTCATTTTTGTTATTACATTTGTAGCTGTATTACAAGTGACAAATTATTATCAGTGCAACATATTTACTATACTGTTTATCATATAAGTTCTTAGCGGAGAAGCAATAAGGAACAATTTATAGTCCTTCGTTTGACCCGACCAGTTTATGTTATTTGTTATACGGTTTGAAGTATTATATTCTCATTCAGGATTAAGAACAGAGACTTGTTTGTTCGTAACCAGGATAATGTGTCAGTGACCTATCACTATGAAAAATTTCCAACTAAGCATGTCGGTCTAGCATAAAGTGAACCCCACCACCATCTCCTTAGCCTTTCTCGCCATAGCATAGCTGAATAATAACACATTTGGTGTTAAACAATAATCTCATTCACTCTGAAAATATCCTTTCGCTATCACAGTGATATTGTATTTTCTATAATTATGTTACTTATTATTGAATATTATTACTTTATAATGCATTACTTTTTAGAATTGTCACATGTTTTATTTATAGTTTTATTTTATTTTCTATTATTTTGATGATCATTCGCTATAGAATGTAGTCTTGGTAACTATGGCTACAATTGTAATCAATCATGTGATGGGTGCTTATCGGATTCCTGTGATAGGGAATATGGTACATGTACAAATACATCTGGCTGCAAATCTGGAAGGCTGCCTGGTGGGATGCCTGGACGTCCGAAGTGTGATACAGGTAAATGAAAGAGAATTGTTACCGGTTTTCTTTATTAGATATCAAAAAAGGAATCAAAATGTAGATAAAACATATCGGAATGATCCAGGGCAGTATGGTATCAGAAAATTTTAGGATATTTGTAGACAACTTCCATCATTATATTGATCAAGATAGAAACACATTTTTTTGTTAAATCATATGCATTGGATAAAAGAAAAAGGAACATGACAGAAAAATAGCATGACCTTCAAAGCAAAATGAAAGATCAGGAGTATCGCTTACATTGTTTATATACTAATGGAAAAAAGAAACTGTGCATTCTAAAAATTAATATATATTTTTTTATGACCGGGTATTAAATTTTTTATTAGTCATACTAACCTTTTTTTAACATTCTAATATGACGTCTATAAAACGGCACACACGATATTACTCAACAACTCTATATTTAGCACAAGTGCAGTACACAACTAATCTGGCTGTTCCATGTGACCCCCGCTGTTAAATTACCGTAACGACCGAGTGTAAACAAACCAAACACAGGCACATAACGTATTTTTAAAGTGCTTAAAATAAAAATTCCCTCTCGGTTATAAATAAATATTCTGTGACTAAATATTTTTTTATCATTTGTTTTGAAATTTTGAATTTGGGGATCCCCAGTACGCACAAATACATTCCATTGATATGTGTCGGCCATGAATAACAAAATGCACTAACCTTGTTTTCCTACGTATACATTGATAACTAGTAATTAAGTTACTGATATTTTCCAATTTGATGGCATTTTGAATTTTGCTACTGAAACAAGTAAAATGCTCACGAAATCGTAAAATAAATCAGTAACCAGCTTGTGTCAGTCAGCGTCCCTTGTAAACAACGTCACAGGATGACGATATATTACAAAAATCAAAGTCGATAGATTGTTGTCTTAAGTATTTTTTTCGGAATTTTTTTTTTATGTCAACAATACAAGCTTTTTCTTTCATTGGCATTTATTTTTTTTATTTCATATCTAGCAATAATTGTCGATTATTAACTACTTTTCAAGTGTTCGATATTATGTTTGACAACTCCGTTCCGTCATCTTTTTAGCGCTCGAAATGATGAACGAATGAACTCCGATTTTTTTTTTAAATATTTATACGCAGGAATTGTTCAATCGAATCTATGTTGGAAAATACACAATAAATATGTTTTTCATATTAACATCCATATCTTTGTTTTAAAATATCTCGTTCAAATACAAATAATTCAAAATCAATTCAAAATTTCCGAAGGAGGTAAATGGAACAGCCACCAAATGCCGTGTGTATTCAGTTCACGAATGGCTAAAAATTACCCTATTTGTCCTATTAGAATCGAAATAATTCGTATCACCATTTACGTGATGGTTGTTGTTTATCTGTATTTGTAACCTCGTAATGTGATATCGGCCAATATCATGACATTATGTGTAAGACTACTTTACTGATATCTCGTTTTTTTGTTGATAACTCACCATATGGAGAAATCAATTATATGCGCCAAGTTACATCAACACATCAAATATGCCATGTTGTAGCGTTTATCGACAAAAGGAAAGAGTACCACTCGAGTGTTGGATAGATGCCTTTAGAACTAATTTTAGTGTAAGAGTTATGCTCGTTATTGAAAACCCTACTGTGACTGTTAAATAAAGATCAGCAATAATAAGCAAATTTCATTTACTTTAATTTGTATTGGAATGCACATTTTGACTTAAATTACATATCCTGTCCTGTTGTACTTTTTCTTTTGGCCATTGTGTTTTCTGCTCTTCGATGTACGGATTCTGATTACCCCCTTTGGTATCTTCAAACTCTTCTTGCTAATGCTATGTGTTGCTTACCTATACTTAGATTGTAACAATGGAACCTTTGGTGATGGTTGTCTATTCCGATGTTATTGTCAAAGTGGATTTTGCGACAAAATATCAGGAACATGTCCGGACAAACTATGCCAGCCTGGATGGATAGGGAATTCTTGCAGTGAAGGTATCTGATTAAGACAATTTTCAACATCTCCAAATGAACAACATTTATCTAGAGATATCGTTATTTGGCTGTTACAAGGCACAATTTACATCAATATGTCAATTATCCTCTCCTTTAATTGTGGGAATGTATGAATCCAGTGCTCCCATTTTTACTTGCGTCACGAGCGAAGACCGTGGGTTTACGAACCGCGTTTACCATTCGTCCGGCCAGATCAGAGAAGGTGCCTACTTTGTGTAATATGTAAAGCCGACATTATTAGAAAGTATAAATGCTGATTGTCAACAATTTCATCAATATCACTAAAACGGACAACCACCTCTTCTTTCAACAATATGCAAACATTGCATCACTATTACGTCACCAGAATATATATCAGTATTAAAGTATTAAATTTAGGGCTTTTAAAAAATCGTCTCATTGTATCTTTCAAAAACGTTTTTGGTGAGATAGCATATGCATGAATACACGTATCACATTATTGAAATAATATTTTTGGTGTTCTACGATAAACCTACACTAGGGCACGTATGGGAGTTTCGACTTCTTCTGTCCATTGCAATGACTGGTTGATGCGATAAAAAATCATTTTAACTTTGTCATCATTGAGGAACTCGTGGTTTACAAACGAAAGTAGATACGCATAGGAAGTAAACCAGAAAAAATAATTACACTGATAAATTAAGTCTCATGTAAAGTTTTTAATAAAGATGTTAAATTTGAGAGAAAAATATGGTATACATGCAGCTTCACAAGTTTTATTATGCATATTCAGTTGACATAAACAGGTTGAAATATTAACACACTTAGATTCAGTAGGTTGTAAGTTACGCCACTAATGATTTAATGGCGAAGGCCGTCAATATTATTTTCTTACCTATTACTTAGCTTGCGATGATGGATTGTTTGGTGATGATTGTGCAACTCGATGTTATTGTGAAAGTGAAGTTTGCAATAAAGCTACAGGAAAGTGTCCACACGAACGATGTCAGCGAGGATGGATGGGAGCAACTTGTAGTGAAGGTATTATAACTAACCTTAAGATTTTATAGATAAATAACCGTTCACATGTATTAGGTATACCTACTCAATTTGTCGATACAATACACACACCAACTAACAAACAGACTGCCTATATGTCAAAAACAGACAGACCATATATGAACAGTTTGGAGAGTTGAAATAACCGATACCGATAAACATCTAGGGGATAGCTTCCCACTGTCCGTATTATGTGTTAATCTGGTGTTTCCAACTCTCACCTTTCCATAGATTACAAATGCAATCTGATGGTCAACACTGAACAATGTTAGCTTCAAAATAACAATAATGACAACAAACGATTGGGGAAGAGAGTGTAAGTTGGTCAATTTGGGTTTTATCTTCTTTTCTTTCTGAACAATGAAATAGTTTTAAAAAATACTACTGAAAGTGGCGCTAAGCACCAAAAAGTCAAATCCTAAGGGGTCATCGTAGCCGTGATCGTATATAGTTGGATTTACAACTTCCTATGCAATCAGTGCCTATCACCACTGATGTTGTGAGCACGAATCTCGATCAGGTCGAGGTGTACAACATTATGTGATAAGTTATTCAGTGACTTGCGACAGGTCGGTGGTTTTTTCTGGGTCCTCCTGTTTCCTCTACCAATAAAACTGACCTCCACGATATAACTAAAGCATTTTAGAAAGAGGAGTTAAACACCATCAAACAAGCAAACTTGCAGTTACCCTACAATTTTCCCTCTTCACTGCAAGAACCTATTGGCACATTTATAAATATATATAGCATTTTTTTATAGCGTTGTTGCCATGGAAACTAACGTTTTCAATTATTAATTCTCAATTGTAATTTGGACCTCGAAACGTATAGTCCTTTCATATATATTGAGTTAATTTAGAATGTATCTGTCTTCCATCTCACAGAATGCAACAATGGTACCTATGGCATTAATTGTAAAGAAACATGCAATGGTTGCCAAGATAAGTCTTGTGAAAGATTTGAAGGAAATTGTACAGATGGATGTATTAAAGGATTTAATGGACATCAGTGTCAATTTTCAGGTTAATATGTGATAAGTAATCATTCTAACATTTCCACATATGTTAATTGAAGCATTTACCTTCGATGACATTGTTTTCACTTTTTAATGTGTAATGACATGCACGCCAAACATACATTGTATATGCACTTAGCAAGTTCATTTATGTTGTACTGACTTATTTGAATCGACGGTTTATTGAAGGTGGTCAATGCAATATTTAAGCCGAGGACTAACATGTAATGTTATTCGATAATAAATTAAATATTTGTCAAAAGTATTGGTACTTCAGAAGTTGTTTGGTAATGTATATACCCACTAAGCGATATACCTCCAATTTATTGAACATGTACATGTCCTTGTTTATGTTATTATTCAATAATATGAGGAGCGAATTTGACCTGATTTGAATCTCAAAGGAAGAATTGTCAGAACGAATGTTCTCAACAACCACATGGCACACATTTTGTTTACCGACTGTAACTTCAAAAATGTGCTTCCTTTGAATTACGCATACTCAAGAGAGTACAGCATAGATTACTTCAAGGTAGATAAATACACCAACAGTAGGAAAACAGATAACAAACGCATGGACAACATGAGGTACCACAACAAATCGGAAGTAAAACAAGCTGTTTTGCCATTATAATGTTTTCCGTCTTAATGTATTATAATTTGGTTGACTGAACTTTCTTATCCTCTTTCTAGTTTTATTGTCATGGGAGATGTTGGCTTTGATAATATAACATATTAAGATTACAATACATTACAGACACCCTTGCCTTGAATATGTATTTTATGTTTATTGTAGTAATGCTCCCTACATCCGCGCCTCAGAATATTGGTTCTATAGCAGGAGGTATTAGTGCTGTCATAGTGACTATTGTGTTGGTGGTAATCCTTGTCATCTTTATCAGGTAAGATTGTAGTAGTACAATGCTCTCCACCAGAGCCTCAAACAAGTTATACTGGTCCTATAGCAGGAGGTATTAGTGCTGCCATAGTGACTATTGTGTTGGTGATAATCCTTGTCATCTTTATCAGGTAAGATTGTAGTAGTACAATGCTCTCCACCAGAGCCTCAGACAAGTTATACTGGTCCAATAGCAGGAGGTATTAGTGCTGTCATAGTGACTATTGTGTTGGTGGTAATTCTTGTCATCTTTATCAGGTAAGATTGTAGTAGTACAACGCTCTCCACCAGAGCCTCAGACAAGTAATATTGGTCCTATAGTAGGATGCATTGGTGGTGTAGTAGTGGGTATGGTGTTGGAGGTTATCCCTGTCATCTTTATCAGGTAAGATTGCAGTAATACAATCCACCCCACCAGAGCCTCATACAAGTAATATTGGTCCTATGGTAGGTGGTATTAGTGGTGTGATAGTGACTATAGTGTTGGTAGTAATCGTTATCATCTTTATCAGGTAAGATTGTAGTAGCACAATCTTCTTCAACCGATACCCAGACTAGTAATCCTGGTCTATTTTGAGTATTCTGTTTGAGCCATTTGGTTTCTTGTTCCAAAAGACATTCAAGTTATTTGACATTCGTGGGCACTATGCTTGATATCTACGTTGTTAGGTATACATCCAAGATCGACCTTTACGATGGCACTAATGTTCACCCATATACAATAAAGAAAGGCTATGATTAAACCAAAGAGTTGAATGTAAGGCATTTAATGTGGTTATATGCACACTAACATAGCACAGCATAACACTAACGACTGACATAACTTTAGTAGACATTGTTTATAATTTCATCTTTAGAGAAGCAATGTATACATAATCATGAATTATGTGTTGTATTGTCAAAAGCCATAGCTACACTATGACAATAAGTCAGGTACGTCGCACAAACGTTCGTATGCTTTGAGTATAAGCCGGAAACAATACGATTTGCGGTGGATTCAATAAAAACCTATATATCAAATTTAGGAAGCAAGATGCGTTTCTGGAATAACATTCATTAGGTACGCTCATCTCTCAATAAATAGAGGGGGAAAATTCCATTTACTAGTATAACACCACCACATGATTGTACCTGTCCATATCAAGGACATGTATTTCCATCTTTAAATGTAGTGATATTTTGTTGTTCAAGGACTCTGTGTGAAAGAGGGTTTCTCCATATTGATGGAAATGTTGACCATTTTAATTTTCTTTTCATAATACTATAAGATCCTGACCACCCATGTCGACCCATTCGTTCCCAATGAGAACACAATCCAAACAAAATAGCAGACAGTAAAAATAGTTGGTTAATCATTATATAAACCATTGATATTTTGTATGACTAAAATGAAACGAAATTGTAATGTTTATGCATAGTTACACAAATTAGATATACATGTACGTAGATGCTACAGAAAACACAATATTTAAAAATGTTCTTTTGATTTCGAATGATTGTTGACACATATCACACATATTTATTAATGTATATTGTATGTTTCCAGGTATAGGTCTACCAATAAAACAGCAAAGTACCGTGAACGTGGAGGCTTAACGCCCACTGAGGAAGAGGAAAATAATTATGTCAGTAAGTAAATGTGATATATTTGTATAACATTTGATGCAATGTAAAATATCGAAATCAATTGTTTATTCCGCTAAAACAGAGTGTTGGAAGATGTGTTTGGGAAGGGAACACTCTCCTGATTCATGCATGGAGACTTGTACTGACGGAATTAGTATTTTAGTATTTCGTGGTACTTTTATATCCACTCAAACAGAGAGTCTGAAGATGTGTTTAGATAGATAAAGCTCCTGCTTCATGCATAGCGACCTGTGTTGACGTATTTATTTGTTTTTTCACGGTATTTCGTGGTACGTTTATATTAACTATCATAATCCGGATAAAGCAAACGAAGCTTAAAGGTTGTACACTGAGCTATATAATTTATCCTCTGAGGAAAACAACCTATCCGAAAGTGCTCATCCCGATGTCACTCTTTTACTTGCGTTATAAAGTATTTACAAACTTGTTACCATTATGTATATAGCAGAAGCACTACTCTCATTTGAAAAATGCATTGCTCAATACACAGAAGCACTACTCGCCTTTGAAATATGCATTACTCACTCTGGCAGAAACACTGATCACCTTTGACATATGCATTGCTCTCTACACAGAAACACTATTCGCCTTTGAAATATGCATTTCTTACTACGCAGAAATACTATTCACCATTGAAATATGCATTACTCACTAAGCAAAAGTACTACTCTCCTTTGCAACATGCATTACTCACTACGCAGAAACACTACTAACCTTAAAATATGCATTGTCCACTACACAAAAACATATTTACCTTTGACACAAGAACTACTCACTACGGTGAAAAACAATTCACCTTTGAAGCATGCACTACTCACTACTCACTCGGCATTAAATCAGAAAATGATCAATCAATCTATATGTACATATATGTCATATTGCATTAACATAACATAAGTGCTAAAAATAATAAAATAACTACAAAACAAACTAAAATTGTATGACATGTTTGACGTACACGAGTGTATAAAGCTCGGGTCGATAATAGAAAGTATCTTCTGTCGTTAATATGTTCTGAAATGAAATATTTACAAAATGTAGATGCCGTGAATGCAACAGTAAGGACTGGTGACGTTAAGGTATCATTACCACCGTCAACGACACATAAAACTGAACAAGTATACGACAACACTTTATATGATGATGATGACAATAATGGAGAAGCTACGTATGGCAATGCTCAACTTAATGACGTCACTACTAAATATAGAATTCCTGTGACAGAGTTACACAATGTAATTAATGACAAATATACGAATGATGGGTTTCTGAAGGAATATGAGGTAAGTGCCCTGTATTGGTTTTTGTAGTTAAAATGCTGTTGTATCTAATTATGATGTATGCAATCGCGAATTATAGAGCACAATTGTACTTTAAAATACACAGAAACGTTTGAAGATACCAAAGGAGTAATCCGAAGTGGTAAAATGAAAAAGGGTAGATAATATAATGCCAAAAACAAAAGCCACATAATGATCTGCAAAACACTGCACAGAAGACAAACGATTGAATAAGACGAACCCCAATTGAAACCGGAGGTGCCCAAGAATGTTATGCTGTTTCTGCCCCACTTGTGGTAGTATTCGTCCTGTTACTCTTTTATACCAGTCTGGTTATGAATGTGTAATAGACCGGTATCTGATTATGACAAACTGAACTTATACAAAGATGTACATGGTCCTTTGTTTGTTTATTACAACTAATCAGCTTGATGCTGTCATTATGTTTACAACTTTTTAACCGTGTAGAATATTCGTATAGCGCAACAAATATATTTTGAATGAAGCTTAAAAGATTCAACTGGACAGGAATATGCTTTATCATAATTCACTATTCAAACTGAAGCTTATCAAATTTCCTTTGTATCAAAATATCAAAAGAATAAATACAGCAAGGGGCATAATAGGAATGAGTGAGTTAATTGAGAAATTACCCAGCTATATTATCATGGCGAGCACAATGTATTATTTCATAAGAATGTTGTTGACACCAGGTTTTGACATAGATAAACAAGTAGATCTGAATTGTTATATTGCTGAAACACTCGCACACTTTATTCCAACTCTGGGACAATCACACTGTGTGCTCTAACGTCTTAGTATTGTTTGCTTAATTGAGAATCAGTAATTTCGAATGTAATAGTATTTGGTTTTACACTACCGGTGGTTGTTGCATTTCACATACTGTATATACTCTTAAAATTCATATTTTTGGAAATAAATAGAACTCGGAGGTATTTGAGAACCTAGCTTGATGTCTTGCCTTAATATCCCAGATTTTTATTAACAACATTCATCAATTAAATGATGGTAATGTGCATAGCATTCTCATATGAAACAGGTAAAACCTATAAAGCCGATTTAGTTAGCAATACATATTAAAGGGATATTGTCTACCAGCTGCGTAATTTTTTCATACCCAAAATTATTGTCGATTTCCGTACTGACCTTCATAAAATGAAGATTAAACATCGAATTATTGATGAATACGCTCCGAAACGTTGTTTTTTTCGACTAAAAATGCTGACCATCGTTACCGGAAGCTAATTAATTATGCACTGACCTGGGCGAGGCCAACTCTATTTATTTATCTATTTTTATGCCAGTAGCCCGGATGCTGCAGCATGGATATTCAGGTAAGTTTCTATAAAAGTTGAGGAAACAAGCTATTTGCGAACCGATATTGTATCTAAATAACGTAGAGATAAATAATTTCTGTATCAGAAATAGATTTGAAACATTTGAAAGAATGAAAACTACATGCCTTAACAGATTCAGTCGATGCTTCCACGATAACTATTGAA
This sequence comes from Bathymodiolus septemdierum, assembly GCA_963383655.1. Taxonomy (NCBI): domain Eukaryota; kingdom Metazoa; phylum Mollusca; class Bivalvia; order Mytilida; family Modiolidae; genus Bathymodiolus; species Bathymodiolus septemdierum. The sequence goes on from OY726518.1 coordinate 83,812,012, forward strand.
AACATGCCAGGAGGCACCCCATGGGGGCAAATTGTTGAAGCAACTACTAGAGTTATTTCCGATCGGACTTTTTTGCCGGCCTTAAAAATAACTAAATTAATCTTTTTCCTCATATAAGTTATGAAGTTGTTCCCCGAGATTTTGATACACATGTTAAATTAATTTATTTTAGCAAGTTTTACCGACAATATGAAAACAGAGACATAGAACACAGTGAAATACATGTCTGATGAAAACGAATGACGTAGCCAGTGTTGTTTGATTTGTTGATTGACTGGAATGTTTTAGAGAAATTTGGGCTGGATTAGAAACGAAACAGATCTTCTAATTCCACAAGACAGTTGCTGGAAAATATTAATGGCAAATTATATGGTACTGACTATTGACTTTGAAGAGGGCTATGTTTTTTTCAGACGCGACAAAAATCATATTCTTTTACATTTGTATTTGTATTTGCCGGAATGATTTTCTTTTCTTCAAAATTTTGATAATACTGTGTCTGTGAAAATGGCAAGTATATGATTTTATTGTGAAAATGGCAAGTCGGAATATTTTTTTTTTCTCTCCTGTCCTGTTGCAAGACCAAAATGGTTCTCCCATAAACAAAAAAAAACGAAAAAAACGAAATAAAACTGATCATCAGAAAGTCCCACGAGAAAATCTTTCCTTCCAAAATCTAAAATAAGACTTTTTTTATTTCTCTAAACTTAATTAGTGCAAACTATTTCACTTATATAAATGAATTATTTAAAAAACAAAATAGAGCTCATTTTTCTAGATGAATGTAAAATAAATTCTGAAAGTCCACAATTGTGTATATCTACATGTAATCAAAATTACATTTTTTCTTTATAGTATTCTGAAAGTTCTGTTTCAAAACACGATGGCAGTACATGTAGTGACAGTTATACACAGGCCCCAAGGGGTAGAGGAAGAGGCAGGGGGAAAAGAGAACCAGTGAGAGTACAAGAAAACCATCAAGAAGAGGGGCAAGAGGAGGAAGATGTTCCAGGGGAGGAAGACAGACTTGTGCACCAAATAGGGCCGATATTGCTCTTCAGACGAGGCAAAGAAGAGATCAAGAACGTCAGGTATCAGATTGCAAAAAAAAAATATATAAAATAATACTTTCATAAGGCGAGGATGGTATCAGGAAACCACGCTTGTCAGTTGGATGGGACGATAAAAATCATAATATTTTTCTGGCGCATATGATGATACTAGATTAACACGACGGGTGCCACTAGTGGAGCAGGAACTGCTTACCCTTCCGGAGAACCTGAGTTCACCCCCGGTTTTTAGTGGGGTTCGAGATACTCGATCTTTAGTTTTATATGTATGTTTTGTCGATTGTTGTTTGTTCTTTTGTACTTTTTCTTTTGGGCATTGCATTGTCTGCTCTACTTCGATATACGGTTTCTGATTGCCCCTTTGGTATCTTCAAACTCTTCTTACCCCTAGCATGCTAAAGACCCCTTTATAGGGTTCGATAAGAGTAGGCTCAGTAGGGCCGCTATGAAGGTGGTACTCACACCCACCACCTGGAGAGGGGGTTTCATCCAAGCCTTGGCTTATCCCCCAATGCAGTATAAATAAATGAGCTTAAACTAAACACTGCATTGAAAATCTCATTGATTTTAATCAAAATTAAGTTTTTAATTTGTTTGTTTTTTATCTAATGCATTTTTTTTTGTACTGAACTGTAAAGCACTCCCATTGATTTCATATTAATCATTAAAATGATTTATTTATTTATTTAAGGAGAGAATATCAAGACTAACCGAAGACCAGCTCAGGACCATTGTGAACGAGATGGTAGTTAGGCATCCTGAGTACGTCTTTGACATCCTTGATAGTCAGAATGCGACACCAAGTGGAGGACATCATCCACCAGAAGGCAGTACATCACCAGAGTGGTGTACTTGCTCATACTGCAGGGATATGCCATCAGAAGCTGAGAGGCATTGCTGTGGCAGGAACCCAGAAAATTGCTACTCTCAAATAGTAGTATGTATAAATTTCTATATTTTTTTTGACAATTAATGATTTTCCAAGTTTCATGTGCATTTAAAACCTGAAAGGGATGTATTTAGGACCATCTCAGATGGATGTTTGATATATGCAAGTATGAGCAGCAAAAGTGTATGCCAGTGTAAGTTCATTATTTACAAATTTTTTTAACAAGGTGTGCCTCTCAGCGAAGATCTTCCAGGAAGCACTATAAAAATCTCAATTTTTTAAGGCAACCAAACCTTCATACTTCTAATTGGCAATTACAGTGGATCCCAATACTACATGTATGAAATAAAACTTGCAAATGTATTATGGGATCGACCATTTAACTTGCAGGGGGGGGGGGGGGGGGCAAGTTTTTATTCTGAACCTTGGGAAGAAAAAACAATTTGGCTTGTCAGGAGAAAAGAAAATATTCTGACTTTCAATTTTCACAGTATAATATGCATCAGAAAAAAAAAGAATATGATTTTTGTCGTGTATGAATAAAAAAACATCACCCCCTTCAATTTAAATGGTCGGTCCTGAATGGTTTATTACCATGTCTTTACTCTATTTTTATTAAATCTCTTGTCTTTATTGTAGGACTTTGATCTGATTGTCCTTGATGAGGCAGCGTTGGGGGTTGCCAGAATGTTTCGAGAGGAGCTTTTAGTAATGCCCCATGACCAGGATTACAACAGATCCAATAGGTATGCAGCCTACCGCCAGTATACCATTTGGGCACATGGCCGACTTGGAGCTGGGGTTAGACGTGTGATCCCAAGCTGTTGTACTTGGAGAATTAGGGACAAGTATCCTGATCCATATGGACAATACAAGGGTTTCATTCCTGGACGATTTGATTAAAACTTGTTCATGAAATATTTTTTATTTTATCCCATATATCCCAATGAGTTGTTAATTTCACAAGTTCGTCAGCTGGAATTGTAAATTTAATTTGAAAGTTTTGCCATCTTATTATTATTATTAGTTCACCATGACCCCGAAGGGTCATGAGAGCTATTGCTACAACTGGGCGTCTGTCGTTAGCTTTTTGCATTTTAATCAACTCTAAAACCACTAGCCCAATTTGAACCAAACTTTGGTAGAATGGTCCTTGAGTGCTCCCCTTTAAGAATTGTGTCCGACAATCCCCCGCCAACCAACATGGCTGCCATTATTAAAAATAGAAAATTTTGTAAAAAATCACTTAAAAATTATCTTCTTTGAAACTGCTGGGCCCAAACTATGGTGGAATGATCTTCAGATGGTCCTCTTTGATAATTGTGTCAAGACAGACATGCCCTCCATTCAAGATGGCTGCTGTTACTAAAAATAGAAATTTGTTCAATTGTCCATTGCTGCTTTATTATAAATCTAAATGAGCTAAAATTTTTACTGCAGCTACATGGAAATTAGGTAGTTTAACATATTTTAGCGGGCTAGCTGGTGAAATATATCCCGCCGAGGATGCCAAAAATTATGTAGCAGCTAGCTGGTGAAATAAATAAACCACAAGTTATATTCTATCCCTTGATAGAATCCTCAAATATACCAAGATATAACTGATATAAAAATATTGACAAAGTGATTCTATGTGTCGCTTTACATGTATTGGTAAAGCAATACTGTGTCTCGTGTACAGTACTAACTTTTAGTACCGGGTCATCTAAGCTTCACTAATGTGAACGAAAAATATAAGGGAAAACATGGCAAAATTCATGGAATACTATATGATTTAATATATCATTTATTTTCTCAACTTATTCTCAATGTCACAGATAAAATCAAAACAATTGAATATATCTGGATCCTGAGCTCTTACAGGATATGTGGATAAAATGCATTTATATATACAACAATCAAAATTACTTTGTCTCCAGATACATTGATTGACTAACTAATTACAGTAGTAATTACTAATTTATGCTACCGGGTATTTATCTATTTATGAAAATAGTTGTTATTGAACAAAGTTCTTTCAAATTGAAATCTGAACAGATTTTAACCAAACTTGGCAGAGATGTTTCTTGTGAGGTCCTAAAAAGTTGTCCTGGTTTGTACCAACTAGACCAACACACTGAGCGCCATCATTATTGCGCATTGGACAATTTGGAATGCCCCTTATCCTGACTTAGGTACTTTTCCTCTCTAAATGTGCAGACCTTCTGCTAGACCAGCAAAAACTAGTATTACTGTGAGCACAGCTCACTAAAATATACCCCCCACTCCCCACATCTGTCCAACCTATTTCCATAACCAAAACATTACTGATTGTTCCGACCAAAAATGAAAGGGATCCTCCTCTCTTCATTGGTAAGCTGCTGATACAATTTCTAAACATTCTGAGAAACACTACTCAAGTTATCATATGACATAGGGTAAAAAATGTATTTTCCATCATAACAAGTCCAATAACTCTGGAACAGCAAAAGTGCAAATCGTCAAAAATAAAAAGGATCCTCCTCTCTTCACCTGTAAACAGCTGATAAAATTTTTAAAAGATTCTAAGAAACACAACTCAAGTTATTGTACGAAATAGGATTTGTCTAGAGATGGACGGACATGGTGAAACCAGTATACCCCCCTACAACTTTGTTGCAGGGGGTATAACAAAGAGTGACAATTAAAATATATTTTATGGGATAATATAGTCAATTGTTTTGTCTTGGTTTTCAAATCTGGACTTATGAGATGCTGCAATATCCCGAGTTGGAGGTGGTGGAATTGGTGCAAGATGGACAGAGATTCTTCTGGGATCATCTACTTCCAACTGCACACGTTGATTCATTCCTTCATTATCCTGCAGTCTCATACAAATGATGGCCTTTAATAGTCTTGGAACACAGAAATATGACTTGTCAGTTTTAACAGGCTTCACAGACCATCTAGTTGTCTTTTTGTTGTAACTTCTCTGCCATCTGAAGTAGAAAAATACATACAATGTAATTCACAAGAATAAAACAATAGAATTGGAATTATGATCTATGGAGACCTAACTTTCAATTCAAGATGAATATCTCGAATGTATAGTGAATGAGCAACTAAACATATCATTACAGGTCCACTTTATGAAGGATTTGAGTGATTTGTAGACAGATTTTAGGTTGTGGTCATCCCTCAAGAAGTTCTATGGCAGGCATCACGAGCTGGTGAACAGCTGATTTGGGTAACAGGGTGTCTGTTACCCAAATCAGAACTGATCTTCATTTGTTGTTGATATCTTTCTGTTCATCGGACATGACTTCTAACGGAATTGATCATGGACAACGCAGTCCGTGCATTGCAATAGGCAGGAACTGTTGACTCTTCCGGGGCATCTGAGTTACCCTCATTTCATCGGAGATCTGTGTTGTTCATGTTTTTTTGTTGTTGATGTGATTTATATTTTTGTGTGTTTTGGTTGTATGTTCCCGGGATGTTCATGTTATCGGATTTATGACTTTTGATTGACCCTTCTGTTTTTCCCATACATACCTTGAAGAACCATCTTTGTTAGTCATTAAAGGTCTCTCTACATGGCCATTGTGGTCCAGAGCTGCCAGTCTGTTCCTAACCCTGTACACTGGGGGACTATATGAATGTCTCTTGGAGGCATAGGCAAGGATCAGATTTTGGAAATTTTCCAACTCTGCTGTGCTCCTAAAAATATATAATCATTCATGATAGTGTGTTATAGACAAATTAACAACTTTCTTTATTTGTGAAAAGGATCAAAACTTGCTACATGCAGATGTATATCCCACATAAATGCTACAAAAATCGCTATAATACGACCATATGTATATCATGTATAAGAAACGTGTCCATTGGACAAAGATGCCGCAGCCCCCAACTTGAAAACCCCTCATACCAGATATCCAAAATTAGAACTTCGCTTGCGGATTACTGATATAAACAACATTTCCAAATTTTAAATAAATCAGTCGAGTCATTCAGGAATTATTGCATGGAAACCTATTTCAAGACGTACAGACGGACATACAGGGGTAACACTTCATGCCCCTGTCACTTATCGGTGGGGTCATGAAAGCCTGCAAAGTCAAATGGAAATAGACAAATTATTTGAGAGAAGTAGTGTTCACAACAGTTTGGGAGGGAGATGGACAGTCTGATACGACATACAGACAGGGTGATCTCAATTGGTGTGGGATGAAGTAAAAATTAATAATAACAAAAATTTAAGTTTTGTTATTTTTATGGAAATTATTTTTGCATATCTTACTCAAATGATAGAAGTTTTAAAATGTGCTTATTTCTGTTTTGGAAAAAAATCACTTTCCCACAGACAAAATGTGAAAAAGTTAACGAACGGATAACGGATGTCAAGTGATGGCAATACATTAAATGGCCCTTTGGGCGAGGTGAGCTAGCAATACATAGTTGACATAAGTACCTGCAGTTAAGATAATAGTGAACTCTGTTGACCAGGTATTTGTCCATCACAAACTGTTGTGTGCAGAAGAACCTTTTTTTAAATATGTCTTATCTCTGTTTTCCTCCAAAGGTCCATGCTGGCAACCGCCGATGACAGAGGAATCCCCATATGGGTCTGCATAAGGCACAGGCCATTCATGTTCATCAACCACATGATGGAGGACGCCATACCAAATATCCTGTAATTAGATTGTACTGACATTTAAAGATTGTGTTTTCCCATGATTTCAACAGAATAATTAATGATTTACGACAAAAGAGATGATTTAAATTTTCCCATTGTGAACTTTCCATTATATGCAGCGATATTCCAGCAGCACCTGCATATGGAGTATTTATCTCTCAGATGATACGATATTCTAGAGCTTGTGGTTCCTATCATAATTTCCTTGATAGAGGGCTGCTGCTAACAAGGAAGCTACTGAACCAAGGGTTCCTTTGGGTAAAGTTGAAGTCATCTCTACGAAAATTTTACGGTTGCCACCATGACTTGGTTGACCGTTATGGAATATCTGTGTCACAAACGACCACGGATATGTTCCACTTGTCGTAAGCACTTCCTTGTCCTTTCCTCATTCACGACTTATTATCGGGTTCGTAACTAGATTAACACGGGTGCCACTAGTGGAACAGGCACTGCTTACACTTCCGGAGCACCCGAGTTCACCCCCTGTTTTTAGTGGGGTTCGGGTTACTGGATCTTTTGTTTTATATATATGTTTTGTCGATCGTTTTTTGTACTTTTTCTTTTGGCCATTGTATTGTCTGTTCTACTTCGATATACGGTTTCAGATTGCCCCTTTGGTATCTTCAAACTCTTCTTATTTAACTTGTTAATTCTCATTATCTTGTTTCCATTCCAGAAGAAATTTTAATACCACATTAACTATTTCTAACTATAAGGCCTATCACTCTTGACACTTGATTTTTATTTATTACCATAAAGGAAACGCTTTGGGCTTTGGTTTCCAAGTTGATTTTTACAGATGTAAGATATGAGCCAATGAACCCATTATAATACATATTTGCCAGTTCCTCCATGACAATTGTGATAACTCCCATAGTGTTACTTACAAGAAATCTTTCTACTGTCTTTCCTACTTCAGCAGTGTGCCAGTAATGGTTGACGATATCTTTCACCCACACGAGCAACTCCTTATTCTCTTTTCCTGACCCACCTAAAAAAATAAAAATGTATACTACAAAAGGAAATGATCGTCATAACAAGCCTAAGTTTAAAACTTGAATCAAACTGTATAAATTCATGCAGCTTGTATTTATAAAATGCAGCACTTTTTAATGTTTTATCATGCTATGCAAATTCTGTGCTCAATTAAAGTCATATAGTGCTTTATGGAGATAAACTACAGGCTCAGGTGAGCCTGTATCGCTCACCTGACATAAATAAGCCCTCTTAAGAATGTCTGCAAGTCAATATGCCAAAGTCATGTATCAAAAATAAAACCATTTCTTCCAGTAGCAGCTGAGACATCTTTAACGGAAGTGTGAACGGACGAACAAGGTGTTAGCAATATATCCCCTTCTCTACGAGTGGGGGGATAAAAATCAGGTATATGACCATTCAATGAACATTTCTGCCAAGTTTGGTACAAATTTTGTGGTTTCAGAAAAAAAGATGAAAATGTGAAATTCCCATAGGGTTCAATGTTAAACTAAGTCAAGTCATGGCGGCCGTCTTGGATATGCGATCGGCACAAAAATAACAAACTTGGTAGAGGACCACACAGACATCATTTATATAATGTTACAATTCCATCGGCTGGGTATTTTATGACAAGAAGATTTTCAAAGTTGGATTTCCGATCTGCACCAAAATAACAAATCTGATGGAAGACCTCCTAATGAGCATTTCTGCCAAGTTTGGTCCAAATCTGTTCAGTGATTTCAGAGAAGAAGATGAAAATATGAAAAGTTTACAGACACGGATGCAAAGTGATGACAAAAGCTCACATTGCCCTTTGGGCCAGGTGAGCTAAAAACACATTGGCCCTCATCCTGAAATATCAATATATATATATATATACATATCAAGCATTCTGGTTTCATGATTTGATATGTCATTGAAGTCAATTAAAACTATAAATGTTTCATTTCCAATCATACCAAACATATAACAATATACGAGGCCATGCAAAGTTAATTTATTGGTTCACAGGCCATTTCTGATGAAAATCAGTGAGGGAGGGAGGCACTTTTTTTCCCTTTTCATTGTCCCAAAAGAGTGATGAGGATGTTTTTTACATTGTTCATAGACAGAAAAAATGATAAGCGATGTGGTTTTTGGATTTTGTTTGATTAATATGGCAATAAAAATGGGTAATAAGGCACCTTTAAAAGAGATGAGGGAAATAATTTTTTGTTGACCCAATCAAAAATCTTACCTTTGTCAACTTCTTTCCCAAATTCTTAGTGCCATGCCAAACATCAAAAGAGTGTTTGATGTCAGGGTAATCTTTCTCTGAAGCCAAAAAATTTACACTATTAATCATTTAAAAGTATTGTTGGTGAAGTAAATCAATTCTAATGAATTTACATTTTGTTGCACTTTGCATATTGCCATGAAAGAAACAGAAACATTACATAAGAAAGAATGCTTTTCGAGTGAATATGACATGTTAATTGATTTGCTGAATCAATACCTAGCATATTGACTTATTCCTAATAAGAAACAAATTGACTGAACATTTAACTTAGTTGTCAAACAGGTTGGAAGGTAGGAGAAAGAGGTAAATCTTGCTCATCAATGCAGCTATCTGGTTGTGAGCATCTGTAACAACTTCCACAACTCGCTAATGCTTTCCCCTAAAAAACTGCATCTCTTTCTGAAAACATGCTTTTTCCATATTTGTGCTCTTTCTGTCAGTGTTGCGCTTGTCCAAAGTCACAGTAAATAGGATCTTCTTACTGTGATATTCCATGAATGTATAGGAACAGTACTGTGCACTGTGTCCAGGGCTGTCCATCCTTCCATCCCCTGAAAATGATGTAAATTACCTAATTTTGGTCTATTACTTTTCTCTCAGTCAATCTGATATTTTATTTTACCTCTTATCATAGTCCTTTTCTAGATGTATACAAATGAAAATGAATACATGTACATACAATTAATACATGTATATGCAATTAATACATGTACATACAATGAATACATGTACATACAATTAATACATGTACATACAATGAATACATGTACATACAATTATTGTAAATGTTGGTAGTAATGACATGAAACTTTATATCAATGTAAGACCTTTATAAAGCTGACATTTACATTGACAAGAGTTTAATTTCACATAAAATGAAATTATATTGAAAGATCTATTCCCATGCATACAACCTTCGTTCGGTCTTTCCTTTAATTGGTCATAAGCAGTCTGTACCAAAAACTTGTTCAGCTACTAGCCCGAAATAGTTACTTTTGAGGTTTTCTTCTATTTGTTTGTATAAATTTCAGTCAAATTTCAATAGCTTGAACAACATTTTACTAGTCTCGAGCATAGGGCTAGTGGCTAAAGGCACAGACTGCCATAAGGTGTTCTAATAATAATTTACAAAATTTAGGCCAGATAAATTTAAATTCAAACATGACCTTCTTCTTTTGCTTTGTTAACAAATGAGCCAGTCATCCATTCGGTATAATCTCATTAGCACACGTGTCGGTCAATGTGAACGACTTTTGCATGGACAGCATAAATTGTAACCCGAATAATGACGATAGAGGATGCAGTATTATTCAAGTTACATAAATTGTGTGCGACATTTTACGCAATCGTAAATATAAATTACCGTCTTCCAATCAAAGTATACTACCTTATTTGTACTCTTAGACATATCAGAATAGAAATAAATAATGGAAGCCAGAATGTGTTTTGAGTTTTAGCATGAATTAGCGGATATTAGTAAATTTTATCCCTTGCTTCTGGCTTGGGATAAAATACTAATATCCGCCAATCCATGTTACAACTCCCAACACATTCTGGCTTCCATGATTTATTTCTTTATTTTATATTCTCATCCTCTCACTCTCCTGTTTTTTGAGCAGCAAAATCACGATTCATTTTCAATTTTTGTGGAATTTCTTAAAATTTCAGCAATTTTAGCACAAATTCAACTAATTATAAATTATAAATGCCTCCCTCCCTTCCCATATTTTTACTGACAGGAGGACGAGAATGTAAAAATTTATTTCATGTGGCCTTACCCAGCACAATAAGATCTGTGTCCTGAAATTCACTGAGAACATCCCCCTGGTGTTGCATCCAAAACCTGTCAATTGAGGGCACAAGGTATGTTATCTGGATACGGTGAAATGTCGAAGAACTCAAAAATGGTAGTTTCAAACATTTTGCCAAAGTGGAAATTTTTTGGAAGTTGTTGCCTGAAATCAAAATAGACGAAGCTAACATCAAGTCTCCAGCATGCATGCGCATATTCAGTAGAGGTTGAGAGCACCATCTGTGATTTATATGTTCATTTTTGCAGACCTGCAAAGAGAATATAAGATATATGTACATGCATTTATAATAAAAGTCTAGCTATATGTAAATCAGCGAAATGACATAAACGGTGCTACAACTATAAGTATAAAACATGTTTAAAATACAGTGTGTATATTTTCCGGCTAACTATTTTACAAGTTTGTAAATAATATTTTTGATAAAAGAAGATGAACTGTGAGCTAATGCGCATGCTCATTTATGATACCCCCGCTCTTCGGTAAGCAGGAAGTAGGAATCTGATGGGTCCAAAAACACTTCCCACAATATGGCATACCTATATGAAGCTTTTGACAAAATATCAGATTCCTGTCATCAATAGTTGCTTAGACAAATGTGACTAAAAAATGTGCATATACAAAATGTATGTTCAATGTGTATAAAAATCAACAAAATCGGCAAACAGGAAGCAGGAATCTGATGGGTCCAAAAACGCTTCCCACGATATGGGGTACCTATATGAAGTTTGTGACCAAATATTAGATTTCTGCCATCAATAGTTGCTGAGAAAAATGTTACAAAAAATGTGCATATATGTTCAATGTGTATAAAAATCAACTAAGTCGGCAAACAGGAAGCAGGAATCTGACGGGTCCAAAAATGCTACCCACAATATGGTATATCTCTATGACGCTTGTGCCCAAATATCAGATTTCTGCCATCAACAGTTACTGAGAAAAGTGCAGCGAAAAATATCTTGGACGGACGGAAGGACAGAGGTAAAAGAGTATACCTCCCTCCCCCTTCGGGGAGCGGGGGTATAAAAACAAACAAAAAACAAAATTTTAGTAAATACAACATACTCACCCACTTGATGTAGATTGCAGATGCATTCATCTCAGTGGACATATATATAGCTTCTCCACAGTCCTTCAATGTACAGTTGGAATTGACATGTGTTGTAGCTAAGTTCATAAGCTGTCTCTGGTACACAAGAACAGGACGATCACTTGTCAGCAAGTCAACTTCTTCCTCTTTCTTAATTCTGTGAATTCCTATTCCTAGGTCGATCTCTTGGTCATCGAAAGGTTCATCCTCACCATAATCAGATTCATCAGATTCCTCGATGGGGAGGTGTTCGGCATTGCTATGTCTGTGTAGAAGAGACAAGCAACACAATGTGTATTGCCATGACAATAATGTACATGTATCTGAATTGGATCAGTTGGTATGAATGCAAGTTTAAACAACTGTCCTGTTGAATACATTAAAACCTCATTTTTTTAACATCTGCTTAGTATTACAATTTTCAATGCGCATAAAACAAACTATGTCAGCAAACCAGAAGTAGGAATTCACTGGTCCAAAAAATGCTTCCACTATATGGCATACTCATATGAAGCCCATGACCAAATATCATATTGCTGCCATAAATAATTACTGAGAAAAATATATTGGGACAAACGGATGGACAGAGGTAAAACCGGTGGAGCGGGGTATAATAAAGCTCCTATGGCATGATCATGTATGGTTCTGTTAATTTATTAGGACCAAATTTCAAGTATGTAAGTAAGTTACAACTGAAACATTTGAAACTAGGAAGAACTGTTTTAGATACCTAAAACTTACGTTTCCCCTTAATGCGGCCATATGTACAACAACCCATCTTGAAAAACAAAAATGTTATGGCCCGGACAAGAAAATAATATTTAAAAACCATTATTTGAACTTGAGGTCAAAGGTCAAGGTCCCACGAAGGTCATTATGGTATGCAACACACCGCCTTATGGTCATACACCCACATACCAAATATCATTGACCTATCTCAAAAGAGTAAAATGTTATGGCCCAGACAAGAAAATACTATCAAAAAACCATTATTTGACCTTGATGTCAAAGGTCAAGGTCACACAAGGGTCATTACGGTATGTGACACACTGCCTTATGGTCATGCACGCACAAATCAAATATAATTGACTTATCTGGAAAGAAAAAAAAATTATGGTCCGGACAAGCTTCGCTGAGAAGAAGAGGAAGAAGGAAAAATCAGACTAAAACAATATGTCTCCCTTCGTTCGAAGGGGAGACATAATTAATATGACAAACCTTAGAGTGAAGTTGAGGCTAGGTTCAAAATCTTCATCATCAGAATCATCACCAAAATCACTGCACTCTTCAGTAATATCTATTGAGAGACTGTAAGAATAAAAAATAATTGTTTATTGGTGTATGTGTATAATATCGAAACAAATTTTGTAACATGGTTCTGATGTGCTGCTGTATAACGAAAAAGCTTTTCAAAATAATATTAAATCTATAATCTAAATACATGTATTCTACACAGACAACCCAATATCAAGAATCAAAATTATATCAAAGTTCCAGGCAAAAATTTGGTGTGCCAGAAGCGTGTCAATTCTGTCCAAGTTTGGTAACATTCCCATAAATAGCTAAGGAGGAGTCACATGACTGGCCATTTCAGCTTGTGGATTAATGAAAATGTAACGATGACGCACAAGCCAACATGATCCCTACTAGTAGTAATAAGCATGCAAGCCACAATAATTAATAGGAAACTGTATATACAAGTGACTGTGTTAAGCAATATTGACAATGTTACCTATAAACATAATGTAGAATATGTCTAATCAAACAAAATAAACATACTCAAATGGGTTCACAAATGAATTCGATTTCTCCAGCTTCGTCCGTTTCCTTGAAATGTGATGGTTGTTCCTTTCTTCTACGCCAGAAATACCATAGTCAGAATATCAAAATTAAAAGTACAAATATCAATCATTACAAAATGACATCTCAAATTACCAGTTTTTGTCGTAATTTGCCTAAAAAAATAAGATAATTTTACAAAAATCGGCATGATTTTAACACATACATGGTCCATCTGTCTACCGTTAAATTCACACACTGTGAGAACATGCAAATTGCTATGGATCTTCACATTATTTCTTAAAAATCTTGTTTATAAATCATACTAACAAGATCCAAACTAAAAAAACAGTTCAAATGACACTTCTTTAAATAGAAAGCCTTTATATGAAAAATACATATTGATTTTCCTCTATCATATTTATGTTGATAATTCAAAAACAGTAGGTATAATTATGTCAAAAATTGTTGAAATGTAGTAAAAAACTACATGTAGTTAATGCAATGCTTTTAGAATAGACAACAAATAAACTTGGTTTGCATAAGGACATTGAAAATTATTTTCATTTAGCCATGGTCGAAACTAAAATATGCAATTTAGGACATTTCAGTACAATTTTATAGTCAAATTTCTATGGATCTTCATATTATTTTTGAAAACCTTGTTTATGTATCATGCTTACAGGATCCAAACTAAAAATGTTATTGAAATGACACTTATTTAATGGAAAGCTTTTTTATATAAAAGATACATACTGATTTTCCACTAGGGTGATAATTCACAGATAGTTAGATATAATTTTGGTTCCCATAACAAAGTTTTATGCTCAAACTTTTTGAAAAGTACTTAAAACCTTATTTATGTAATGTACTTCCAGTACCCAAGATATAAACTTGTTTGCATAAAGGAATTGAAAATGATTGTCATTTAGCCATGGTCTAAAATATGCGTTTTAGGACATTTTGTTAAAATTTTGTAGTCATATATAAAAAAAGTTCTGAAACTTGAAAATTTCAATGGATATTCATATCATTTCTTCAAAACCTTGTTTATATATTATACTTACAGGATACAAACTAAAAATGCACTTCAAATGAAGCTTCTTTAATAATAGAAAGCTTTTATATGAAAAATACATATCAATTTTCCATTATAGTGATAATTCACAGAAAGTAACGTGTACTTTTGGTTCCCAAAGCTAAATTTTATGTCCAAGTTGTTGAAATTTGATAAAAGCCTAATTATATGTAATATATTTAGAAGATCAAAGAAATAAATTTGCTTGAATGGTTTTCATTCAGCCAAAGTCCAAAATATGTACATACAGGTACCTGTATATTTCAATAATTTACAGGTATTATACATGTAGTCAAATACATATATCACACTTTTTAAGTGTACAAAATTCATTCATGTAATGGTCAAGTCTATTAGTGATAAATTATCAATTAACACTCTGTGTAATGAAGTATTTACTCTGAACAAAATACCATCCCACAGGTTAGAATTCTGACATTTGGATTGATACAAAAAAACACTCACAATCCACGTTCTCCTCCAGAAGAAATGTGTGACACCCCACATGGTGATACGAATTCAGGACGTACTGGGTCTGGTGTAGAGGCAAATGCAATAGGTTGCTGACATGCTGTTGCAGAAACTGGTTTAAGCTCTTCTTCTACATGTACACTACTTGTGGCCGTCTCCACACAGGATTTGTAATAACTGAATAGTAAATAAATCCAATATCACATCTTAAGGTTTTTAATCACTGTTTTAAAGAAGTGTTGTTGAGAATAATTTCTTTTTTATGCAATCTGTTCCTTTATTTCATGAGACATGATTTTACATACTTTGCCAACAAGGCCATCTAAGCAAGCCTTGCTACAAGGCATATAGAATACCTGCATGTACACCTGTAGATCCATGTCGAGTTTTAATACTTGCATTAACAATTAATTGATTCGATATTTTTATTTAAATTGATAATAATAGTAAAATTCGGCTCATTTCAATATTTGTTGATCGCAAAAATACTAAACTGCATTGATATAATTTGTGTACTCCCATTTCCCCTTTGCTGGCCTCTTAAAATTCGTGTTTGTTTATCCCGCAAATATGACTGTTTTATGCTACTCATTGACAATAACCAGCTGTTGCCAGGTGCAAAATTACATATATTGAATAATTATCTACCGAAAATGATCATAGGCATCATCATAAATTCATAAAATATGAAAAACGATTGAGAAAAGAAGGCAACATGCTCTGTTTACCTATCAAGCAAAATCTTTGACACTTTAGCGTGAGTTTGGACGCGTAGCACTTTCTTCAGTTCGTTCCAACGGTCCAACTGATCCCCTACATATATCCTGCCTTTGTTCCATTTGGAAGACACTGCACTTCTATTCCTCTTTCTCTCTGAATTTGTCAAAGTCCGCTTTCTACCACGTGTTGAAACTTTCTCTTCCGACATGTTGTTTATTGTTTTTAAGCAGTGCGCATGCTCAATACGCGTAAAATAAGAAGGAAATATGAATATATTTGAATATTGTCATCCAGACAATAATTCTGATAAGGATAGTTTTGGGTCTTTATTGTCAAGAAATCGTATCTTTTGCGGTGTTAATCTTCATTTTATGAAGGTCAGTACGGAAATTGACAATAATTTTGGGTATGAAAAAATTACGCAGCTGGTAGACAATATCCCTTTAATTAAATTGTAATATATAATATTTGTATATGTTACGTTTCTGCTTTAGTGAATCATTGTATAGCTATATCTATTTCAAAACCAGAAGCTGTTTGATATCTTAATTCTCGATGTTGTAGATACTGCCAAAGGGTTTAGTTCGGCCACATGATGAAGGACAAAACGAGGGAAATAAGATAAAGAACAGATTTTTAAATACACTGCCTTGTAAGATAGTTAATATAATGTTATAAATAGAATATGACTTTCATATGTATTACTTATGCCTGTTGTAAGTCATATCTCTATACAGACAAATATTCGAACGTATGTAATAGTTAAACATATGTGGTATATTATGCTTGCACCATGTAATGAATCATTCAATGTGTTTGTCTATCAATCCCGTGTGTGAGTTGACTACTTTTCGGGCAGGTTGACTGTGAGCGTACCCGATGAAGATCATTATCATATCTCAATTCATCATGATCAGATACACAAATTTTCAAATAAATATATCAAAAGCTATTTTCAAGCCAGCAATGCAGGTTCCTATTAGCTTTTGGTAAAAGAAAAAAAATATAAAAGAAATGAAAAGAAATTGCTACTACTATGTATTCATCTTCTTTGTTACATTGTTTACTTTGATATTAATCTTTTAACACTACTAAGCTCGTTACTTCAAACAAACCAAACATACCACACTGTCTGAACAGTTCCAACATTCAATAGAAAAATCGTAGATGTAGACAACATTGATGCCCCTAACATGCAAATACATAACCGCTCATTTTCTTTGCTTCGACCATGCACTTCAATCAAAAATATCAGGATTAAGCTAGTTGCATTGGCCCAAACATGCCCCTTTTAGTGTATTAGTGAGTGTTGATGCTTAGCGCAAAATAAGCAAATTGTCAGCTATGTAATGGATAGACTATGAAACTGTTGCTAAGCAGCTTTACACGATGAGAGCAATCTAATTGGACAAAATGGGTCAAAGCAGTATTTATCATATCATTGTATATTCATGTCACCCTTAATGTGGTTTCTTCAGATCTCCCACACTGTAACACATCAGTTAGTGGGAGCAAGTGGGAGATCTGATTTTATTCATATTGGAATATTTTAAATTCACAATAATAGTGTGTTGTGCATTGTCACAGACGACGCTTATTTTAAGCTGCTTTAATACAATGTATGTCTGTTGGCTATGCTGTAATTTGCCATTGTTCTATTACAGATGACCATTCAAGAGTAATTATCCAAGAAAATCCATCATCGGATTACATTAACGCAAATTATATTGATGTGAGTTTCTATATTTTAAGATTGATATATACAGGTATACAATATAAACCAAGTAAGTACATGTGCTTGTGCCGCAGAAAGAGTGACGAAAAAAATAAACCAATGTTAACACGTCGTCCTAATGTGTTTCCAATATAATACTTTTAAAAAGTCCATTGTACAGTAATTTGTTCTACAACAGGTTTCTAGCGCTACTCGTCTTGTCAATTTCATCAGAATCACTTCCATAGCATCCACTGAAACAAATGGCAGAACTATTAACCCATGAAAGTGCAATAATGTTTTTCTCTCAACAGCATCCACTGACTAGTATATTTTGTATTACTTTCATCAAGCACAACTCTTATATAATCCCGTCTTTCTAATCAAAACAATTTGACATAACAGAAATAAATATGATACAACAACAGCAATTTAACACAAACATGTACATTTGAAAATATATATAGTGGACAAAAATATTCGGACACTTCTAATTTTCACTATATATTTCATATAAAACTAAAATTTTTCAAAATATTATCATGAATTAAATTAATGTCCGATTGGAATAACTATGCTATCAACAAAAGCAGAAAAAAATATGTAGTTTATAGTAGTTATTTTGAAATAACTTTTAGAAACATGTTTTTCAAATCGTACATAGATATTGAAATAAATTGTGTGCAAAAGTACTATCAGTACATTGTGTTTTTACAGGAATTAATAATGTGTTTTACTTATGTATTCTCAAAATTTATATCATATAAAGAAAATGTAGAGTAAAGCTATATTAAATTCTTCTTTTATTGATACAACACATATAAAAATCAGACCTGAACTTACTTCAGGATAATTTTTTGAATTTTTTTTTGTCTTATATGAAATACGAAGTGTCTGAATACTTGTAACTAACGAGGTCTATTTGCAATTCAATGATAAAATTTGTAAGATTATCGAAACAGTAAGAGTTCATACCAACTTCATACATAATTTGCTTGTATAGTTAGGGTCATTACGGTTTTCACAGTTTTCACAGTTTTCCGGTTGTTGACTGATTTTGTCTGTTTATATAATTATGAGTTTTGACTTTCCCTTTGTAAGATTGTTCGGAGTTCGGTAATTTTGTTATTACCTTTCTTTACTTTATATTCGGTCAAGCGTGTTGTGTGAACCATTATCACTACGCAACGAGTAGTGATACGGTTAGTCCATGGTACAGGCGAGACATGGTAAAAGTATTGTACTGACACACTATGTATGTACTAAGTTTATCTAACATTCAAATATAATCAGATTGCAAACAAAGAATAATTGAAAGGTTGAATTAAAATTAACAGATGTATTACAATACTTTGAGAGTGACTACATTGTGTGCATGACATCGCATTAATTGTTTCATTCACAAATGTCATGTTACACTTTCAGTGTCACTATATATATTCGTTCGACAATGCTAATGTTAGTAAAATGCGCAACACGCTTATCTATTGGACCGTACAATAGCCGGAAACATTGATACTATGCCCTTTGAAACAAAATTTGTCAGTGCTTTGTTCAACGTCATAGTATGTCAGGGGGGTCATTTGTTTCAGGCATTAAATAATACCAAAATAAAATCTACAATGTGAAGATCAAGATAATTATTGTTATTACTGACATGGTTTCACTAAAACAACAATGTATCTCCAATGGGGGGCCGTCATGTCCGTGAACGTGTGACAGTTGAATTTATAACTACTTATGCAATCAGTGCCTATCACCACTGATGGTGTGAGTTCAAATCTCGATCAGGGCGAGGTGTGCAATACTATGTGATAAAGTTTGTCAGTGACTTGCGACAGGTCAGTGGTTTTCTTCGCGTCCTCTGGTTTTCTCCACCAAGAAAACTGACCACCATGATATAACTGACATATTGTTGAAAGTGGTGTTAAACATCATTAAGGAAACAAACACACATATCTCCATTGTTTTCTTTTTCTTTTTTATTAGAGTTACACCACAGAAAAGGCGTATATAGCAGCTCAAGGTAATACATAATACATCGTTATTATCTTTATGATATAACGTTTTTCATCGGTCACACTTTCTATTATGAAATTGCTTTTAAAATGTAATAACACCTTTATATCTATTTTTGCCATATCTTATGCATGTTTGTAAAACACACCATTAATAAATTGGTATTTGATTCTGGGCCGTAATATTGATAGAAAGGAACAGACAAAAACAGGCATGTAGCCTTGTTAGCTTCCTGAGCAACCTCCACCAGATCTACTCGCAATCAAAGGACAGGAACGCAAAATGATTTAAAATTCTTAAAATAGATACAACTGAAACTAGACGCCCGGAGGACAAGTAAGACAACTTTGATTTCGGATCGCCAAGAATAACCTGTTTTCGTGTGTAGTAAAATGATCTGTTAGAGAAGTGACAATTTTTCAACAATGATGGACATATCTGCCTTCTTGGTGTAGGTACACAAACTACCGAACCAAATGTTTTGTTTGTAGCAGTAGTATGGCAGTCATTATTTATCAGTCTATGTTTCTGTGTCTCAGCTACTTGTAGTCATAATTAATATAATTACTATGTTTTTATGCTATGTAGACTTTCCAGCGTAGTAGTTCACGACGGTTGTTATACTATTATTAAAACTATTAACTATCATGGTATATGGTATTTTTGTAATTGTAAAATGTTTCGATAACTTATCAGTAAATACGGTTAACGTATCATAATATAAGAAAAAGTAATAGACAAGTTTAAAAGTAAATCAATGTTCTGTCAATGTATTATAAAAGGTAGCAAAAACCTATAAATACTTGTCTACAAAATCAGATATCAGAAACGCCTGCTGAGGATGATAAATGAGACGGACAACGAGGTGATATTAAGTCGACTGCTAGTGTAGCATGATACGAATATTAATGAGCTTTCATGTTTTTATTCAGACGACATTTATCATCAATATTAAGAGCCGTTCTGCTCGTGATCGTATGGTAGTGACTTGCGGAAAGTCGGTGGTTTTCTGCTGGTATTCCTGTTTCTTCCATCTATACAACTGACCCACACAATATAGCAGAAATGTTGTTGATGGTGGCGTTAAACACCATAGCCCTAAATCATGAATACTAGAAAATGATCTCGCATATACATACTTTAGATTTTTCCTTGCATTAGCTCTCAACGAAACGATGTCACGTTTAATGACTTACACCAGATATGCATTAGATATACGTATTTCTACCACGATGGATAATGCAACTGCATATCAACAAATACTGATATTTATTTTATTTTCTGTCAGGTCCAAAGCAAAATACCATGAAAGACTTCTGGCAGATGATATGGCAG
Source organism: Bathymodiolus septemdierum (assembly GCA_963383655.1). Classification (NCBI taxonomy): domain Eukaryota; kingdom Metazoa; phylum Mollusca; class Bivalvia; order Mytilida; family Modiolidae; genus Bathymodiolus; species Bathymodiolus septemdierum. The sequence continues at coordinate 83,832,905 of OY726518.1, forward strand.
GAACGAGTTGATAAAATTGTCATGGTCACACAACTTGTAGAAGGAAAAGTGGTAACATTATATTAGAGTTAATTAGTAATCATTTTTAATTCACTAGCTCATTTAATGGAAGAAATGGTTAATTGAATTGACTTAGTGTCGCCTTATAATTTTGTTTGTTCTTTCGGGTCACGATTCTTCATCTTTTAACTGACTATGATCCATTGAATGATTGTTTGTTGCTTAAGGTCCAGCAGCAAATAGCCCATGCTTCTTTAAGAAAAAGAACATATAAGACAATATCAGAAACGTGAAAGAAATGGCACAACCGGCGCAACAAATTGTATTATTAATGGAAACGTTTGGAGATCTGGGTAGGGACGAACCAATATACATTTGGCTTTTGTAGCTATTATGTTTCACGGTCAGGGTTTCCATCAACAAACCACTCCATCCCCCATTGAGAGGACACCCCTAAGTAATATGTGGATGGGGCTTTTTGAACCTTCATCAGTCTATAATGGCTTCTTCAACAGCTGGAAAATTAAGGAACTCCCGGAGAAGCTGCGAGGTTGCTTTGGAACCAAGAAGACGGTTTGTGTTCGACGTTATCGTGGTCTCTAATCCTTTGTCCATTATTGGTGCTTACAGTAGTTCGAATCATTCAACATGAAACTACAGTATGCATTTAAAGTTTCATTGTAGTGTAATTTCAATGTTGATAGACCATGAGGTAAAAGCTCACACTTTGTTAATCAATGATAGATAATCCAACTATCAATTACAAAGTTCTAGCGATTGCCTCTTACAGACATGAAGCATAGAATAATTAATTGACGTCACTGTTAAACATCTAAGCTATATCTGAACAGACTGGAAAACAGTTTATTCATGTATAATACTAACATGACAACATATGTTATTTTGATTAATGTATCAACATGTATAAATATAACAAAGGGATAATCAAAAGCCTTAAATATAAGGATAGACAATAACCAAACGAAATGGAACAAAAAGACAAACAAACAATGGTAAGCAAATCACTACATAGAAAACTAAAGATGTTATTACCGAACACAATTTAATAGGTAAAGTGTCATCAATATTGGCCAGAGTCAACATTAAGACCGCTAGCAGTGGGCAACATAAAAGTACAGATGATGCAGGAAACAGAGCATACAGTCTATGTATATAGGATGATAAGACTGTTAAATAAAGCGGTAAGAACTCTATTTAACTGACTAGATATCAGAAATAGTAATTATCATTTACTTATTAGATTTCGTGTTTGCGTGACATAGTAGCATTACAATTGTGAATAAACCAACTTGACGATTGGTGTTGGGACACCATAAACACATATATTGTACATGGGAATTTTTAGGACAAGGAACAATCAATTTGAAAAAAATGCTGCCACGAGACATCTAAATTTATTGATATCATTAAGACCAAGTTTGGATTGACATTGTTTTTGTAAGCTAACAAATATAATGGTATACAGTTTAGACATACGTAGGTCTGCAATAATTTAACTTATTCAGTAAACCAATGTTTAATGGTTGTCAATGTTTTGCAATAGATGATGTTAAGATTAGCTACTAAACGTATTTCATTTTTTTCTGTCAACGATGAATGATACATCCACGAGAATTACACTTGTATCTTCTTTTTTATTCATTTCCAGGCTAAGACTAAGAGGACAGTTCACCATTTCCATTTTACACAATGGCCTGACCATGGTGTTCCAGATAAAATAAAGCTAGTAAGCTTTTACAGAAAAGTGAAACGTACCAAATCAACTCTAAATGGTCCATTGACTGTTCACTGCAGGTAACTGACTAATCAAGAATAAATACTATTGAACTATGTTTTGTAAAGAAATCGGCATTTGTGGAAAAATTGTTAGTTGCTATTTAAATGTCAAGTACAACCAAAGGAGTAATCAATAATGTACAATCCAGAGACACTGGCAACATTGTGCACAAGACGTAAAACAAAGACGAACACAACACATTAAACTACAGTAATGAGCAACACGGACGCCAGAAAACAAACAGGAGTCGATAGTGAACCCAGATGCTCACGAACAGATTTTTAGCAATATCTGTTTGCGTCTTAGATCGTAATATCTAAGCTAAATAGTATGTTGCTATTCAGAACAAACGAGGTTGTATTTGCTTACTATGGTATTTATTATTATTGTATTATTTTGTGAAAACCCGATTTTGTCGTGCCATCATCATCTATGGAAATTGCCATTGATAGACCTGGAGATTCTGACGTATCCTTGCAGAGTCTTATCTTTGTTATTATATAATTAAGAAATAAATCATGGAAGCCAGAATGTGTTAGGAGACTTAACATGGGTTGGCGGATATTGATATTTTATCCCGAGCCAGAAGCGAGGGATACAATTTACTAATTTTCGCCAATTCATGTTAAAACTTAAAACACATTCTGGCGTCCATGATTTATTTCGATTCTGATATGTCTACGAGTACAAATACGGTAGTATGTTTTGATTGGAAGACAGTAATGTATATTTACGTTTGCGGAAAATGTCGCACACAATTTATGCTGCCAATGGAAAAGTCACTCACATTCACCGGCGCATGTGCTAATGAGATTATACCGAATGGATAACTCGCTCGTCTGTTAACAATGTGAACGAAGGAGGTGATGTTAGAATAGGATAATTTACCACATGTGTCATTTGTTGTACTTTATTTCACGTATCTATATTGATGCCTTGTTTACCTTTATCAAGTTTAACAACATATTTAAGCACAAAGGGTACCAGATATACCTTATTAATCAACTGATAAATGCATAGAGCTATACTATTATCATTATGCATAGAGATTTATTGAATTCCTTTCAAAAAGGAATTATTCGACATTAAGGTATATATTTCATTATTATATGACTTACCTATACAGTGCTGGTGTTGGACGAACGGGAACCTTCATAGCACTTGACGCCTTGTACGAACATGGTCTGGAAACAGGATATGTAGATATTATGGAGTATGTTCAAATGATGAGGAAAGATCGAATGAATATGATTCAAACTAAAGTAAGTTTCGTTATAAAATGTACATCTTAGAAAGTAAAACTTACAACACATGCATTTCGAACTATATATTTGGTTGTTTATATAGTGCATAGTAGGTAGCATTGCTACCATATAAATAGAAAATATGATCGCACCATGATATAGCTTTACCCTATCAAAAGAACTGTTCTGACAGTGCGATATTCTTTTTTAATTATATCAAAATGCAGACATAATACACTACTCAAATGTAACGTTTATCATGTAAGAATATAATTAGTTATTATACGAAGAATGGAGGATTGGACCCATAACACCAGTTTAGCCATATCATGTTTTATTGAAGCTCCCTATCGGAGCAAAGAGAGTGAGCTGTTATGTATATATATTAGGGATGTCGATTGTACCTATTGTGATATTTTTGTTTTGCATTTTATTATTTGTTGAGAGAAAGAAATTATTATCATACAATGATTGGTTATTGCGTAAGCTTAGTTGTGCTCTTTAAATGTGGTCTCATATTATTATCACTCTCAATTTGTTTTTGTTTCTGTGTTAATAACACACCCTTTGACTACTAAATAAGCAAATTACATCATTTATTTTCAGGACCAATATACAGCTGTTTATGAAGCATTATTAGAAGCTTTAACTGTGTCAGATACAGCCATTGACAAGGAACAATTCTGTGATCATTTAGATATTCTGCAAAGTAAACCTAGAGCAAAAAACCAAACCTGGTCATGGCTAGAATTTCAGGTACAATATATTACGTCTCTTCTAATACATGATTGGATTTTTAAGTTATAAAGAAAGTATTTATATTTACTATATCTTTGTGGTAATAAGTCATATTGCTCAAATGTATCTCACTCTTTCTCCTTATTTGTTTTTTGTTTGTTCGGTTCTTTCTGTGTGTTTTTTTTTTTTTTTTTGTAAATATAGAAATTGAATAATAATTAGAAAGTGTGTTTTAGTTTTACTCGGTATTGATTGCAATTAATGTTGCTATTATTTTTTTAAGATCTATTCAGCGGAGTAATTTATCTAATAATATATGTTATTCCGTATTTGCAGAAATTACAAGACATGAAACCAACGTATCCAGATAAATTCTTTCGGGCAGCAAAGTCGAGGGTAAACATCGACAAAAATGCTTTCCAGAATATTTTTCCACGTACGTCAAGTTTATTGTAATATATAATTCACTCTTTGAGGTGTTGGTAATCAGTGGTAATCGGGGCATCATTGGTCTGGTTGGATTAATTCCTCAGCAATGTCATTTTCTTATTATTGTTCATATCATTTTTTAAAAACAAGTACTTTTTGCACGTTCTCAGTTTGGTTGCCCTTTATAAGAAAATAAAATAAACACAAAACAGCACAATTGAAAATTCATTTTCTTGAAAAATTATGATATAAATATTAACTTAACATTACATTGTTAGTGCTAAGAGTTTTTTTTTATCCTATTGTTTAATATTTAATAATGTTCTTCAGTTAGATTAATACAAATTATTAACTAGTTTTGCTCGCAATATCGTGAACACAATCATTTGTACAAGAACAGATTTATGACACACCAAAACGTTATAGCATTATTGCATTAGTTCACTTGAAAGAATCCATATGTTTGAGACCCCTGTGTTTAGATGTAGAACCTAGCTTCTCCGAATGATTTTTTTTTCTGGGAGCCACGTGCCTCTAGAGAAACATATATTGTAGCCGTTTGTTTGGAGAATGTCACACACCATGATTGTAAAAGATTACCTTTAACGGCTCAGAACAAACAGTATTGTGTTAGGAGTGGTGGTTTTTGGTTCAACAAGTAACTAGTCATGAACAATAATCACCTTTGACCTTTTACGAATTTGATCGTCAATACCGTGCGAACATAAGAATCACCTTATGTATGTATATATATAATAATTAAATATATGTGGTTGTCATTGGAATGCTTGAATTGATAAATTATTTTCATTTCATTATTATATTATAGAGATTTCAGTAAATAAAATGAATACTTTGTACAATTGATTCTTTTAGTATGTTTTTTTTTATCGCTTTCCGTTTAGAAATGTGTCTATTGTAGGTATATGTTTTGGAAGTGATGTAACGCGTGATATGTAACTGTCGCACAATTTTTCTAGTTGTGGATAAACCAAAAAAAAACAAATATTTAATAAGCTTGTGTGATGTGTTCAAATTAGATCATAATGATAATTAACCAGACGTGGTTAAAATATAATGCTTTTTGTTCGTAGATGATAAATACAGACCATTCCTGATGTCGTATGAAAAGTCAAGAAATGACTACATCAATGCTGTTATTATTCCTGTAAGTTTGTATGAAGATTACAAATAAAGCTGTGAATTATAAATTATTTGCAACATTATTTAAATATGATAAAACATAAAAAACCATTTGGACAATATTGAGAAAGAAGCTTGCATTTAATACATTTCAATCGTAATCAAAATGAAAAGAACATTTTACGTTATCACAATTGGTTTATTATGTTCACTGTTAAATGATCAGATGTCGTTAAACATCAATCAAACAATAAATCAAATGATCTTTAATTTCATTAGAAATATTCATGATGAGAATGAGATAACAAGCAATAAATGAGATCAATGGGTTCGGTTTATCAGTAGATAATGTGATGCCACAAGTAGCATGTGAGATGTGTATACATTTATGGAAACGAATCTGTATTTCGTAATAATAGTTTTGAGTTTTTTAATGTGTTGCTTTCAATGTGGTATGTCTTACAACGAACACATTGGGAATAACAATGTCTACTGTTGGGATATTGTTTAATATGAATATGAAACATTACAAATTTGATAACTCAGATGTGTTTTTGAATATTATGCGAAATTGAAATTTAGTCCGTTATGCCTGTCTTATATTGGTTTGTCTTCAGTGTAATTAAGGTAGAGTAATCTTTGTTTACTTAATATGTATTAATCAAGTCAAAGTAATTATAATCCCCAACATACTATGGAGTATACATCTCTTAGTTGATACGATATTCCAGAGCTATCAGAATTTCTTTGATGGAGGGTTGCTGCTAACAATTAAATTAATGAACCAAGGGTTCGAAAGCTTTACGGTCACCATCATGACTTGGTTGGCCGCAATGTAATATCCGTGTCATAAATTACCACGGATATGTTCCACCTCCCGGTCCTTTCATAATTCCTGACTTATCATCGGATTTCTAACTAGATTAGCACGACGGTAGCCACTAGTGGAGCAGGAACTGATTAACCCTTCCGGAGCACATGAGCTCACTCCCAGTTCTAAGTGGGATTGGTGTTAATCGATCTTTAACTTTATGTGTATGTTTTGTGGATCTTTGTTCGTCCTTTTGGCCATTTTGTTGTCGGTCCTTCTTCGATTCGGGGATTATGATTGCCCATTTTGGTATCTTCACACTCTTCTGTAATTATTTATGCCTGCATGTCAATTGTAGTTCTTGCTTTGTGCTTGTATCAACCTATACATTGTACTTTTAATTGTCAGGAATGTGTTGGGAAGAGAAATATACTTGTGACTCAGTACCCACTACAGGAAACATTAGTTGACTTCTGGACAATGGTGTATGATACTGACTGTACTGTTGTTGTTGTGTTAGAATTACTAAATGAGGTTTGTACAGATCAATGTTGGTCTTTTATATCGAACCCATTAATCGTTTTCCGAAAACATGTAAAGAAAAAAAATAGTGACAAATAATAAACGTTAGATAAAACCGAATGAGAAATCAAGACTAGATAATCCAGAGACACTGGCAACATTGGGTACACAAAGCACAGGAGGAAGCCATGGATCATGGATGTCGTGAAGGCATGCATAAGTACGGAATTCCATAGGAGAATGAGTTGCTCATGTTGTCTATGCCAGATTAATGATATATTGTAGTGCTAAGGTAGCTATCGAATAAACAAGTGGTATAATAACCACAAAGAATAAGTGTCAAGTATTTATTTAATAATGCTCTACGATTGTGATGGATTAAAAAGCCGCATTAATTAAATATATCCTTGAAACGGTACTGTTCCATGGTAATATAATAGTATGCGTGCAGCTTTATTATAATTCATCAGGCATGTGAGCACTTCAAATTGAAAATCAAGTTTTATGCTCGATAATTTGTGTTTGCTTTGACTGAAATAATTTTTGATTTACATGTCGAAAATACACTTGTATTATTTCAGAAGGTCCCTCTCTGGCCAAATCCTGGTGATGTATTTCACTACGACAAATTCAACATAGGTAACAGTTCAGAAGGTTCGCCTATTCCATTGAATATAACGTTAAATCACAAGGTATCGTATATATGCTTATTAATTGTGTACTATTTATGTATATAAGTAAATTTGATTTTTCATAGTAGCATTATATATTTAAAGTGTTCTAACAAAACGTCCATTTTGTAGCAAAATCTTAAAACATCATAAACGGAACCACTTAAATATTCTTATCATTTATGGTATACTTTAAATTTGGTTATTTCAGAATGATAATTCACAAATTACTATCATGTATTTAATGTAATAATAAATTCATTTTGTGTAGAATAACAAACCTGGAGAAATGATGTGCACAATTTCAGTCTAAAAACTACCTTGCATTTTTAACAAAAGATGATGGTCTGTATTGCTACCACATTCATTATAAGAAGACGTTTACGAACAATAAACAAGGTATAAGGGTGACATGATAAGCGATCTATGAATGGCATTTCTTATTGCCTCAATCAATTGTGAAGTAGTTGTAGATGTTTTATCTGCAACATGTTGTTGCGAAGTATAAACTGGTGGAATTTGTTTTTTCTACGAACATGGATAGTACAAATTTTCACATTTAATGGACCCATTTCCAGACAAGCTGATTATTTAGCTCATTCCGCATACAATGGGGTATTATATTCTACAACAGAAATAGACCCTTATCTCTGACTCCATATTATTTATTCCATGATCTAGGGTGTGATAAATATAAATCAATGTGTTGTTTTGATATAGATATGTTGTGTGTATTTAATATGAGCAATGGAAATGAAAAAGGACAAAAGGATTAAGAATGAGATAGAAAACACTGCACAACAAACATGTTTTTTCTTGTTTGCATCACATTTAATATTTAAAGACGAAACATATCTTTAAACTGGATAATATAAAATGTGTATTCAAATATATGTTTAAAAGGTAACCGGATACTGTAAAGAATTAGCAATCTTGAGTTAAATACGAATTGTAAAGTCTAGACATCTACTTAATATCTTCCTTTTCTGATGTAGGAGACAAACAAGAATAAAACAGTACGTGTAGTATCTATGACTGAATGGAATACCGATAATGTACCGTCGTCTGGGAAATGTATGTTAGACCTTCTAACCAATGTTTCTTCCTGGCGAGACGATCACCCTGGTTCAGTAACCGTCGTTTGTCGGTAAGTCTGTTATTTTCTTTTTAGACAGATAAAATAAAATATCGCATGCACCATTGTGTATGAGAAAAGTTTAAAGATGCAAAAAGAATAATCAGAATCTATAAATTGAAGAAAAAAAGACAATACAATAACCAAAGCAAAACAGGTCAAAGTGACAAACAATGATATACAACACTCTACACAGAAAACTTCTAACAGCACGAACCCCACTTTATTAAAAATAACATGAAAGAAACAGCTTCAATTTCAGGAGATTTAATTAGTTTTCTATTAACTCTACAGAGTTTATTTTATTTAATGCACATCCTTCCGTTCGCTATTGGTTACATTATATTAGTGGTAGTCGAGATTATAATTATTCGTTTTGTTGATACACACCATGATGAATGTGTACAAATATATAATTTATTTCATCACTTCAATATAAGACGACGGCCGATGTCGCTCCTCTCCCCCAACAACTGTATATTAAGTTTCTAATTTGTTGTTCTCTATTTTAAAACCAAAAACACGAAAGCAGATAATAGAAAAATGGGATGCGTCCTCATTTTAGCAACTTACCTTTGTATACTACTATATTAAAAATGTTGATTTGATATATTTCATCGTCTTTGTCTGTGTACATAGTTTGTGGTTACAGCATTGAGAAAAAACAAAGTCAGCAAATTTCAAAGTAAACCTAAATACACGAATACAGATTACAATTGAGGAAACGCGTAGTCGTTACAAGTATCACGAAGTATGTCTTTCAGATTTGTTTACGAAGCACTGTTCATGATATTATTTCTTTCTTAAAGCAATACTTAGAAACAAAATTTCCGGATTTGCATCTGAATTGATGTTCATGTATATTTCATAGCATAATCGTTTCACTTCGAAAAATGATCTACATTGTTTGTTTAAACTAAATATTTATGGAAAGAATTATCAATTCATGGTGAGATATATGTCTTTGTTACAAGGGATGGATGTATGAGAAGTGGTGTCTTTGTTGCTCTCAGTCTGGTTTTAGAGAAGATAGAAATAGACGACGAAGTAGACATATTCCAGGTGGTGAGATCAATACAAATACGAAGACCAGAATTCTTCCGAAATTTCGTAAGTTGCACAATTACAACATACTTGTAAAATTTATTTGTTTTTAGCATTTTCTTTTGTTATTATTTTATATTTTCCTTGTTTTGTTTTATTTTGTCCTTCGGATTTTGGACTTCTGCATTTGATATTTATCCTTTTCATATATATATATATATATATACATAATATAAATTAAATAAATGGTTATGTCAAAAATGGATATCTAGTTGAATTAATAAAGAAGAACACAACAATGACCACAACAAATCACTTGACATTATGATGAATCATGTCATCCCCATTTATATGGTTTTTCAATGTGCTATGCGAATCAAGGCTGCAGTGTACCAACGGTGTGTGATCGGAACCTGCCTAACGATGAACAAAATTACACACAAAAATTGTCAACTAAGAATATCTACATCTTAATACTGTTGGATTGAATGTTCATACGTTTATATTTAGTATATCATATATACAATAAATTTAATTGAAAATGGAATGAATTCTATAGTGCAGAATTTACAACTATTAATCCGCTGTATTATACTTCACTGTCTTTTTTCCTTTATAAAAACATAACGGTAGTTTTGCTATTTCATCCTAAAATCAACTGCATGACTATTCCCCCGGTGGTGCCGGTCAAAAATTGTAGGACTATTCCCCTCTGTGGTAATTTCAGCAATCATATTTCCCGGATTTTTCTAATTCATTCATTTGATTGGTTTAAATTAAATGACGTCATGCAAGTCCTCGGACGTTTTCATTGCGCGAGCTAAAATCCCTAGACGGCTGACAACAAGTAAACGATTACTATTCCCCCCTGTGGTAATTTCAGCAATGATATTCCTTGACTTTTCTAAATCATTCATCTCATTGATTTAGATTAATTGACGTTTATAATGGAATGATCATATCACCCTCTAATAGAGGACAAATGTTAATATCCATACAAAAAAGAACGAAATAAATAAAAAATGTTGTTGTTGTGTTTGTTTTTATTAATTTCTTCTTCAAATACACACACATTAAAATGTATTAGTTTTAACAAAACACTAATAAAGTAGACTAGAAATCCATCAGAAAAGGGCCTACAATTTAGAATTTTGAATTGCACAGTTGTTCAGTATAATAAAACACTTATAGACTTGATATTTGGGTAATAACACTTGTTTTGTCCCCTCTGTATCAACTATTATCCTTGACGTTGCCTCGGAAAATAGTTGGTACCTTGGGGACAATAAAAATGTTATTACCCTCATACCCAGTCAATAAGTGTATAATATCCTACATATAGAAGTATTCCTACTTTTCAATTGTCTCTGCTCAAATATACGTTAATAGCTAATATATATATTTTTTCCAGGATCAATATGAATACTGCTACCAGTGCGCCAAAGAACATGTAGAAGGAAATTCCATTTATGTAAATGCATGATAACAGACGTTAACAACAGTTGATCTAAAATGAAATATAACGAAAATGCTGAAACTATTAATTTGGATATTCTTAACTATATATTCACATGATAATTGTAATATTTTAACGATAACATGACATGTATCACTAGTGGACCAAGAACTTATTATCCTTCTGAGGCATAGGAGCTTACTCCCGATTGTTATTCGTATTGTTCAATTTGTTTTATTTTTGTACATCATTATTTGTATTTTAATCCTTTTTCTTATGTCCGTTGTTTGTCTGTTCTTCGATTTACCACCAATGATTACCCCACTGGTATCTTCAAACTTTTACTTTAACAATATAATTACGCATGCCCCTAGAGGAGCGGGAACTGCTTACAATTCGGGGGCACTTGAGTTTGCTCTCGGTTATCTGTTGTGTTCATATTGCTCATGTTATTGTTTTCTGTGTAGTGTTTCGTAGACCAGTGCGTGTCTTTTTCCCCATTTTCATGTGGTTATTGCATTTCTCCTAAGTACCTCCTTTTGATATTTCCAACCTCTCTTTACGGACGAATACTTGTAATGGTATAAATCGCTTACTTTTAGTGGGGTTCGTACTCGATCTTTAGTTTTATTTGTATGTTTTGTAGATGGTTGTTTGTCCTTTTGTGCTTTTTCTTTTGGCTATTGTGTTGTCTGTTCTTCTTCTATATACGGATTATGATTACCCCTTTGGTTTCTTCAAACTCTTCATGCAAACCTTTTAATATACAGGCAATACTTCACCAGGGACGGGAATCGAACCTGCAACTTAAATGGTGATACGCACTTATTACATACGGTATATGTCAATCGAACTACCGCCCAATCGTCCTCACGACGTCACTTGTTGTAAAAGATGTAGTAATAGCATAGACCTAAAGGGGGAAATGAGAGTGGTAAGTACATTGGGCCGCCAATGATCACTCCTAGCAAATTAGTGTTTATTAGACGCTGATGTTGTTTACATGTAACAAGCATTGCATTCTCAGAATACAAAACGCTAATAACATTCAATTGTGAGTTGTGTAATAGATTCATCCAGCGCTATCATTACTTATGGTCGTCTCTTTCGGATGAGACAGACACAATTGTTTGAAAAAATAAGGTAATGTGTCTTGCCATTTGTGGTTCCTTCTAGGACATACCTTATATTATCACCTCTTCCTTAATAATCAGAAAGTATATCATAATGTGTAATATATATTGTACAATAGATCTTTGTGATAACAAATGTAATATCCTGTCAGCCATATATCGTATATTATGTTAATATATTAATGATATTTTTTTATTTGTAATCAAGACGTACTGTATTTACTATAATCCGATATAATGCATCAACTAAATCTATTTGTGTGATAAGAAACAATCCATGGATATGATCGTTAACTAGTGGATCATGGCATAATAAGTTGATATCAGCATTATGAAGAAGGTAAACTGTTCTAAGCCTGGTTATTTAAGGAATATTTGAAATGTTTTAGCAGGTTATACGATATAACCTGGCTTAGGGCAGATTATGGAAAAACGTAATCTGTTCCAAACCATGTTATATTATTATAACCTGTTGAAAAATTGATACTATTCCTTATAATTTTACAACAACATTTAATGATTCCGCTATTCTAATTACGATTATTCCATGGGACTATTTGAATTTGTCGTTCGCGAATGAATATTTTGGTGACGTCACAATACCAACCCAGGTTATCAAGTATACCACAAATTTTCTTCAGGCGGATCTGCCAATCAGATTACAGTATTTATTTTAAATTAAAATATTCATAGATATTGTGTCAATGCTTATTAATTTGTAATGTCAATATTTATATTTTTTATGTTTTTTTAAATCATTTTTAATAAAAACTTTATATTATTTCTGGTCGTGTTCACTGTATGTTGAGCACATGGTGCCATCTGATGATCAATAATAAATTCTTCAGAATTCAGACTTGAGGCTGCACTAAGATAAATATTTATAGTGAAATTCACCAATTGGTAGCTTTTAATTTGTTGTGCATTGATCATTGTTACCCTTTAATGCACCAACATGATACATTTAAAAATAATAATCAAATAGAATTAAAAATAGCCCTTTTTCAGATGTATTTCCCATTTTCTGCATAATTCATGTTGCTGTTAATTTTTTTTTTTTCAAATATTTATTTTGTGGAATCTTGTTTTTGATTTATCAAGTTTTTTTTCCATCTTAGCATTTATCATATTATTAAGCTAAAATTGCCAATTGTATCTATTCTCATATATTTTTTCCTCCTTTTCAATATACAATGAACTATTAAGAGATGAAAAATGAAGAACTTTTATCATATTTATTCTTAATCTCTGGTTGAAATTCCAAAAGGAACATAAAACAAACTTATGATTGTCCAGGATATCCTCTTTCGAAAGTATCGTCGGGGTATATGTAGAATTGCCAAGTGAATTGTGAATGCCTATTTTGTTTATGTTCAGGCAGTCTACATGTACATAATGTTATTTACACACAAAACAATATGGTTAGGGGCCTTGTCGGTGGGGGACAACAACTTATTTGTCATGGAGGAGAAGAAATATCTATGCTTTACAACACCAACGTTTGACATATGACATCAATTTCAAATTGAACAGAGATATAAAGAGGCAGAAATCATTGTTTTGTGTTGTTTCCGTAAATATGATTTTGTGTTCACCCCCGGTTTTTAGTGGGGTTCGTGTTACTCGATCGTTAGTTTTATATATATCTTTTGTAGATCGTTGTTTCTCCTTTTGCACTTTTTCTTTTGGCCATGGTCTTGTCGTTCTTCTTCGATATACGGATTCTGATTACCCCTTTGGTATTTCTAAACTCTTCTTAACTTGTCCCCAGGAACCTTAAAACAAATGTAATTATTATTTCTGCTCTATCATACAAACTTATTATTGTTCAGTGTTATGTACAACAGGAAAATGTGATTGTACTCGTATTGAACATAACTCTGTACAATAACAAATATATAATTTGTGCTTAAATACCATTGATGACATACTAATTCTTGCATATTACCCACATACAAAGTGAATCCGGGTACAATTAATAACATTTAAAAAATATATTTTGATGCTGCTTCCGTAATGCTATGCATTTGATATATAAATCAAAGTAAAAGAGGCATAGCGAAGGTAGATATATTTTAATTTATGCTTTATGCTACATTCGTATATCTAATTTGAAACTTTTGTAAGACTCTGAAATCATTTAGCTCTCCAATCTTTCGAATTTGAGTGCAGTTGATCATGATCAGCTGATGAAGGTTATTCCAGGTACTTATTATACCTGCATTTGTACGAGTTCAAACTAAGCACACTTATAATTGGTTTTTGGCTTGGTTTTATGGTGCTTAGCGCCACTTTCAACAATATTTCAATTATATTGTGTCGGTCAGCTTTATTGGTGGAAGAACCTGGTTGATCCGGAGAAAACCACCGACCTGTCGCAAATAAGCATGGACAGTAACCATTGTACATTCTTATCTCTCCGATAAGGGTTATTCATTCCTTGTCTTATCACTGGGTGTAATTGTTCACATACCCTCCCATTTGGTAATTGTTCCCAATCATTTCTCTTTTATTAACGTAAGGTGAGACGATGTGTCTGCTATGAATACCAATATTACATTTTTGGTACAGTTCATTTGTTTTTAGTATGTATGGTTTTTTTCATTCTTATTTTTGTTTTATTTTTGCTTATTTGACATGTTCTTTAATAACAGGAGGGCTACAATTGAGATATGTATATCCTGTGAATGTCATGGGATCAAGTAACTCATCATCAATATACATCTACAACGATCTTCTGTCCTATATAATACATCCTATCTTTGATAATCTCGTTTGTACGAATATACAGGGTCGCCAAATCTTTAGTAAATGTATTCCATGGTATTTAGCTATTCACACATAAAAATACTTCCTGATTCTGGTTGATTCTTAATGTAGTGTGCATATTTAAATAATTTGACAAGTATTCATTGTCGTATCATGTATAATATTAAAAAAAAAAGTGAATATATACTTCTCATAAAATAGGTAAGCTTACGAACAAAAATAGATATATTTAGATATATGTATAGTACATGAGAGTCACTAAATCTGGAGACACCAAAAACAGGTTTCTCACACGAAAAGTTTTCTTTGAAGAATATAGCTGGGTTCACACGTTCTCAATATTACTCTTGTCGATAAAGTTCGAGCTAAGCAACTTCCTGATTCTGGTTGATGTTTAATATATTGGAAAGATTTAAATAATTGTACACATATACATTGTCCTAGGCATATTATGTATATTATTATAACAGTGAATAAACACTTCATATAATATGTAAGCCGATAAAAGTATCTAGTCATCTGTACAGCATAGTGCCATAAATGAGTCAACTTTTTTAATGGCTGCCATTTTTTAAAAGTCACACTTGGTGAATATAAATGCATACAACTTTTAAATGAAGTGGTACCTACCTAATATTTTGTAATAGTCCCCTTCTGGATGGGTACTGCCCTACATCGTCGTGGCAAACTGGCATAAAGTTTTTGTATATAAAACAAGGGCACTTCATTCCAAGCAGTCATCAACTGAGTCTTCAAGTCGGCAAGATTACGAATCAGAAAGTCTATTTTTTATTTTGTTTTTCAACAAAAGCCATATATATTCGACAGGTCATAGATTGAGGTGGCCAACTTATATGTTGAATTTGATTTCTATGCTTCCAATCCTCAGATTCACGGGACATATGACAAGGAGCATTGTCATCTTGGAAGTACCATGTATTGATACCAAAATGTACAGTTACAACTGGCCAAATATTGTCATCAAGAGTCTGAATATATTTTTAAGAGTTCATATTTCCATCTATGAATGCTAAAGTTCCAACACCATAATATGTCAAACAACCCCATACCATTATCTTACTATTTGAAGATGAGACATTGGCAATATAGCCCAAACATTCCGATCTCCACTTTTCAGATGCTTTTCTCCATACCTTCAACCTGCCATCAGGCTTAATAACTATCATCATTTCATCGGAATAGACTACCTTTCTTCACTGATTATTTACTGTCCAATGTAACTTGCCCCTACACCATACTATGCGCTTCTTTTTGTTTTCATTCCGGATTCTTATAGACTTCCTAGCTGACCGCCATGTATAGCCAAGTGAACGAAGTGTTCTCTGAACGGTACACCGAGACATTTACAGGTGTCCTTCTATTAAATTCACTGGTAATATCCTTCAATGTAGCTCTCCGTGAAGTTTAACGATACGATTTAGTACCCGCTCCCCTCTTTTGGAAGAAAATTTTGAACGTCCCTTTCGCGGTTTGTTTTCTGTGTCACCACGTTCCTGCCAGCGCTTTAGAAGTTTAGAAATTGTGGACTTGCTTATATTCAATATATTTGCAACTTACGATGCTCGGTAACCACCTTCTATAAGTTGTACGATGGTATTGTTTGTGCCCTCTGGTAATTGTTTACCGTGTTTTGCAATTTTGTAAACAAGGAAATTGCATAAAAACCGGAATGAATATCGGGTTAAAATTCCGGATTTAAAAATATGTAAGAGTTACCTCCCGTTGACTACAAATTTAAAATACCGCAATACGTTAATGCGATCTAAAACACGTTTGAAAGTGTCCAGGCGTCAATAAATGCAGTCGCCATAAGGAAAGTTGACTCATTTATGTCACTATGCTGTACGTCATGCGAGAGTCACTTAATCTGCACAATACCAGATTTCTCTCACATTTCATCGTTGGCAATACCTGTCTTCCTATCGGTATATGCAATCTGTAAATAACAAGTCAACCTTTTCCTGATATATTTTATCAGAACATCAACCGAAAATCTTTCTGCCGTCAGTACAATATCCTATAAATATTGTAGCGACCCTTCGCTTGAATTTCCACTGCACAGACGTATGGTTTAGAAAATGAAAAAATGGCGATGGGTGAATTTATACAGAATACTCAGCCATTTATAAACAATTATAATGTAAACTATCCATCCTGTAACTTTATATCTTCTGAAACTTAAACATATGGCCAAGTTAAATACTGATTATCATAGAAGCACAGATGAATATAAATATTTATCCTGCACTGCACTGACTGGATACATTTTTGTAATGTATTGTCAGTGACCGAAAGATAGCTATGCACATGTTTTTCCTGTTGAATTTTGGGAAACTGGTTTTAAATTCAGTTCACTTCCTGATAACAGAATTCAAATTCAATTCAAAATATAAACGTCGATGGATTAATGTGATTTTTCTGCAGGATAAACAAAATAATAATACAGTGTCTTAAAATATCGGTTTATGTGCATTTGTTACTTTAAAATGTAGGCAATTGAAAGAAACACGTTTCTTTTCTATCATATAAACATTTAAATTTTAAAGTTAAACAATCATCGTTGATTTTACTGTTGATCATAAATCATATATAATTATTTGTTTCAATCAAAGAAATGTTTCCTCGCTATGGTGCACTACTATTATTCGGCTTAATTTCGGCTATGTATTTACTCACACTGCCCTTTTATACGTACGAAACTTTGGTTATATACTTGCGAATGGATCAAGGTAAATTAGGTCACCCAACTAGTTTTACTTGAAAACTTTGTTCGCGGCAATTTGATTGGACTAGTAAAGATAACTCTTTCTATCAGTATCAGAAAAAGGATAAAAGAAAGAAAAAACATACATTATCAGTTGTTTTCTATTATCAGTTGCATGAATTTCACAATCAATTAAAGAACCTTTGGGAATTGATACGGATAAGGAAATTCATAGAATAAACAGAAATATGTTGCTTGATTTCATGTTTTGTATCCGTGTATCCGTTAAATACTAATTTAGCATTTTTACGCGAATATCCCATATTTAACAGTGGAGTTACTCGACTTTGGAGATAGTAAGCTCATACTGTTAAACGTGGCTTTTTGCATAACTTTAATCTTTGTCTTTTCTGAAATACATGTTATCAATTTGTATATAGGTTGTGACAAGCCAGAACAAAATGAAAATATTAGATATTGTGATATTACTGCTATCTGTTGTCAATGCGCAAAGTAAGTATGTATATACATGTTTTATACAATCAGTCAAATGACAATATGTATATAACAGATTGTAGTCTTCTAACATTATATTGTCCAAATTGATAAAATTGTGGTGATGTGAGTAGTCCAATCAAAATCACAATATACATGTAGATACACAATACACTGGGTGGTTTCAAATAAGATTTCATTTTCTGAAGAAAAAAACAGCAATGTTCGTCTCCTGTTGTTGCCGTCTTGGATTACTCATCTACAAAGAAAAATTAAACTTTGCTAAGAGCCAGCAAATTTGAGCGAGTTTGAGTTTGTAGTTGAGTAAAAAATGTTCAACAAATATCTATTTAGGAGAAAACTGTATTGTATTTTGTTAATTTCACGGCATCAGTTGGAGATTTGATGGTCGCAAATTGAGGTTACTTGCGACGCATTAGCGTAATCAGCTAAAATACGAAAAATATATCATGCTATTTCAACCGTGGAATTGATACCGTGAACAATTACACCATTAAATGCCGTGAAATTTTCAAATACAATCCAGTTATATCCATTCTAATGTAAGCATGTCTATTGCCACATTATTGACAAGATCACGTAAGCGGTAATCGGCTAAAATTCTATAAATATCTCGTGATATTTCAACCATGGAATTGATACTGTGAAAATTATAGCATTCTCCAATCACAAACCAGGAATATTAACTACTATAATTTGATTAGATTACAGTATTCAATTAGAGCAACTGTCATGTAACTGATCAATAACTCTATTCTAAAACTGATATCTTGTCATATTTATCATGTACAATAATTTACCGAGAAATAATACATTGTTACATTTGTTCGCCTTATCTAGCTTTTATCGAAATGTACAATTCCTGGATGATGTAATTAATGTATCATCTAAGGATATCTTCCCTCAGGCATAGGTAACAATAGCTGATAGTTTGCTATCCTGTTCAAGTCCTTCTGTTTTCTTGCTCCCAAAGACTTTTAAATAATTTGGCTTTTGAATATTTTGGCATTGAGAGCACCTGATGAAGGTTATTTCAGAAACGCGCCGTGCGCATTAAATTTGATATGCTCTTTAGGAAGTGTGTATCTTTCGCATGTAGCTCGACCCGACACTAAATAGTAAACTGATGTCAAAATACAAAGTCTCTATCCTCGATCATAGTTGAATCTTCCTCTTGATCGGACGGCGGCAACATCGTATATTTCGTTCGTTTTCCCGACTCATTTACCACTGTTTCAGCTATTTTCATTTCTCGAGAAAGGAAGTGAACAGTACGAAAAGACATGGCGATCTTACTCTTCCATGAACAAATGTATCATCTTTCTCACACCTTGGATAAAGTAGTCGGTTAATTTAGGCGAAAACGATTTTTCTATCTTACACAGGCTCCTGGGTAAGACAAGCTACGCGCACCTATTTCCGCAAAATCGTTTTCCATTGTTGAAGTAAATTGTCGATTTATCGATATACATCCGTGTCTTGTCAGTATTTTAAATGTATTTCATAATATAATATATAGACAATATCTTTGAAAGATACCACAACAGTGATAAATACTAATAAAAAATATAAAAAGTTATTTGACGTTGGTCAAAGGGAGGTAATTTATTCTTAGTTACGTTAGTTACTAACAAGGGAGAGCACTCTATATTTTCTCAATGTAAATAAATATTGACAAGATAGAAACAGATGAGAAAAAGAGTCAAACACCGTGAAAGGTGCAATATTTTTTTACTGTAGAATCTATCACAAGTTGTTAACATTATTATTTTGAACCTCTTTAAAAAATCTTGTTTTATTTTATTATGTAGCATTTTGGTCCTGTGATAGGGTTCCCAATTAATACGCCAAACGACACAAAAAGTAACCAAACATTGACAAGGTAGAAAGAGATGAGGAAAAGAGTCAAACACTGCGAAATGTGCAAGATAGTAAAATATGTGATACCCTCGGGTAAGATTTAAATCCTATCTGACTCGGAAAAGCCTCGTCCGATACGATTTAAATCTTATCCTCGGGTATCACAGATTGTACTAGCTTGCACCTCTCTTGGTGTTAGATCCTATATTTATCTTCATCCAGCTTTTTACATCTATAAATATATGAAAACAAAATAGTGTTTTCATCAATCGAAAACAGACGAAGGAGTCATATGTATTGGTAAATAACAAATAATTGATTTCATCCTTCACATATTATTGTTTAAGTCATCTTAAGTTAAAATTTCTTCATGCATATTTAATGAAATATGGTAGTGTGCTTTGTTGGGTTTATTCTTTGTTGCAGAGGTAGAATAATGTAATATGGGTGTACATTTATGATGTTTTACTTGAAATGTCGAATGACATTCTTCTTAATTTTTCATACAGAAAACTTATCATTAAACGGAACTCCTTCACAGAGTTCAGATTATTACTGGAAAAATAGGGAATATATTTGACAGGAGATCTAGCGACCAGTGATGATGATACATTTGTCGAGGAAGAATGTTCTGTAACACAGGATAAAAAACATGTGGCATGGTGGATGTTTACGTTTCCTGTAGATACTGTATTTATCACAAATGTTAAGGGAAATTACCGGTCAATAAGTAAGTGTTCATATCAATTAATTTGACTTTTCTAATTGACCTGCACGTTTTTAACATCATATATTATTTTGTAATGTATCCAATAAGATGCAAAACATATATTTGATAAAATAATAAGGTAATTTAATTTGTTGATTATCAACTGTCGACTAGTCGATGCGTTAAGGAAAACAATTTTATCCTGCACTTGAGTTATTTTTTGGGTTGAAGGAAACTGCTGCTTTATTATGACAGCGTCATAATAACACTTTTTCACATTAGCCTAATAATGCTATTAATCCACACCCCTGTCATAATAACACTTTTCACATTAGCCTAATAAAGCTATCAAGCCACGCCCCTTACCGAAACTACTGTTGAGGTATCAAAGGAGTTCCCGTTATCTTTTTTTATTTATTATTAAATTAAACAACATTTTTATTGCAGGATAAATACAATATTGGTGTATTGACAGTAAATATAGAATTTATGTGGCTCGGCACGAAACAGTTGGAAAGACTCGGTAAAAGCTCGTCTTTCCTCCGTTTCTAAGCCTTGCTACATAAATTATATATTTACTGTCAATGTACCAATATTGTATATTTATTAATGTATATTGTATTGTTGGTATATTAAATGGATGGTTTGTGAGTGGGTCAGTGTCGTATGTCAATACCAATATTTGGTTGCAAATCGAAGCACATAATGTTATCGGTCTCATGTAAATTTTTCCTCTAATTATATCACAACTACCTTTACATTCCGAAGATATAGTGAAAAATAAATAAATAGTATCCGAACAACGCAGTAAGTGGTTTTTCATCAACATCCTAGTTTAACTCTCTCCACACACATTTGTAATTGATGTGCCTGTACCACGGTACCAAGCCAAGTACATCAGCGGTTATGCATTTACATGTTTGCACTATCAATTGTACCCTTTTTGTTTTACATATTATTATTAGTGTTGTTCTGTTGCGATTGATTTATTCTCGATATTCGAAATACAGGGATAGTTATTTTTTATTACATAAATTAACACTTGTATTTCCACTAATGAACATTTACATGGCCAGCTACTTCCAACTTGCTTCATGCACCTATATCAAATGCCGATATTGCAGTCTAAGCACGTCGCCAAGCAGAAGTAATAGGTCCATCAGATAATGGAAATAAATTGGGTGTGAAACCGGTTTGCTTTCATTTGGAAAAATCAGTATTTCATCAAAATGTATGTAGCCATGTGCATTTACTGTTGCTGCAGCCCCCTCACGCTTAGCTGGATATTCTTTGCATGTAAGTAACTCAAGTATATCGAAGACTGATGGTTATCTCTGTTATCATGACGAAGGATCAGGATTTCCATCCGTATATCAAGATCGTTATTGTAATCACTTAGGACAGTATGTTATTATTTATAATGAACGCAATGAAACAGTAAACTACCCTGATGACTATGATTTCGCCGTGTTAGAGCTGTGCAAAGTAAGACTCTACGGTAAGTGCAAGTATATATTAGTTGCTTTCAAACATGGAAAGTACATGACAACCTGCATACTCAGATAGCTACCTGACAATTGATAAGAAACTAATAATACTAAAGTTGCTTGATATATGCCAATGTAGTTATTCAGCTAAGCATTAATGTAAAAGAAAACTGAAAGTCAAATCAAGAATTGACAATCCGCAGACACCGGCAACATAGGGCACAAGACAAAGAACGAAGATAAAAAAGTAACCATATAATACTGAAAATAAAAAGAAGAGCAACACGACGCCACCAAAATATCATGATACTCGCGAGGGGAAAGCAGTTAGACTAGTGTTTCATATATGACACCCGGTAAAGATATTCTCTTTTTGTAAAGGTAAGAAAAAGGATCCATTGTCATTTGGGTAATGAATAAATCATAAGGTCAACCAGTTGATTTAACTTTATAATGTGTCCTGTGATGTAATCAAACTGTCTGTTCTAGTTTTCTTATTTGTGACATTAGGTTTGCTTGAAATATTTGGGATGGCATTTCCTGAATTGCATATTATAATCATGTACTAAGTATATGTCATGTGTTGATGTAGGTGTTGTTTGTGACACATAAGTTGGTCACATGGGAGTTAGAATAATGTGTTATTTTGACGCTGAGTTGTGTTTTTTGTGGATATTCATATGCAAACTACACAATTTTAACTCATGGTTGTAGTCTAGCATATACAGATACACAGCAGGTATTTTAGAGTCAAGTACTAGTATATGATAAATTTTATTCTGCAGATATCTGACAAATAAGCATTTAAACGTTATTCCTTCATCCATCCCAACCAAGGTATGTCCATATATGACATTGGAATATAGAGAGCCCATACAAACATTGAAAACTTCGGGTTAAATATATTGACTTCTGTATTTTTTTTTAAACCAATTGATGGGTGTGTACTGATTAACAAGAGCTACGCCGTCTTGTTGTAATGCTGTTCGTTAAGATATCGTTCTTACAGGAAGATATTTCCGACTTCTATTGATAAACGTAACACAAAACCTTATAAAGACAAACATCCATTAAAAATACAATACATGAACTAACCTTAGAGTGTGATGATCATGTACACCTCTCAATAAGTGTAATAACAAAATTACCGAACTCCGAAAAATCTTACAAATGGAAAGTCAAAACTCATAAGTATATAAACAGACAAAATCAGCCAAACTGTACCGAATTATTTGGCCATAGTGTATTTAGTAAAGATGGTGGTGTGTGACTGCTCAGAACGTTTTTGTTATAAAGGATGTTAATTTTCTCATTTGTTAGGGGGGCATGGCCTCTTTGGTTTTTTGCTTTGACCTGTTGTTTTAGCTGCTTTTGTTTTGCTTACAAAGTTTCTCGTGTCAAGTTGAATGATTCATCTTTCATTCCTGTGTCAATGATTAAGTGTCCATATTGTGTTCGTCGTAGCTTCGTGTCCACACTACTAATGATGGAGCGCAAGGTGCTAGCTCGAAATCACATCCATCCTTTTTTCCTCACTGTCAAAAGAAAGTTGGTCAGGAGCGGGTCTAATTTATTTGGAGGAATCAAGTGAATGTCCATTTTTTCCTCTTTCAACCGGAAAAGGTTTGCAGCCAAGCCCACATCACGCAGTGTCGTTTTCATTGTGTTCTTGTTTAGATGGCCATCTATGAACTGTTGGGTATCATGTTTGTCATATCTATCAAACTTTCATCAAATTCTGGAAGAACTTAAATTTCATCAGATGGTGGACAAAGTGTTTCATCTTGAACATTACTTACTGATGGACTTATTGAAGTGTCAGTTTTTGCATCAAATAAACTTTTGTAACAGGCAGAAGGATTCCTGTTGGATATTAAGACATTGGCAGAGACACAATTGAGTGTTCTGAATCCAGGAAAAGATTTCCATGTGGCATTGACATGTCAGTTTGCATAAGAATGTCATTTAAGTCTTCATCATTCATATCATCAGATAAATACAGTAGTGGTGACCATTCTAATTTAAAGTGGGACACTTCATCGTTAAAGTCTGATATTTTACTTTGGTCTGTAAGTTGCATCGTCTGCACACGTGCCCTGCGGACGAATTTGTTTAAGATGTTTGTTTTGTTTTTCTTTGACTTCTAGGATGTTTTTTTATCGTAAAATATGCATAAGCAAATTATGGAATTTTAAAATTATTAGTTTCATTTATTTCATTTTGTCGGTTTGTGTCTAGTAGCGAGAGCGACCACATTTATTAAAAAAGACGACAGCGATTATTGACATCGGCTACGGTTCATAGGAGAGCAGAAACATAAACAAATAGTTCCGGAATAGGCGGAGCTTAAAACGTTATTCGTATACTAGACGAATAAAGAATAAATGTATTCGTATAGTATATCTGTACAGAAAATGTACTGATTGCAGGATAAAAATGTATATTTGTACTACGTTCAACAAATACACAAGCTTAGCTATTCATCTTACGTGTATTATTTTCTAAACAGTACCTGGTGAAGGTTTCCCAGAAACGCGTTGTCCTCTTTAAAATATTTTCTTTATTACTGTTTATATATTTCACATATGACATAACAACTCATCCTTATTACCCTAGCAGATATTCAATCCGGGTACATGATGACTTTTAAAAAGTTTTAATATATCGGTGTTTCTTCCGCAACAGTATTCATATAAAACGAGGAAAATTGGGCATAGCGCAGGTAAATACTCATCATATATGTTATGCTATTAATGCCTTATTAGAACCTGCTTAATCCATTACCTACACTTTTTATTTGTGCTAATTAGGTAAATTTAACAAAGATATGGCTGAATCGTTCTATATGCTTGGGGTCCATACCTGTATATATTATTATTATTTTCATTCATTGACTTATACTTGAGGACACGTGTTCACTCAACTTCTTGATTACTATAATTATCTTGTAATTACCATGTAAACAATACAGTGGTCCGTGCGATTTGCTGTCGTCGTTAATGTTTCTGTTGATTTGTCTTTCCTATATGTTGTCTATAATGTACAACTGAACAGGGAGTAAACATTTTTTTACTTTAAGAATGCAATGTGTGAGTGCAAGGCGCGAGAGGTGGGGGTGTAGTTGCTCCTCATCAATTGCATTCACACCATTTTCTTTTCATTGTTTTGACATTATTATGTGTTCCAATACAGGGATGTCCGTTCTAGTTTTGTTCGACCATGATATTGCATTGCTTGCTTGTAAAAACACTTCCTGTTCTGCTTGTGATATTTTAAATAGTGTACATTTTATATTTTGAAAATATAATACATATTTGTTTCATAAAACAAGGTAAGTTAATAGCATTATATATGTATAATATAGTTAGCATTATTTTCATAACATATATCATTTGCTTCATGAACTTTAAATCTGTAAATAAAATATGTGTGTTCGACTAAATGTTCAGCATGCATTATATTTAAAATATAACTGAGGAATACATTGCATACCCAGTAGGTTATCTACATGTAACACGCTTGGGGGAAATACAACGTGTATGGTTTAGGTTTAATGTGCTTATCTCCTTTTTCAACAATATTTCAATTATATCGTGACGGTCAGTTTTATGTGTGGATGCAACTGGTGTACCCGGAAAACACCATCGCCTGTCGTAAGTCACTGACAAACTTGTTCTCAATAGGAACTGCAGGTGCAACGCTATCATCCTTGTGTATTCTCTTCTGACCCTAATATGAACAATGTGTTGCTAAAGCATCAATGGGCTATTGTCGGTTTTGTCATTCTTCGGGAGTTGAAATTTAGTGTAGACTTTGGATTTAACCATAGACGGTTGTTCGCAATTTTAACAGGTACTTTTTCATTCAAGCAAATGTTAAATTTAAATTTTGATATTATTCATATACCAAGGTGGTTGTTTTAATAAATATATTCAGATAAACGGTTAAAACAATCTTAAGCACGATTTGGTGGATAAGCCTTGTTTTCGGTTATATACAGTCAAAGTTTGCTTCGTTAGTTTTGTAGTGAAGGTTCGTCTGCCGCGGCAGACGAATTAATAAATGCAGAGGTTATTAATGTTTAAAGAGGATTACATAGAGGATTTAAATATATGGCTTACCAGCGGCCCATAAACAATATTACTCTATATGTTTCCTTTGATTTTTAATGAGTGTTATGTTTGCCGCAACAGATAAACTAACAACTAAGGGGCTTCTAGATGATCCTAGATGATTGTATAGAGGAAATTAGTGTATGGTGTCCGAGCGGGTCCATGACCAATATTATATAATGTACCCTGATGTATCTTTGATATTGATCTTCATGAAAATATTTGTTTAAAAAGGGCATGCACATAGTTGATGTCTTAAGAATTAAAAGCTATGCACCACTATCTACCCTGTCTAGCTCCTGAATAACATATGATATGCTGATTACATAAATAAAAATGAAAAACTAAAATACCACACATATATCACAAAGAACAAAGACTAATCAAACTTGTTAATAATTTACATTCAATACTTTAAATTTGCATTGTAAATAAACAAAGCCAAAGCTGTATTAAAATTAAATCAATTGAAAGTAGGGGAAATGTAACACTCATGGGACAACACACATCACCCCTTGATCTGACGAGTCTTTTTGTTTTTCAGTAATATGATACTGTTTTCTTAAAAGCGTAATTACTATCTGTGCAAATAATCAACAGCTATATTTATTTGAAAATATATTCACTTCCTGCATTGCTAGAATTTTGTTCCCATCACTCTGAGCCCTGATAAATACTTCATATATTTTAAAAGGGGGGAAAAAGAATTGAAACAAGGAAAACAAACAGTTTTTTCGACATGTTCGATGATTTGAGGTGAGATGTAATCATTCGTTTTTGTTGATATTGGTGGAATTGTTGACCGTCGTTGTATACATATTGCTTTTATAGTAAAGAACGTTTTAACCATTTTCAAGTATGTAATTTCTCTACTCCTCATTTCTGCACAGCGTACATTCATATGTATTTCGATAATGTTGATCAGTATTTTTAGCATATCATTACAAACATAATGATCAACAGACATAGGGTCCGGTGGCTCAATGAGTTAGGCAGTTGGATTACCTAACAACTCATACAACCCTATCAACAATACGACGTGGGTTCGCGCCCGGCTTTGTAAATTACAAAAAAGGTGCTTTCGACTCGCAGCTGCATGTGATAAAGCTTACCAGTTGCTTGCCCATGGTCTGTGGTTCACTCCGGGTACTCCAGCTTCTTCCACCACTAAAACTGGTCTCCATGATATAGCTGAAATATTGCTGAAAGTGGCGTTTAACAAAATAAATCAAATCAAATCAAATCAACACACATCTGAAGATATGCACTATTTTTCTCTTTTGAAATATGAAACATCTCTTTGCAATGAAGTAATATGCACGTATTACGTTCATTGATTGATTGATTGATTATTGCTTAACCTCCAGCGAGCAGTATCTCAGCTATATTCAGGACAAAAACAAATTAAATAATATATAGCAACTATCCTCCATACCGCGGAGACGCTGTGCAGGACTGTGGGATTGAGCTCCGGGAACCCTCCCCAGTATCCAGTGTATTGCGTGCAACAAATATAAATTGCATCATCGTTCTCTTGAACCCAAAAATGTGCTTGTATATCATAGATGACATACTACCTGCATATTACACACATTAAAATTCAATCTGGGTACAATTCATAACGTGTTTATATGCATGGGTGCTACTTCAGTAATAGTATATATTTGAAATAACACGCAGAGGAAGTGAGGCAGAACGAAGTTAAATGTAATATTTACTATTTTGTACAACACCTACGTTTGTAATATGACATTAATTTCAAAATGAACATAGATATAAAGGGGCATTAATCATATTATGTTGTTGTTGCCTTAATTAAGATTGTGCGTTCTTTAACTTGTCACCAGGCTTCCTTAAATACCCTCATTATTTTGTAATATTTTCTTACAATTGTAATGTGATTGTACGGTGGCTGATTAAGGCCATGGGAGAGAAAAATATTGTGTTCCCTCAATATAATATCTTGTTCCCACAACTTATTAGTTTGTTCCCACAACATAGTATTTTGTTCGCACAGCCTATTATCTTGTTCCCTCAGTATATTATTATTAATACTAATTAATTATCCCCCTCAACAGAGACCACCCATCTTATAAGGGCAGATTTCAAATGAACTGAGATAGTAAAATACTAATAAATTATCCCCCTCAAGAGAGGCCACCTATCCTATGAGGTCAGATTTAAATGCATTGAGACAGTAAAATAATAATTAATTGTCCCCCTCAAGATAATCCACCCATTTCAGTTCATTTGTAATCATGCGCTAATAACTTCCTGATTTTGGTGGACTGGTAATACATTGTGTACATTTTAATAAGTTTACATATATACTTTGTACTAGGCATATTATGCATATTATTATGAAACAGGGAATAAATACTTTCATATAATAGGTAAACTGGTGACAAAAAAAAATATATCTAGCTAATTGTACGTCATGCGATAGTCATGGAAACGGCAACATATCAGGTTTCTCTCATGTAAAGTGGATATTTCATCGTGGACAATACCTGTGTTCCAATCGGGATATAAAATCAGTATATAACCAGTTTTATTTCATGAGAAAACAAAGAGAGCAATCAGGAGATACCTGTACAATTTTATCATTTAATATAGATTAATGTGATTTGTCTGCAGGATGAACAAGATATTAATGCAGTATCTTAAAATATATAATTTATTTTTACGAGGCTTTATACCTAGGATAAAGGCGAGATTCACTGGGCCTGTTGTGTGAACATGTATCTCAACTGAGTTGTGATGCGATTTTTTTAAGCAACAGGCAAGATTTGATGCAAAGTATTGTACCAAGACACTATGCATGTAATACAACTATCTAACATTTCAATAAAAATAAAATCTAAGCAAATATCAAGGGTCGAATTAAAAGTAACAAATACAGTCATCTCTGGTTTTCAATGGGGTTTGTGTTTATGTAGCTACGTCTTTTGTTTTGTTGGTGCATTTTCCTGTGAACTACTGTCTTTTCGTTTCCTTTCTTATACTGCTCATTGTATTGTCTGTCCTTCAATTTCTTTTCTTCAAACTTTTTTGCAAGGACCGTACATGTGTATGCATCATCTGGTTTTTCTTAAATGTAGGAAATTAAAATAAAAATTGTATTCCATAAACGTTTAAATCTAAAATTACACAACAATCGCCGATTTTACCGTTTGTCATGAATCATATTTGTTTCAATCGAAGCGTAGAACTTTTTGCTTATCGATTATGCGCTACTATTATTCGGCTTAATTTCTGTATATATTTCCTCACACTGTCTTACTTATAGATATGGAACGTTGGTTATGCACTTGGAAATGGATCAAGTTAAATTAGCTCCCCCTACCACACTACCTTTACTTGAAAAAAATGACAATTTTATTGGACGAATAAAGCACTCCTTCTGCTGAATCAGAATCGGAAAATGGGGCGCTAATACAAACATAATTTTAATAAGATTTGAAATGTCGACCACGCTGTCATAATTTTTTTCAGAAACTAATTTGATTTGCCATTGTTACACCTTGAACAGTACTTTGTGTCGTCGACAAGACGTGAAAGATAAAACAAAATATATATTATTTGTTGCTTTTATTATCAATATATAAGGCACAGAAAGGGTTTCGGGTCAGATCGTATGGAATTTCACCAAAATTTGAAATAACTTTTGTTTCTTGTACCAAATAGTTAAATCCCATTGTATAACTTAAATTTTAGAAGGACAACATGCGCTTGATTTCTTCCTTTTAACAATTGCACGGTGAATTTTAGATAATGTTCGGATGTATGTGTTATAAATTTTGGAATTGCTACGGATAATGAAATGCGTGGAATAAAAATAAATATGTCGTTTTGCATCCGTTAAATACTATCAAAAGAATTTACGGGAACATTGTGTATTTAACAATAGAGTTACGCGACTTTGAAGATAAAAGCTCATACTGTTGAACGTGGCATTTTGCTTAATTTGATTTTTGTCTGATTGGAATGAATGTTTTGGTTTCTTTATTATGCAGGTGGTGACAAGCTAGATCAAAATGAAAATATTAGATGTAGTGATATTAATGCTTTCTGTTGTCAATGCGCAAAGTAAGTATGTATATACATGTCGTATGCAATAGATCAAATGACAATATATATAGAACATTATTTACTCTAATAAGATTACATAGTCCAATTTGGGAAAGGGTGGAGTAGTACAAACAAATCACAATCTAGATACAGAATATACTACCAACGAAATGCAGACTCGACAGGAAAATAAAATTAAAAAAAAAACTGGTCAATACAACATGATCGCCTTCCGTAAAGAGGCAGTTGTTAATGCGTTATTATGAAGAAGTCGATAAAAGGTGTTTCAGTACGATCATGTAGCGCAAGCTACAAAATGTAGGGTTCAAATAATCGTCTCCCGTATTAAACCCATCCATGGTTAAACTGTCTCGTTCGCACAACGAAACCATTCTCGAACTAGATTGGGCCGTTGTGTAATTGTTGCAATATGCTGGTTTTGGAGTATCTTATCCATGCAGTTCGACCAAATACTATCATGCTAACCTGATTTCAAAATACAAAGTATATATCCTCGATCATAGTTGAATCTTCCTCTTCAGCGAACGGCGTTAACATCGTGTATTTCGTTCCTTGTCTCGACTCATCTGCACTGTTTCAGAATAGTGTGTCTTCTCTCCATCAGCCTTATTGCATCCGTAAATATGTGAAAACAGAATAGTGTTTTCAGCAATCGAAACCCGATGAAGGAGTTATATTTATTCATGAATTGAAAATAATTCATTGCATTCTTCCCAGAAATTTTACTGAGTCAGTTTAAGTTAAATTGTCTAAATACATATGTATATTGAATGAAATGTGGTAGTCTTCTTTCTTGTGATTTTTCTTTGTTGCAGAGGTAGAATCATGTAATATATGTTTAATATATTTGAAGTGTTTTACTAGAAATATTGAATAACATTTGTAGAAGAATTATCAGAAGAAGAAAGAAATGCTTCACAGAGTTCAGATTATTACTATATCGATATAATGAAATATATGACAGCAGATTTAGCTATCAGTGGTGAACCTGATGATACATTTGGCAATGGAGCATGTTCTGTAACACTGGCTACCCCTAAACAGTATGTTGCATGGTGGATGTATACGTTTCCTGTAGATACTGTATTTATCACAAATGTCAAGATAAATTACCGGTACAACAGTAAGTCTTCATATCAATTAATTTGGCTTTTCTAATTGACCTGCACGTTTTAATATCATACATTATTTTGCAACATATCGAACAATTTTGCTTACATCAATTTGATAAAAGCATGAGGTAAATTAATGTGTTGATTATCAACTGTTGACTAATCGATGAGTTAACAAAAATGTTTGTATTAATGTATTTCGTGTTGCTGGTATATTAATTTTATGGTTTATAGGCAGGTTTAATTTTTTAGTTTGGTTTTATGGTGTTAAACGCCACTTTCAACAACATTTCAGTTATATCGTGGCGGTCAGTTATATTGGTGCAGGAAACCGGAGGAACCGGTGAAAACCACCCACCTGTCGAAGTCACTGACAAACTTTATCACATAATGTTGTACACCTCACCCTGATCGAGATTCGAACCCACAACATCAGCAGTGAAAGGCACCGGTTACATAGGTAGTTGTTAATCCAACTACCATACGATCATAGTCACGACGGTCCCTGTTTATAGGCAGAAGAGACGGTTGCAAATAGGAGTGCATAATGTTTAAATAACAAGCTTTGTCTTTCTTTTTATTATTATCGTTGTTCTGTTGCGATTGATTTATTTTCGATATTCGAAATACAAGCATAGTTTTATTTTTAATTACATGTATTTGACACTTTTATATCACCAATAAAGATGTATTTACACGATCAACAACTTCAAATTCGCTTCAGGTCTTACATGTGCAGCTATGTCAAATGCGAATGTTACCGTATAAACCCGCCGTCAAACACCTTTGATTGATCCATCAAGTATTAGAAGGGCATTGAATCAGATCAGTGTTTAAACTCTCAAATTTGTGTTTGAAACAGATGCACAGGAAAATATTCAGAGCAAATTCGAAAGAAACGAGCGTTCAGTGATCTTTTCAATTGTGATACCTTTTGCATTGTGACTTCATTCACTCTAATACACATGGTGTTTTCACTGTATCTGATACCGCCGGAATCTTCACTTGGAAATCTTAGTTTTCCATAAGATTCCATGTAATAATGTGTATGTATTGTTATTGCAGCGCTAGATCGTTTTGCTGGATATTCTTTGTATGTTAGTAACTCAAGTATATCGAAGACTGATGGTTATCTCTGTTATCATCACGAAGGACGAGGACTTCCATCCGCAAGTCAGAATCATAATTGTAATCACTTAGGACAATATGTTATAATCTATAATGAGAGAAATAAAACAGAAAACTACCCTGATACATGGGTTGATTTCGCCATATTAGAGCTGTGCAAAGTAAGAATCTACGGTAAGTGCAATTATTTATCAGTTGTTTTCAAATGTGGAAAGTAAATGACAACTTGCATACTCAGATAGTTACCTGATAATTGGAAACTAAGAGTGATCAAAATAGTTTGATAAATTCCAATGTAGTTATTCTGCTAAACATAAATGTTAGAGAAAACCGAAAGGCCGATCAATAATTGACATTTCAGAGACAGAGTCAACATTGGGTACAAGACAGAGAACAAAGAAAAAACATAATACAGAAAAATAAAATGAAGAGCAAGACAGAGTTACCACAACACCGTTTGGTGAAGCTAAGTACTCGCGAGGGGAAAACCGTTCCTGTTTCCTATAAGACACCCAGGATATTCTCTGTTGTGGAGGAAAGGCATATTACCCATTGTCATTTGAGTAATGGATGATTCGTAAGGTCAATCAGTTCGCTTAACTCTATAATGTTTCCAATCATGTAATCGAATTGTCTGTTATAGTTTTCTTATTTGTGACACTAGGTATACTTGAAATATTTGGAATGATATTGCTTAAATTGCGTATTGGAATTACATACTAAGTAGATGTCATGTGTTGATTTGGGTGTTTCTTGTGACAAACATGTTGGTCACACGGGAGTTAGAATAATGTGTTATTCTGACGCTGTTTTGTGGTGCTTATTGTGGATATTCAAATACAAAGTACACAATTGTAGCTAATGGTTGCAGTCTAGCACACATATATACAAAGCAGGTACTTACAGTCTAGTATATGATAAAATGTATTCTTCATATATATGTCCAATTACCAAAAACGCTATTCATTCATGCACGCCCACCAAGGTAGGTCGCTATTTTACTTTGGAATATTGCGAATCATTGCGAACATCTAAAATAGTCGGTTTAAATGTGATTATTTTCGTATGCATTGCAACAGTACGATGGGTAAGTACAGATTAACAAGAGTTATTCCATCTTTTCGTGGTGTTTTGTGCTAAGAGATATTGTTATTACAGGGGGTATTTGTTTTATAAATCAACGCTATCGAAAACCGAAGAGGAAATAAGTGAAAACAAAACACACACACACACACACAGAGAAAACTAAAGAGATTAGCAAAACGAACTCCACCAAAATCAGTGTTTCTGAACATAATAAATATAAGTTAATCTTAAGTCATTACATTAAAGGGTATTATAAAATCACCCTTGTATATGCAAGTGATTCATATTGCAGAAAAAAGGAGGAAGGGATATAACATATCGTTAACATTATTCGATACCCACCACCTGAACACTGTAAATACAAAAGGCGGCTAAATGAGATTAAAGCATTACACTTTTGATTATAACTGCTATGTTGTTGCATGATAATGTGGTGTCATGCAAAACGATGCTTTCCCAAAATAACTGTAACAATACATTAAATTGGCTTTCAATTTGACGCTAACTGTAGCTCAACCAACAGGGTTTGGAGAATCACGACACGTCATGACGGTAACTCTAGTCAAAAATGCGCATTTGTCGGTTGACAGTAAATGCCATTTTTAGATCTTTTTGTTTAAGAATTGCAGTAATATCAAATTACATACTATTTTGTGATGGGATTGAGCATACCTGTATCTTACATGGATTTCTCAAGTTAAATGGTGCAAAAGCAGTGAAATGTTGTGCGCAATGGTAGCAGTTTGGAATCACCCAGGTCCGTACACATATATACTCTATTATATATACTGCGGCGCCCAAATGTGTTTAGGTGAACAAACATTAAATGCAGAATTAATTTATCATTAATCCTTGCCTGAGGAAGATTATTGTTTAACAATAATCGTTATTCTCTTACACCATTGATATATAGTTTCTTGTTTGAAAAATTAAACTTCTTTCTGTACAAACATACATTAACTTATTTTGAGATAATCATTATAATTGCGAAAACAAAGGTCGAAGATGGCCAAATAATTCTACTTTTATATATGTATGTATGTATGTAGTTATTTTGACATTGTATTAGACTTACTTGACTACCAAGTTTGTAAAATGTAAATACTTATTTTACTAGTAACGATATGGATGTAAATGAACATGAGAGACTATTTAACATTGCATTTTGACATAAATTCAAGTAATGAAACAGCTGTTGTGCATTTCACAGTCAGTGTGAGGTCTTCAACAATGAGTGTGAAACGGACCCTGAGCTACATGTATGCAAAAGCTACTGAAAATTTTGTCAACATGTCTTTTGAAAATGACCTGAAACGTGCTCAAGTTGATATTACAATTGCATCTTCTGAAGATGTTTGTTTTTTATATGAATTTTCATAGTGAAAAAAAAAGGAAATAATCTCAAAGTCCAATTAAAATACAAAATAGTGAGTGTCTCACATGCCGTATTCACTTTATAATTTTCCTACATTCAAAAGTCAGAATTTTTTAATCGACATTATTTTCTGTTTTTAATTTACATTTGATTTCAAGGAATATTTGGCTATATATTACCGCCTGTTATACGACCACCCTTTTCCCACTATTGAAATTTCATGCATATAATAGGGTCGTGTTCTCATTTCGTACAAAGCACGATTTTTGTGAGATACCAATCGTGGTGAATTTCAGGAATTGCTTATGTTTATTATGCTCATAATAACGCAAGTTGAAAATACCCTCACACAAGAACCATAACTCGCGTGGAAAACTTTACGAAAAGTCGAAATATTCCTTAAGCAGTTATGTTTTCCTAAGATACAAATATCCCGTTCGAGAACATAATTAGCTTCTCTTCTAATCGAAAGACGGATGGTTTATATGTTTTTCATTTGCATTGAATCATTTATGGTGACATGACCTTAAGCATTTACTGATGCATTCTTTGACAACATTAGCATTTCCCCTAGACTAGTAGACAACCATTATGCCTACTTGGAAAACCCATATCTTGTTTCAACAGAGGTGTACTAATAATATTGTCACCCTCGACAATCAATTTCTTAACGGTTAACCAAGTAATATTGGGGACTGTAAAACGATCCAAAAGATGCCTTCAATTTAGCGACTAGGAAATATTAGTTCAGCAGACTCCTCTTTGTTAACAACCATTTACCAAGAAGCTCATGATAGGAACCACAATTTATGGAATATCGTATCAACTGAGAAACATAGACTCCTTATGCAGGTGCTGCTGAAATCGTGCTACATTTAAATGGAAATTTCAAAGTGGGAAAAGTGAAGTCAACCCTTTTATCGCAGGGTTTCGTTCTAAACCGTCCATGACTGTCAATTAGTAGATGTATACAGAAGTTCTAGCTGTATCTGTGGTATCCTTTATTTCAAGTTGAATGGAATAGATACATTCAACATAATCACCCATCTTGGTGATTATTCATGGAATGGACATCATCCACATATCATAGCTTACATCGACGGGATAGCTTCTTTTAATTGTTCCTAAGAAGTCTCGGCATAAAGTATGCCTCTTACGAATAAAGGAAGAAATCGCCGAGAAGAGTTTGTTCCCATATGAATGTCACCTGTATCATGAAAAACACCACCACCAAACAGAACAAATATGTTGTCAATCAAAAATTAAATCTTCTTGATAATGTCAGTTTCAGTGAATATTTTTACCAAATACGACTTGTCCCTACATATAGTAAGGTACTTACGTTGGCCATTTTTGCTAATGAAACACAGTTTAATTAATTATTGTTATCTGTCTTTATATGTTATAGCATGGAGAGGCATTGATTGTATGTACTCGTAAGTCATTATATTTTATCATAATCCACAGCTGATTGACACCACACGTGGAGTTGCTAGAGGAACAGTAACTCCGAAGCGCACTTTTTGTTATTGATATAATGCATGCATATAGTTTAGAGATTTCGTGGTGAGTATTTCGAAATAGAACGCCGTTGGTAAGGACAATGGTGCAATATAGGTATCGAACAGAGTGGAGGAAGATCCAGTTCTTCATCTGGGGTTGAAATTCCAAAGGAGCGCGATACAAAATATGATTTTCCAAAGTTTCTGTCGTAAGTGTTGACGGGGTATACTGAGGATTCCCAGGTGAATTGGCAATACACAATTCCTTTATCAAGCAGTCTATGTAATGTGATTTACACTCAAGTGATATTGTGATGGCCTTACCTACTTGGAAAACAACAAACTTGTCCTAGAGATAATATAGGTATTTAGCAATATGTGGGTCTTTGAAAGTTGATGTTGCGCGAGCAATCTGATTTGCTCCCCATAACTGATATGTCGCCGAGTAGAGAATCTGAGGAAACACGATTATTGATCATATACGAGTGACACTAAGCACATATGTACCATGGAATGAAAATGATGATTGTGATACTAGGAAAATGTTACAAGACAGCTTTGCATGTTACGAACAATCAAATTCGCCAAAATGGTCACTTGCATATAATCAGATGTTAAACGCATCAGCAAATCAGTAAAGGAAACACCTTATTATCGATCTGATTTAAATCAGATTGGGGTGCTCATTTACCTATTATGATGTATCATTCTAATTTGCACCAGCGATCAAAAGTGTATTCGGAAAGAATATATATGCCTATACCATAGCTCAGAATCTATAATCATTGAGATATTGAAATCACAATTTACGACGTAATCATATAGATACATATTAAACTGAAAATGTCGACCCATTCAAGTGACACACATATATCCTTTTATATAGAAATTAACCCCTCTTGTGCTGCTACTGTGTTTCCTTAAATTGAAACCACATAGGACATTTTTCATTTCCCAATAATTATCTGGTATGGATCGTTTCTTTCTTTCTTTCTTTCTTTCTTTCTTTCTTTCTTTCTTTCTTTCTTTCTTTCTTTCTTTCTTTCTTTCTTTCTTTCTTTCTTTCTTTCTTTTTCTCTTTCTTTCTGTCTGTCTGTCTGTCTGTCTGTCTGTCTGTCTGTCTGTCTGTCTGTTTGTCTGTCTGTCTGTCTGTCTGTCTTTCTTTATTTATGCAAATATATACTTGTTACCTTTAGCAATTATTAAGCAACTAAGAAGTATAACTCCATATATCAACTAAAATATATTTTTTTTGCAATTGCTATCGAATTGTTTGTTATTCCTTTCCCAATCCGTGAATATATATTCCAATAGCATTGGGTAGCGTCGTGGTCGTTATCGTATGGTAGTTGGATTGACAACTACATATGTAATCATTGCCTATCACCACTAAATTTGTGAGTTCGATAACCGCTCATGACGAGGTGTACTCGATACTATATCATGGGATAACGTTTGTCAGTGACTTGCAGCTGGTCGGTGGTTTCTCCGGATACTCTGGTCCCCCAATAAAACTGACCACCACGATACAACTGGAATTATCTTCAAAGTGGGGTTAAATACCATAACTCTAACCCTAACCCAATTGCTTTATTATTTTTTTGTATGTGTTTTTTTTTGTTTGTGTATTTCTATTGGGCATTTAGTTGGAAATCATTACAATTTCGTCTTGAAACCACATAACTGTGAACCGCATCGGTGGTGTAATAGTTAGCGTGATCGGCTTTCGAGCGCTGGTCGGTCCAAATCAAAGACATATACAATTAGTGTGCTGCTGTCTTTTTCTGCTAACCACATAACATTAAGGAGTAAGAAGCAAAGAGTGGATAATTGCGTTCTAGTGGAACAACATGGCTACCAGCGGAATGTTGTTTCAGAGAGGTTGCACTATGAAGCTCCAACTAAGCTTGTTGGTCAAGTGCAAAACGTATATAATCATCATCTCATTGAAATGTAGTTTTTCTTGGCATGATATAGCCGAGCAATTGTTCATGTTGTGCTAAGCAACATTCACTCACTCGCACAATTAGATGTGCATCTATTTAATTTAGACAATAAAATATATTCCCCATGTAATGGCGTGGTATATAATATGCACTGTTTGAGCGAAAAGAAAAGTTGATACACGCTGATGCGTTGCAAATGTGCTGATTAGGCTGGTATTCAGAATAATGTAGATCGGACTGAGTAATACACATGTATTTATTGTTGACTGGTACCTCTAGCTTCAACGTAGAAGTCTAGTTCACGCAATTATTTAACATATTCACTTATCTATGCAAATCAATTAGTACTTTGCATGATATATGTGTTCATTCAGCATTAACCAGTATTCACTCGCCTACCAGAGTTAAGGTCTCTATTCAAGCTTGTCATTAGAGGCTCAGCAAGAACCTGCTAAATAAAAACAATAACTTGAATTTCAATGATGTTCTATTGTTTATTCTTGTGTTCGTTGCTGGCACATGGGGTTATAAAGATACACAACCACATATATGTGTGCTACATGTGGTAATCAACTTGCTGAGATAGCAGTATTACTCGAGGAACAATATATTTTAGTTATTTCCTCATTAGATGCAACGATTGTGAAGAAGGTATGCAAAACTATACAAACACCCATTCAAAAACACAGCAAAATGTTTAAGGTTGCAATTTATGCTACATACAAAACACATGTTCTGTACAATCGGAATTTTCAAAATAATCAAAAATATTAGTAGACCACGCTGTAAACATACATATATGTTGACCATGATGTATCCAATATTATCATATTTATGTTATAAATAAATATGTGTACAATAAAGAAATATATATGTTATATACAGGATGTTATAAAGGTTGGTGGGGTAGTGACTGCAGTAAGCCATGTCCAGCTACATGTGTTGTGGAACATTGTTTGCCTGGTGATGGTAACTGTGTGTGGGGATGTAATCCAGACAACTGTCTAAGTGATATATGTGATACTACCACCGGTATATGTACACAAGGTTGTCAAATAGGACGACGTGGGAACTATTGTGACAGGCGTAAGTTTACTAATACTTGCTATGCTCAGACACTAACACGACAGATTCTAAAAACATAAACATGATTGTAAATTCATATATATATACGCCTGACAATTAAACCAAACAGTGTTAAAATTAGATCTTTGAGCTGACAAAGTTTTGTTCTTCCCTCGACGGGATTTGAACTCACACCATTGATACACTGCAACACAAATCGCTTAGCCCTATGTCCAGGGCCCTAGACCACTCGATCACATCCGCTATTTATACAATAGTATTGTTATTATTACTCTGAATGTCTTTGTGATTATAAAAAATGAAATTTGTCTAAAATGTGTTGATAGTATAAAGATTGGCAACTACTATTCATGTAAGGGTGTAGGCCTAGAGTATGGGAGACAACTCTATTGTCATTGTCTTCTCAAATATATGGTCATCCGTGCGTTTGAAAATTCCCCCTCAATTCCAAGCTTCTTGACAACACAGATTGTTTACATTAAATATAAGCAGTTTAAAAAAATTGTCTCCTTTTCCGTTTACCTTTTAATAACTTAGCTTCTTATCTTTTTATATCTGATTGCTGCTAATAAAAGTGTGTTATTATTATATGCTTGTGCTCACAAAAAAATCATTGAAATATCTCTTGCCAGAAAAATTTGCCATCGAAATATGTTGTTAAAAATGCCAGGAGTGTAACACATTTTGTGTGACAAACTTGTTTTCCTAATGAATGTCAAGTGTTTATCAAATAAAAAATAGGAAATATATACACCAGAATGTTATATATTATGAAACTATTGTACAATTGCGTTATTTGTCAGAAATCACTTACCCCTGGTGATGATTTATACAAAATAAATTGGTCACATTGAAAAACTTAATACTAATATATATTGGTATGACAAATATCAATATATTGAAAAGAAAGTGTCATGTTGAAATAAATGTAGTGTTTTTGGAAGTGATATTGAAACTGTGTGATGTATATTTCATGAATAATATTTACATTGCCCCGTGAGCATGTTTCCACCATCTTGACCTTCACATACTTATTAGGTGACCCGAAAATGTCAAGAGGGCACACAAGATATGTATACATTGTGGTCATTTTATACATTGTTATATTTTGTTGAATTATGTATTATTTTTTGGCAGTTCATGACAGTCTGTGACTATTAGTGACACTCGTACACACTACAGAACATGAAAATAAATTATCTTAATGGTCTAATTTTAATATAATTCCACTGTTGCATATAATGCTTAATTTCGTTGGTCAACACCATACCAGCTGAATTTGTTTATACATCTATATACATAATGGTTATTTTCAAGGAATTTATGCATTGCGTCCACACACCATTTCACTCACAAATTGTACATCTTTTTCAGTTTGCAGATGAAATGTCAAATTCTTTCTCACATTTATTAATTCTCTCAAAATAACATATATTCCTATAATATTATTGCTGACAGTTCGAGAAAGATTCATATTTCAGAAAACAGAGAAAAAATAACTGTACAAAGATTGCAATACCAAGGTGTAAATTAATTTAAACCAAACAGGTGTTGAAATTAGATCTTTGAGCTGACACATTTGTGTACTTCCCTCGACGGGATTTGAATTCGCACCATTGATACACTGCAGCACCAATCGCTTAGTCTTATGTCCAGCGCCCTAGACCATCCACCATATCCGCTATATTAAAGTAGAGCTTCAATAATTGTTTTACCTTGTCTCGTAAAGAAAATCTAGAGATAGACATCAGACATGTGTCTACGAGTGTGTAGATGGTACATTATAATTTGACAGGAATCTAACTCCGCAATTTTTAACATATTGTATAGGATGATGACGAATTCATCATATATATCATCAGAACTGTTCGTATTTCTAATGTTTTGTTAATTAAAATAAGTGATGTAGAATACACTCTAACTGTAGATTCTAATAAAAAAGATTTAACGAGACGCGTAATCGTCGACTTATTATTTTGTTCAAGAAACTACGAGTAGGAGAATATTATCTTACTTAATACAACTGTGTTATTATTTCTTAAAATGCTAACATATCATTTCTGTTTCCTTTTATATTTAGATATTTC
This sequence comes from Bathymodiolus septemdierum, assembly GCA_963383655.1. Taxonomy (NCBI): domain Eukaryota; kingdom Metazoa; phylum Mollusca; class Bivalvia; order Mytilida; family Modiolidae; genus Bathymodiolus; species Bathymodiolus septemdierum. The sequence continues at coordinate 83,874,621 of OY726518.1, forward strand.
ATGTGTCCACAATCCTCACCTATGGTCTTTTATGATTTGCAACTACAGGTGGATGGTTTTATAAATGTTGTGTGTATTGCGAGAATCTATATTGAACAGTTCTGAACATAAATTTTGGCGTTTAACTGAGATAATAATGAGGCAGATAACTGAGCTTGTGTTTAAGTTTCTATTTTAAGATGATGTTGAATTGAAGTTCATACCGATTATATTTAAGATATTATCGCTTACAAAATATTTATAAAACATGGATAATTTTGCAGCATGTGAATCGGGAACATTTGGAAATACTTGTTCTAGGAATTGTCACTGTGTCAATCAAGCATGTGATCCAATAAATGGTACATGTCCTGATGGTGGATGTCAACGTGGATACAAAGGGACTACATGTAGTACAGGCACGTAACACGGATTTATTATTTTCTCTTAGTACCCACAATTTGTACCTACACAATATCAATTAGGTACAGATCAAAATAGTTTAGTGTTATTTTATTTGTTTGGCCTTTACCTTAGGGAAATGTCCGAGCTGTACTCTTGATAAAGAGAGCACTAATTGTCTTCCACTGTAAAGCATAGGCTATTTGTTTATCTCATAAATTTGATAAATTTTTTAATTCCTACTCTCTAAGGTTCTTTATAAAACTGAAATTGATTTGATGTATATTCCAAATTTTAAAATTACCCCCACATCCAAGTGAATCAGTTAAGAATATATGTCTAAAATAGGAAAAAACTGACAAAAATATGTAAACAAATATGTAAAATGATGTAAATTTGATAACATATGCCAGAACGCATTATTCATATTATTGTTACACTGTTTGGTATGATATCATTCAGACAGAGACACACGTTTTATGCAATATTACTCTTACCCAAGAATGATTAATTTAGGGTTTATATCTTCCGCTTTAAATAATGTATTCAATATTAATATTCCTCCTATTATGTTGCACACGTCGTTGATCACTTCCTCATACATTTTCGTTATGATTAAAACGCTTACGCATACTTAGAAGGTAACTCCTCTTCACATTACTCACATGTTGCAATATAAATCACCTTGACATCAATTCAGTCATCCCCAAACATGCACGACTTCTGGTTTTAGAATTTTATCTGATTAGTCCATTAAAATGGTAATGTCACAAACGTAGGTACTAATCATTGCTGGTAAAATAATATTTTGACAGTTGTCAATAAACCCACCTTGATCTAAGTTCAGCCATAGTAAAAAAAATACTTGTAGCATAAATACGCATTTTTCCTTTGATGTTGGTATGCAGTAATCAACTTAAGAATAGTGAACTTTTACAAACCATGGTCTAACATGAAAATTATGGAATAACATCAAGATCTTGATGTTATTCCATGATTTGCGGACCTCGACGAAAGCACCCAATATTGATTTCTGTTACAAACCATATATACCATGGATCTTACTCATGACCTTATTTAAACCAACTCATCCTTCGGATTCGTTGGTTTGAATAAGTTAATTCGTAAGATCCATGGTATATATAATACTTAACTTTCGGTTTCATTACAACACAATATTAAGAACAAACAAATCGAGTACTCCTGATTATACTGTATTCAAACGGCCTGTCGTATGTAAAAATAGTAAAATAAGATGAAAGGAAAACATATTTACAACACTGCCTTTAGTTTCTTACAAGAAGGATACGCGAATATAAGTGTATTTCTGTGCATAGGAAGAACAAGTCAATGCAATTTTGATAACGAAGGTGGGTGTATACGATGTGGAAACCATGTGACTATATTACAGAAACGAAAGCAGTTAATAACACTAATAGGAACATATTAAAAAAATCAGCGAAGGTAAACTGTTATTTATTATACCAAATGAAAAAAGAACATTTATGTTGAACAGACCTAAGACACTATTAAGCAACGAATGCTATCATTTTTATTTCGCCACCACAATTCTCACTTCATCGTTAGCATACACGACATTATAATGCATTACTTTTTAGAATTGTCACATGTTTTATTCATAGTTTTATTTTATTTTCCATTATTTTGATGGTCATTCGCTATAGAATGTAGTCTTGGTAACTATGGCTACAATTGTAATCAATCATGTGACGGGTGTCTATCGGATTCCTGTGATAATGAAGATGGTGTCTGTACAAGTAAAATTGGATGCAAACCTGGAAAACAACATGTAGACCCGTGGAAGTGTGATATAGGTATGACCACAATCTATTATGTATTCATTTGTATGCATAGCAAAGGTACTTTTCGTCAAATTGTTGAAATTCCAATGAGAGCAACTGGTGCTCCTCTCATTGGTGATTTGTTTTAATATTGGTTATGAATCCTAATATATGACTAACACCAATGAGATCCTTCTAGGCCCCCACTAATCAATTTATTCAACAGTAATTGTAGATATTTAGATGATGACTTAACTGTAAATAATTCTAAATTTCTTGTGTTTGTAAAACAAAGGTATACCCTTTCGGAAGGTAAATATAACTACCGCGTAGACGACGAAAGACACGACTTTTTCTTTCAGTTTTGTTTTGTTTTTGTTTGGTGAGAGACTTTCTTTCTCGCTTAATTTGGTTCGCACATATTTGTAGTAATGTTTCAGACAACATATACCCTCATCTCGTGATAAAAAATAAAAGTCCTTACACCAGGGATACCGTTTTCATAAATAATCAAACACCGCCAAAAATTCCATTATTGCTATGATTTTTGCTATGTAAATACAATTCTATTTGCACACGTCTGATCATAAAATGTATTCCCCATGTTTCTATGGCAATGTTTATTTTGTTAATGATATACCAAACAATCTGCTATTACAACAAGTAGTTCCAGCTAGCAATTAAATCAGTACATTTATATTTGCTTTCATATCACAAGAATATTACAATTTCATATTTAGTTCCAATGCATTGGTGAACTATTTACTCTGGTCTCTCATGAAGACAATTAATGTCTTAAAATGTTTATGACTGATTGATATTAAATCTGTTAGAAGTATCAGTTATGATTTTGTTTCCTAAGTGTAGTTATCTTACACCAACATGTTCCTCTTAGCTAGTAGTCAGTTAGCTAGTGATTAGTTGTTTTGCGATAGCGTGTGGTCTTTGTATGTGGAAGAGACTCTCCTACAGCTATAAATGATCAAATGCAAGAAATTGATGTAAGCATTGACGAACGTTATAGTTAATGTAAATTCAATTGCTTGTTAATATTTGATATTTTGCTCAATATGTGAAACAAGAAAAACAATAATGATGTCAATAATAAATACAATATTAAAACATATATAGCCATTTGATTTTGGTCAAAGCTTGGATTTATTGACCAGATAAAATATATCGAGCCTCAAGCTGCGTCCCACGTCGTTATACAAATCCTGGCATTAACCTTATGGGAAGGTCTATAATTTCATATTGTCATACTTTAGTATTTTTTAAATATAAATCTTTATAAAGAAAATTCAAATGTTCACTTGTTTATACCACATTAAAACAATGAAATGATGACCATCAATAGGTCACAAACTATTGACGGTCATCCGCATTTTTTACCGTCAACTGTCATTATTTACCGACTTCATATGATCATGTGTCGTCAGTAAATGATGATTAATGTTGCAATAAATAAATTAATACATTGTTGTGTTAATTTCATTAAAATGTTAAATTGTAAGTACAATTGTCTTCTGTTACAAGACTATATGACTATATTGTTCTTTCATATTAATAGAAACACATGCATTGATTGACTATGAGTTTTACTATATATACTCAAAACATAATAATACGTTATATTTAGAAACCATCCATATTAGTTAAGTGTTAACACATTTTTTAATGGTATAGCAAAACATTTATAGACTGTATTTATTAGACAAATTTTTTTTATTTGACCTTTAAATCTTCGTGTTAAACAAAATGGTGTTGCCAGTCGATCACTGAATATTGTTCCACAGAATCAATAATATACATAATATAACCATTGATTTTGATAGTATGTGCATCGGGAACATTTGGAAATAACTGTCTTGGAAAATGTCACTGTCTCAACCAGTCATGTGATCCTGAAGACGGCATATGTCCCGATGGTGGATGTCAACGTGGATATAAAGGCAGTACATGTAGTACGGGTATGTGATAAAGATTATCTATTTGAATACCTACATTTATTTGTGCATACTGAATGTAAATTACTTATTTATAGTATATCAGCCGATTATATAAGCCAGTTCCTCTGACATGATTAAGAGATACTAGGGTGCAACTTCAAAATGATGTTTATCTTTTTTTTTATTTTTATTGAGATTCTTCAAACCAGAACATTGATAGAGACAGCTTTAATGACCACCTTTCATGTTTTGGTGAATTTTATTTTCATTGATTGGTGTACAGACTTATCATGTTTTCCAAAATCAAATGTACAACTGAAATCAATTGCTGTATGTACATGTGCATTATCAAATTTTAAGTGTACACAAACAGGGAATAAAATAAATAACTCGCATAACAGACATGATAATCAACATCACAGTGGTGTACTCGATTTATATGTAATAACAAGAACGAAAAATAACGAAATCACAAGCCATGGAACAGTCTCGTTGTTTTTGTCGCACACATCTCAAAGTATAGTATAGTAACAAGCGCGATTGGTGTTATAGGCTAAGAGAAATATTTTGTTCCCATCATTTCTCTATTAATGTTGAGAAATGAAAATTGGTATCTTCTAAAATGCTATGTATAGTTTCAATATGTTCCTTGAAATATCAACAAAACCTCATTTAAAAAGATACCATATTGCATGTCTATAAAGTGCAATTCTAATCAGTGCCTGATATGGGTAATAAAATGGAAATCAAAACATACCACACTGTCGAAAAAGTTCCAAAATACAATAGATAATCGTACTAACGGAAGCAAATGCGATACCCCTAACAAAAAGACTTGATTGCTCACTTTCCTGACCTAGGCTGGTATAGACACTGCAATAAAATATGACTGGTTCTAAACTAGTTTTATGGGCCAAACGGTTCCATCTTAACAAAAGCATGCGGACATGCACGAGTTTTCCACATATGAGTAAAATGACAATCCTCACAAATAACTGGATGAGCAGCTTTGTCATGAAGAATGTTGTAATCTTGAACTTTATCCACAATATTTAATTTTCGTGGCAGGACAGTTGTCAAATGTACATTTCATTTTTGTTATTACATTTGTAGCTGTATTACAAGTGACAAAGTATTATCAGTGCAACATATTTACTATACTGTTTATCATATAAGTTTTGTGTTATTCTGATCCCGAGCAAACCTGTCTTTGTTATTACTTCTTAGTCATGTGTTCTTAGCGGAGAAGCAATAAGGAACAATTTATAGTCCTTCGTTTGACCCGACCGGGACTCGGACACATGATCTACCGCCGTCAGGGCGAGCATGATAACTATTACATCAACTATGCGGTTAATATAATTTGTACTGCAATCGTTCTATTTGATTAGTCAAAATGCGTTGACAGTATATTTACAAGTGATAAACGGTCACTGACCGTTTATAACATTTAGGCCACGCCTACTTGACCAAAACCAGTTGGGGCCTCTTGGGGGTAACTAACGTTTTAAATAATTTGAATATTGGTAGTAATATCCATTAATGTCACTAATGATTGCAGTATAAAGACAATAACAGTGCATTGACCTGATATAAAATTCGATATGCGTATACGGCACGAATCGGGGAAAATGCTCGGGAAACCCTCGCATTTTCCCCCATTCTAAGCCTCATCCGTATATCGATTGTATGTCAAGTCAATGTACTGTTGTTGTCTATATATACTATTGAAATAACTGTAAATTAATATTTCTTAGGTTCCAATTTTGTGCTATTATTAATTATGCTACTGATAGTTAGTGAATGTGTTTCTTTTTTTATGTAGAATGCACTCTTGGTTACTATGGTTTCAATTGTATTAAATCATGTAATGGGTGTTTAGTTGATGCCTGTGATAAGGAAAATGGTACCTGTAATAATACATCAGGGTGTAAACCTGGATGGAAGCATGGACATCTGAAATGTGATAAAGGTATATAGCATACATATTGTACTTTTTCATAACTATTAAGCGAACTAATACAATAAGCTGCTAATGTATCAATAATTCTATATGACTATTCACAGAACGACAAAAAAGCATAATCGTAAAAAAATCCGCAAATTGTCATGCAGCTCTTATTTATTGAATTGTGGACAATCCGACGGTCTTTTTATGTAAATTATGTATTACCCTTATTATAACGCATGCACAATTAGTATATCCTTTTTATTAGTATGTGAAGCAAGGACATTTGGAAATAACTGTTCTGGGAACTGCTACTGTGTCAGCCAACAACAATGTAATAAAACTACTGGTACATGTCCTATTGGTGGATGCGAACGTGGATACAAAGAGATTACCTGCAGTACAGGTATAAAATGTTGATGGTTTATTTTAATATATACCTTACCAGTATCAATTAGTTACTGCTAAATGATACAGATGCCATCGAATATGTGCAAGGGTTTTTCGTTTGTTTTTATTTGTATTGAAATAGGAGATGTGTGTCCAATGCTATAGTTTATGTTATTTGTTATACCGTTTGAAGTATTATATTCTCATTCAGGATTAAGAACAGAGACTTGTTTGTTCGTAACCAGGATAATGTGTCAGTGACCTACCAGTATAACAAATTCCAACTAAGCATGTCGGTCTAGTATAAAGTGAACCCCACCGCCATCTCCTTAGCCTTTCTCGCCATAGCATAGCTGAATAATAACACATTTGGTGTTAAACAATAATCTCATTCACTCTGAAAATATCCTTTCGCTATCACAGTGATATTGTATTTTCTATAATTATGTTACTTATTATTGAATATTATTACTTTATAATGCATTACTTTTTAGAATTGTCACATGTTTTATTTATAGTTTTATTTTATTTTCCATTATTTTGATGATCATTCGCTATAGAATGTAGTCTTGGTAACTATGGCTACAATTGTAATCAATCATGTGATGGGTGCTTATCGGATTCTTGTGATAGGGAATATGGTACATGTACAAATACATCTGGCTGCAAATCTGGAAGGCTGCCTGGTGGGATGCCTGGACGTCCGAAGTGTGATACAGGTAAATGAAAGAGAATTGTTACCGGTTTTCTTTATTAGATATCAAAAAAGGAATCAAAATGTAGATACAGCATATCGGAATGATCCAGGGCAGTATGGTATCAGAACATTTTAGGATATTTGTAGACAACTTCCATCATTATATTGATCAAGATAGAAACACATTTTTTTGTTAAATCATATGCATTGGATAAAAGAAAAAGGAACATGACAGAAAAATAGCATGACCTTCAGAGCAAAATGAAAGATCAGGAGTATCGCTTACATTGTTTATATACTAATGGAAAAATGAAACTGTGCATTCTAAAAATTAATATATATTTTTTTATGACCGGGTATATAATTTTTTATTAGTCATACTAACCTTTTTTAACATTCTAATATGACGTCTATAAAACGGCACACACGATATTACTCAACAACTCTATATTTAGCACAAGTGCAGTACACAACAAATCTGGCTGTTCCATGTGACCCCCGCTGTTAAATTACCGTAACGACCGAGTGTAAACAAACCAAACACAGGCACATAACGTATTTTTAAAGTGCTTAAAATAAAAATTCCCTCTCGGTTATAAATAAATATTCTGTGACTAAGTATTTTTTTATCATTTGTTTTGAAATTTTGAATTTGGGGATCCCCAGTACGCACACATACATTCCATTGATATGTGTCGGCCATGAATAACAAAATGCACTAACATTGTTTTCCTACGTATACATTGATAACTAGTAATTAAGTTACTGATATTTTCCAATTTGATGGCATTTTGAATTTTGCTACTGAAACAAGTAAAATGCTCACGAAATCGTAAAATAAATCAGTAACCAGCTTGTGTCAGTCAGCGTCCCTTGTAAAAAACGTCACAGGATGACGATATATTACAAAAATCAAAGTCGATAGATTGTTGTCTTAAGTATTTTTTCCGAAAAACAAATTTTATGTCAACAATACAAACTTTTTTTTTCATTGGCATTTATTTTTTTTATTTCATATCTAGCAATAATTGTCGATTATTAACTACTTTTCAAGTGTTCGATATTATGTTTGACAACTCCGTTCCGTCATCTTGTTAGCGCTCAAAATGTTGAACGAATAAACTCCGACTTTTTTTTAAATATTTATACGCAGGAATTGTTCAATCGAATCTATGTTGGAAAATACACAATAAATATGCTTCTCATGTTAACATCCATATCTTTGTTTTAAAATATCTCGTTCAAATACAAATAATTCAAAATCAATTCAAAATTTCCGAAGGAGGTAAATGGAACAGCCACCAACTGCGTGTGTATTCAGTTCACGAATGGCTAAAAATTACCGTATTTGTCCTATTAGAATCGAAATAATTCGTATCACCATTTACGTCATGGTTGTTGTTTATCTGTATTTGTAACCTCGTAATGTGATATCGGCCAATATCATGACATTATGTGTAAGACTACTTTACTGATATTTCGTTTTCTTGTTGATAACTCACCATATGGAGAAATCAATTATATGCGCCAAGTTACATCAAAACATCAAATATGCCATGTTGTAGCGTTTATCGACAAAAAGAAAGGGTACCACTCGAGTGTTGGATAGATGCCTTTAGAACTCATTTTAGTGTAAGAGTTATGCTCGTTATTGAAAACCCTACTGTGACTGTTAAATAAAGACCATCAATAATAAGGAAATTTCATTTACTTTAATTTGTATTGGAATGCACATTTTGATTTAAATTACATATCCTGTCCTGTTGTACTTTTTCTTTTGGCCATTGTGTTTTCTGTTCTTCGATGTACGGGTTCTGATTACCCCCTTTGGTATCTTCAAACTCTTCTTGCTAATGTTATGTGTTGTTTACTTATACTTAGATTGCAACAATGGAACTTTCGGTGATGGCTGTCTATTCCGATGTTATTGTCAAAGTGGATTTTGCGACAAAATATCAGGAACATGTCCAGACCAACTATGCCAGCCTGGATGGATAGGGAATTCTTGCAGTGAAGGTATCTGATTAAGACAATTTTCAACAGCTCCAAATGAGCAACATTTATCTAGAGATATCGTTATTTGGCTGTTACAAGGTACAATTTACATAAATATGTCAATTATCCTCTCCTTTAATTGTGGGAATGTATGAATCCAGTGCTCCCATTTTTACTTGTGTCACGAGCGAAGACCGTGGGTTTACGAACCGCGTTTACCATTCGTCCGGCCAGATCAGAGAATGTGCCTACTTTGTGTAATATGTAAAGCCGACATTATTAGAAAGTATAAATGCTGATGGTCAACAATTTCATCAATATTACTAAAACGGACAACCACCTTTTCTTTCAACAATATGCAAACATTGCATTACTTTTACATCACCAGAATATATATCAGTATTAAACTATTAAATTTAGGGTTTTAAAAAATCGTCTCATTGTATCTTTCAAAATTTTTTTGGTAAGATAGCATATGTATGAATACACATATCACATTATTGAAATAATATTTTTGGTGTTCTACGATAAACCTACACTAGGGAACGTATGGGAGTTTCGACTTCTTTTGTCCATTGCAATGACTGGTTGATCCGATAAAAAATCATTTTAACTTTGTCATAATTGAGGAACTCGTGGTTTGCAAACGAAAGTAGATACGCATAGGAAGTAAACCAGAAAAAATAATTACACTGATAAATTAAGTCTCATGTAAAGTTTTCAATAAAGATGTTAAATTTGAGAGAAAAATATGGTATCCATGCAGCTTCACAAGTTTTATTGTGCATATTCAGTTGACATAAACAGGTTGAAATATTAACACACTTAGATTCAGTAGGTTGTAAGTTACGCCACTAATGATTTAATGGCGAAGGCCGTCAATATTATTTTCTTACTTATTACGTAGCTTGCGATGATGGATTGTTTGGTGATGATTGTGCAACTCGATGTTATTGTGAAAGTGAAATTTGCAATAAAGCTACAGGAAAGTGTCCAGACGAACGATGTCAGCGAGGATGGATGGGAGCAACTTGTAGTGAAGGTATTATAACTAATCTTAAGATTTTATAGATAAATAACCGTTCACATGTATTAGGTATACCTACTCAATTTGTCGATACAATACACACAACAACTAGCAAACAGACTGCCTATATGTCAAACACAGACAGACCATATATGAACAGTTTGGAGAGTTGAAATAACCGATGCCGATACACATCTAGGGGCTAGCTTCCCACTGTCCGTAATATGTGTTAATCTGGTGTTTCCAACTCTCACCTTTCCATAGATTACAAATGCAATCTGATGGTCAACAATGAACAATGTTAGCTTCAAAATAACAATAATGACAACAAACGATTGGGGAAGAGAGTGTAAGTTGGTCTATTTGGGTTTTATCTTTTTTTCTTTCTGAACAATGAAATAGTCTTAAAAAATACTGCTGAAAGTGGCACTAAGCACCAAATATTTAAGTCAAATCCTAAGGGGTCATCGTAGCCGTGATCGTATATAGTTGGATTTACAACTTCCTATGCAATCAGTGTCTATCACCACTGATGTTGTGAGCTCGAGGTGTACAACATTATGTGATAAGTTATTCAGTGACTTTCGACAGGTCGGTGTTTTTTTTTCTGGGTCCTCCGTTTCCTCTACCAATAAAACTGACTGTCACGATATAACTAAAGCATTTTAGAAAGAGGAGTTAAACACCATCAAACAAGCAAACTTGCAGTTACCCTACAATGTTCCCTCTTCGCTGCAAGAACCTATTGGCACATTTATAAATATATATAGCATTTTCTTATAGCGTTGTTGCCATGGAAGCTAAGGTTTTCAATTATTAATTCACAATTGTAATTCGGACCTCGAAACGTATAGTCCTCTCATATATATTGAGTTAATTTAGAATGTATCTGTCTTCCATCTCACAGAATGCAACAATGGTACCTATGGCATTAATTGTAAAGAAACATGCAATGGTTGCCAAGATAAGTCTTGTGAAAGATTTGAAGGAAATTGTACAGATGGATGTATTAAAGGATTTAATGGACATCAGTGTCAATTTTCAGGTTAATATGTGATAAGTTATCATTCTAACATTTCCACATATGTTAATTGAAGCATTTACCTTCGATGACATTGTTTTCACTTTTTAATGTGTAATGACATGCACGCCAAACATACATTGTATATGCACTTAGCAAGTTCATTTATGTTGTACTGACTTATTTGAATCGACGGTTTATTGAAGGTGGTCAATGCAATATTTAAGCCGAGGACTAACATGTAATGTTATTCGATAATAAATTAAATATTTGTCAAAAGTATTGGTACTTCAGAAGTTGTTTGGTAATGTATATACCCACTAAACCATATACCTCCAATTTATTGAACATGTACATGTCCTTGTTTATGTTATTATTCAATAATATGAGGAGCGAATTTGACCTGATTTGAATCTCAAGAGAAGAATTGTCAGAACGAATGTTCTCAACAACCACATGGCACACATTTTGTTTACCGACTGTAGCTTCAAAAATGTGTTTCCTTTGAATTACGCATACTCAAGAGAGTACAGCATAGATCATTTCAAGGTAGATAAATACACCAACAGTAGTAAAACAGAAATAAAATAACAAATGCATGGACAACATGAGGTACCACAACAAATCGGAAGTAAAACAAGCTGTTTTGCCATTATAATGTTTTCCGTCTTAATGTATTATAATTTGACAACTCACAATACATTTATTTGGTTGACTGAACTTTCTTATCCTCTTTCTAGTTTTATTGTCATGGGAGATGTTGCCTTTGATAATATAGCATATTAAAATTACAATACATTACAGACACCCTTGCCTTGAATATGTATTTTATATTTATTGTAGTAATGCTCCCTACATCCGCGCCTCAGAATATTGGTCCTATAGCAGGAGGTATTAGTGCTGTCATAGTGACTATTGTGTTGGTAGTAATCCTTGTCATCTTTATCAGGTAAGATTGTAGTAGTGCAATGCTCTCCACCAGAGCCTCAAACAAGTTATACTGGTCTTATAGCAGGAGGTATTAGTGCTGTCATAGTGACTATTGTGTTGGTGATAATCCTTGTCATCTTTATCAGGTAAGATTGTAGTAGTACAATGCTGACAAGTTATACTGGTCCTATAGCAGGAGGTATTAGTGCTGTCATAGTGATTATTGTGTTGGTGGTAATTCTTGTCATCTTTATCAGGTAAGATTGTAGTAGTACAACGCTCTCCACCAGAGCCTCAGACAAGTAATATTGGTCCTATAGTAGGATGCATTGGTGGTGTAGTAGTGGTTATGGTGTTGGAGGTTATCCCTGTCATCTTTATCAGGTAAGATTGCAGTAATACAATCCACCCCACCAGAGCCTCATACAAGTAATATTGGTCCTATGGTAGGTGGTATTAGTGGTGTGATAGTGACTATAGTGTTGGTAGTAATCGTTATCATCTTTATCAGGTAAGATTGTAGTAGCACAATCTTCTTCAACAGATCCCAAGACAAGTAATCTTGGTCTATGTTGAGTATTCTGTTTGAGCCATTTGGTTTCTTGTTCCAAAAGACATTCAAGTTATTTGACATTCGTGGGCACTATGCTTGATATTTACGTTGTTAGGTATACATCCAAGATCGACCTTTACGATGGCACTAATGTTCACCCATATACAATAAAGAAAGGCTATGATTAAACCAAAGAGTTGAATGTAAAGCATTTAATGTGGTTATATGCACACTAACATAGCACAGCATAACACTAACGACTGACATAACTTTAGTAGACATTGTTTAGAATTTCATCTTTAGAGAAGCAATGTATACATAATCATGAATTATGTGTTGTATTGTCAAAAGCCATAGCTACACTATGACAATAAGTCAGGTACGTCGCACAAACGTTCGTATGCTTCGAGTATAAGCCGGAAACAATACGATTTGCGGTGGATTCAATAAAAACCTATATATCAAATTTAGGAAGCAAGATGCGTTTCTGGAATAACATTCATTAGGTACGCTCATCTCTCAATAAATAGAGGGGGAAAATTCCATTTACTAGTATAACACCGCCACATGATTGTACCTGTCCATATCAAGGACATGTATTTCCATCTTTAAATGTAGTGATATTTTGTTGTTCATGGACTCTGTGTGAAAGAGGGTTTCTCCATATTGATGGAAATGTTGACCATTTTAATTTTCTTTTCATAATACTATAAGATCCTGACCACCCATGTCGACCCATTCGTTCCCAATGAGAACACAATCCAAACAAAATAGCAGACAGTAAAAATAGTTGGTTAATCATTATATAAACCATTGATATTTTGTATGACTAAAATGAAACGAAATTGTAATGTTTATGCATAGTTACACAAATTAGATATACATGTACGTAGATGCTACAGAAAACACAATATTTAAAAATGTTCTTTTGATGTCGAATGATTGTTGACACATATCACACATATTTATTAATGTATATTGTATGTTTCCAGGTATAGGTCTACCAATAAAACAGCAAAGTACCGTGAACGTGGAGGCTTAACGCCCACTGAGGAAGAAGAAAATAATTATGTCAGTAAGTAAATGTGATATATTTGTATAACATTTGATGCAATGTAAAATATCGAAATCAATTGTTTATTCCGCTAAAACAGAGTGTTGGAAGATGTGTTTGGGAAGGGAACACTCTCCTGATTCATGCATGGAGACTTGTACTGACGGAATTAGTATTTTAGTATTTCGTGGTACTTTTATATCCACTCAAACAGAGAGTCTGAAGATGTGTTTAGATAGATAAAGCTCCTGCTTCATGCATAGCGACCTGTGTTGACGTATTTATTTGTTTTTTCACGGTATTTCGTGGTACGTTTATATTAGCTATCATAATCCGGATAAAGCAAACGAAGCATAAAGGTTGTACACTGAGCTATATAATTTATCCTCTGAGGAAAACAACCTATCCGAAAGTGCTCATCCCGATGTCACTCTTTTACTTGCGTTATAAAGTATTTACAAACTTGCTACCATTATGTATATAGCAGAAGCACTACTCTCATTTGAAAAATGCATTGCTCAATACACAGAAGCACTACTCGCCTTTGAAATATGCATTACTCACTCTGACAGAAACACTGATCACCTTTGAAATATGCATTGCTCTCTACACAGAAACACTATTCGCCTTTGAAATATGCATTTCTTACTACGCAGAAATACTATTCACCATTGAAATATGCATTACTCACTAAGCAAAAGTACTACTCTCCTTTGCAACATGCATTACTCACTACGCAGAAACACTACTAACCTTAAAATATGCATTGTCCACTACACAAGAACATATTTACCTTTGACACAAGAACTACTCACTACGGTGAAAAACAATTCACCTTTGAAGCATGCACTACTCACTACTCACTCGGCATTAAATCAGAAAATGATCAATCAATCTATATGTACATATATGTCATATTGCATTAACATAACATAAGTGCTAAAAATAATAAAATAACTACAAAACAAACTAAAATTGTATGACATGTTTGACGTACACGAGTGTATAGAGCTCGGGTCGATAATAGAAAGTATCTTCTGTCGTTAATATGTTCTGAAATGAAATATTTACAAAATGTAGATGCCGTGAATGCAACAGTAAGGACTGGTGACGTTAAGGTATCATTACCACCGTCAACGACACATAAAACGGAACAAGTATACGACAACACTTTATATGATGATGATGACAATAATGGAGAAGCTACGTATGGCAATTCTCAACTTAATGACGTCACTACTAAATATAGAATTCCTGTGACAGAGTTACACAACGTAATTAATGACAAATATACGAATGATGGGTTTCTGAAGGAATATGAGGTAAGTGCCCTGTATTGGTTTTTGTAGTTAAAATGCTGTTGTATCTAATTATGATGTATGCAATCGCGAATTATAGAGCGAAATTGTACTTTAAAATACACAGAAACGTTTGAAGATACCAAAGGAGTAATCCGAAGTGGTAAAATGAAAAAGGGTAGATAATATAATGCCAAAAACAAAAGCCACATAATGATCTGCAAAACACTGCACAGAAGACAAACGATTGAATAAGACGAACCCCAATTGAAACCGGAGGTGCCCAAGAATGTTATGCTGTTTCTGCCCCACTTGTGGTAGTATCCGTCCTGTTACTCTTTTATACCAGTCCGGTTATGAATGTGTAATAGACCGGTATCTGATTATGACAAACTGAACTTATACAAAGATGTACATGGTCCTTTGTTTGTTTATTACAACTAATCAGCTTGATGCTGTCATTATGTTTA
Source organism: Bathymodiolus septemdierum (assembly GCA_963383655.1). Lineage (NCBI taxonomy): Eukaryota > Metazoa > Mollusca > Bivalvia > Mytilida > Modiolidae > Bathymodiolus > Bathymodiolus septemdierum. Next base: position 83,890,136 of record OY726518.1, read on the forward strand.
CAACTTTTTAACCGTGTAGAATATTCGTATAGCGCAACAAATATATTTTGAATGAAGCTTAAAAGATTCAACTGGACAGGAATATGCTTTATCATAATTCACTATTCAAACTGAAGCTTATCAAATTTCCTTTGTATCAAAATATCAAAAGAATAAATACAGCAAGGGGCATAATAGCAATGAGTGAGTTAATTGAGAAATTACCCAGCTATATTATCATGGCGAGCACAATGTATTATTTCATAAGAATGTTGTTGACACCAGGTTTTGACATAGATAAACAAGTAGATCTGAATTGTTATATTGCTGAAACACTCGCACACTTTATTCCAACTCTGGGACAATCACACTGTGTGCTCTAACGTCTTAGTATTGTTTGCTTAATTGAGAATCAGTAATTTCGAATGTAATAGTATTTGGTTTTACACTACCGGTGGTTGTTGCATTTCACATACTGTATATACTCTTAAAATTCATATTTTTGGAAATAAATAGAACTCGGAGGTATTTGAGAACCTAGCTTGATGTCTTGCCTTAATATCCCAGATTTTTATTAACAACATTCATCAATTAAATGATGGTAATGTGCATAGCATTCTCATATGAAACAGGTAAAACCTATAAAGCCGATTTAGTTAGCAATACATATTAAAGGGATATTGTCTACCAGCTGCGTAATTTTTTCATACTCAAAATTATTGTCGATTTCCGTACTGACCTTCATAAAATGAAGATTAAACACCGAATTATTGATGAATACGCTCCGAAACGTTGTTTTTTCGACTAAAAATGCTGACCATCGTTACCGGAAGCTAATTAATTATGCACTGACCTGGGCGAGGCCAACTCTATTTATTTATCTATTTTTATGCCAGTAGCCCGGATGCTGCAGCATGGATATTCAGGTAAGTTTCTATAAAAGTTGAGGAAACAAGCTATTTGCGAACCGATATTGTATCTAAAAGACGTAGAGATAAATAATTTCTGTATCAGAAATAGATTTGAAACATTTGAAAGAATGAAAACTACATGCCTTAACAGATTCAGTCGATGCTTCCACGATAACTATTGAAAACATGCCAGGAGGCACCCCATGGGGGCAAATTGTTGAAGCAACTACTAGAGTTATTTCCGATCGGACTTTTTTGCCGGCCTTAAAAATAACTAAATTAATCTTTTTCCTCATATAAGTTATGAAGTTGTTCCCCGAGATTTTGATACACATGTTAAATTAATATATTTTAGCAAGTTTTACCGACAATATGAAAACAGAGACATAGAACACAGTGAAATACATGTCTGATGAAAACGAATGACGTAGCCAGTGTTGTTTTATTTGTTGATTGACTGAAATGTTTTAGAGAAATTTGGGCTGGATTAGAAACGAAACAGATCTTCTAATTCCACAAGACAGTTGCTGGAAAATATTAATGGCAAATTATATGGTACTGACTATTGACTTTGAAGAGGGCTATGTTTTTTTCAGACGCGACAAAAATCATATTCTTTTACATTTGTATTTGTATTTGCCGGAATGATTTTCTTTTCTTCAAAATTTTGATAATACTGTGTCTGTGAAAATGGCAAGTATATGATTTTATTGTGAAAATGGCAAGTCGGAATATTTTTTTTTTCTCTCCTGTCCTGTTGCAAGACCAAAATGGTTCTCCCATAAACAAAAAAAAACGAAAAAAACGAAATAAAACTGATCATCAGAAAGTCCCACGAGAAAATCTTTCCTTCCAAAATCTAAAATAAGACTTTTTTTATTTCTCTAAACTTAATTAGTGCAAACTATTTCACTTATATAAATGAATTATTTAAAAAACAAAATAGAGCTCATTTTTCTAGATGAATGTAAAATAAATTCTGAAAGTCCACAATTGTGTATATCTACATGTAATCAAAATTACATTTTTTCTTTATAGTATTCTGAAAGTTCTGTTTCAAAACACGATGGCAGTACATGTAGTGACAGTGATACACAGGCCCCAAGGGGTAGAGGAAGAGGCAGGGGGAAAAGAGAACCAGTGAGAGTACAAGAAAACCATCAAGAAGAGGGGCAAGAGGAGGAAGAGGTTCCAGGGGAGGAAGACAGACTTGTGCACCAAATAGGGCTGATATTGCTCTTCAGACGAGGCAAAGAAGAGATCAAGAACGTCAGGTATCAGATTGCAAAAAGAAAATATATAAAATAATACTTTCATAAGGCGAGAATGGTATCAGGAAACCACGCTTGTCAGTTGGATGGGACGATAAAAATCATAATATTTTTCTGGCGCATATGATGATACTAGATTAACACGACGGGTGCCACTAGTGGAGCAGGAACTGCTTACCCTTCCGGAGAACCTGAGTTCACCCCCGGTTTTTAGTGGGGTTCGAGATACTCGATCTTTAGTTTTATATGTATGTTTTGTCGATTGTTGTTTGTCCTTTTGTACTTTTTCTTTTGCATTGTCTGCTCTACTTCGATATACGGTTTCTGATTGCCCCTTTGGTATCTTCAAACTCTTCTTACCCCTAGCATGTTAAAGACCCCTTTATAGGGCTCAGTAGGGCCGCTATGAAGGTGGTACTCACACCCACCACCTGGAGAGGGGGTTTCATCCAAGCCTTGGCTTATCCCCCAATGCAGTATAAATAAATGAGCTTAAACTAAACACTGCATTGAAAATCTCATTGATTTTAATCAAAATTAAGTTTTTATCTAATGCATTTTTTTTTGTACTGAACTGTAAAGCACTCCCATTGATTTCATATTAATCATTAAAATGATTTATTTATTTATTTAAGGAGAGAATATCAAGACTAACCGAAGACCAGCTCAGGACCATTGTGAACGAGATGGTAGTTAGGCATCCTGAGTACGTCTTTGACATCCTTGATAGTCAGAATGCGACACCAAGTGGAGGACATCATCCACCAGAAGGCAGTACATCACCAGAGTGGTGTACTTGCTCATACTGCAGTGATATGCCATCAGAAGCTGAGAGGCATTGCTGTGGCAGGAACCCTGAAAATTGCTACTCTCAAATAGTAGTATGTATAAATTTCTATATTTTTTTTTACAATTAATGATTTTCCAAGTTTCATGTGCATTTAAAACCTGAAAGGGATGTATTTAGGACCATCTCAGATGGATGTTTGATATATGCAAGTATGAGCAGCAAAAGTGTATGCCAGTGTAAGTTCATTATTTACAATTTTTTTTAACAAGGTGTGCCTCTCAGCGAAGATCTTCCAGGAAGCACTATAAAAATCTCAATTTTTTAAGGCAACCAAACCTTCATACTTCTAATAGGCAATTACAGTGGATCCCAATACCTACATGTATGAAATAAAACTTGCAAATGTATTATGGGATCGACCATTTAACTTGCAGGGGGGGGGGGCAAGTTTTTATTCTGAACCTTGGGAAGAAAAAACAATCTGGCTTGTCAGGAGAAAAGAAAATATTCTGACTTTCAATTTTCACAGTATAATATGCATCAGAAAAAAAAAAAATTTGATTTTTGTCGTGTATGAATAAAAAAACATCACCCCCTTCAATTTAAATGGTCGGTCCTGAATGGTTTATTACCATGTCTTTACTCTATTTTTATTAAATCTCTTGTCTTTATTGTAGGACTTTGATCTGATTGTCCTTGATGAGGCAGCGTTGGGGGTTGCCAGAATGTTTCGAGAGGAGCTTTTAGTAATGCCCCATGACCAGGATTACAACAGATCCAATAGGTATGCAGCCTACCGCCAGTATACCATTTGCGCACATGGCCGACTTGGAGCTGGGGTTAGACGTGTGATCCCAAGCTGTTGTACTTGGAGAATTAGGGACAAGTATCCTAATCCATATGGACAATACAAGGGTTTCATTCCTGGACGATTTGATTAAAACTTGTTCATGAAATATTTTTTATTTTATCCCATATATCCCAATGAGTTGTTAATTTCACAAGTTCGTCAGCTGGAATTGTAAATTTAATTTGAAAGTTTTGCCATCTTATTATTATTATTAGTTCACCATGACCCCGAAGGGTCATGAGAGCTATTGCTACCACTGGGCGTCTGTCGTTAGCTTTTTGCATTTTAATCAACTCTAAAACCACTAGCCCAATTTGAACCAAACTTTGGTAGAATGGTCCTTGAGTGCTCCCCTTTAATAATTGTGTCCGACAATCCCCCGCCAACCAACATGGCTGCCATTACTAAAAATAGAAAATTTTGCAAAAAATCACTTAAAAATTATCTTCTTTGAAACTGCTGGGCCCAAACTATGGTGGAATGATCTTCAGATGGTCCTCTTTGATAATTGTGTCAAGACAGACCTGCCCTCCATTCAAGATGGCTGCTGTTACTAAAAATAGAAATTTGTTCAATTGTCCATTGCTGCTTTATTATAAATCTAAATGAGCTAAAATTTTTACTGCAGCTACATGGAAATTAGGTAGTTTAACATATTTTAGCGGGCTAGCTGGTGAAATATATCCCGCCGAGGATGCCAAAAATTATGTAGCGGCTAGCTGGTGAAATAAATAAACCACAAGTTATATTCTATCCCTTGATAGAATCCTCAAATATACCAAGATATAACTGATATAAAAATATTGACAAAGTGATTCTATGTGTCGCTTTACATGTATTGGTAAAGCAATACTATGTCTCGTGTACAGTACTAACTTTTAGTACCGTGTCATCTAAGCTTCACTAATGTGAACGAAAAATATAAGGGAAAACATGGCAAAATTCATGGAATACTATATGATTTAATATATCATTTATTTTCTCAACTTATTCTCAATGTCACAGATAAAATCAAAACAAATGAATATATCTGGATCCTGAGCTCTTACAGGATATGTGGATAAAATGCATTAATGTATACAACAATCAAAATTACTTTGTCTCCAGATACATTGATTGACCAACTAATTACAGTAGTAATTACTAATTTACGCTACCGGGTATTTATCTATTTATGAAAATAGTTGTTATTGAACAAAGTTCTTTCAAATTGAAATCTGAACAGATTTTAACCAAACTTGGCAGAGATGTTTCTTATGAGGTCCTAAAAAGTTGTCCTGGTTTGTACTAACTAGACCAACACACTGAGCGCCATCATTATTGCGCATTGGACAATTTGGAATGCCCCTTATCCTGACTTAGGTACTTTTCCTCTCTAGATGTGCAGACCTTCTGTTAGACCAGCAAAAACTAGTATTACTGTGAGCACAGCTCACTAAGATATACCCCCACTCCCCACATCTGTCCAACCTATTTCCCATAACCAAAACATTACTGATTGTTCCGACCAAAAATGAAAGGGATCCTCCTCTCTTCATTGGTAAGCTGCTGATACAATTTCAAAACATTCTGAGAAACACTACTCAAGTTATTATATGACATAGGGTAACACATTTATTTTCCATCATAACAAGTCCAATAACTCTGGAACAGCAAAAGTGCAAATCGTCAAAAATAAAAGGATCCTCCTCTCTTCACCTGTAAACAGCCGATAAAATTTTTAAAAGATTCTAAGAAACACAACTCAAGTTATTGTACGAAATAGGATTTGTCTAGAGATGGACGGACATGGTGAAACCAGTATACCCCCCTACAACTTTGTTGCAGGGGGTATAACAAAGAGTGACAATTAAAATTTATCTTATGGGATAATATAGTCAATTGTTATGTCTTGGTTTTCAAATCTGGACTTATGAGATGCTACAATATCCCGAGTTGGAGGTGGTGGAATTGGTGCAAGATGGACAGAGATTCTTCTGGGATCATCTACTTCCAACTGCACACGTTGATTCATTCCTTCATTATCCTGCAGTCTCATACAAATGATGGCCTTTAATAGTCTTGGAACACAGAAATATGACTTGTCAGTTTTAACAGGCTTCACAGATCATCTAGTTGTCTTTTTGTTGTAACTTCTCTGCCATCTGAAGTAGAAAAATACATCCAATGTAATTCACAAGAATAAAACAATAGAATTGAAATTATGATCTATGGAGACCTAACTTTCAGTTCAAGATGAATATCTCGAATGTATAGTGAATGAGCAACTAAACATATCATTACAGGTCCACTTTATGAAGGATTTGAGTGATTTGTACACAGATTTTAGGTTGTGGTCATCCCTCAAGAAGTTCTATGGCAGGCATCACGAGCTGGTGAACAGCTGATTTGGGTAACAGGATGTCTGTTACCCAAATCAGAACTGATCTTCATTTGTTGTTGATGTCTTTCCGTTCATCGGACATGACTTCTAACGGAATTGACCATGGACAACGCAGTGGGTGTATTGCAATAGGCAGGACCTGTTGACTCTTCCGGAGCATCTGAGTTACCCTCATTTCATCGGAGATCTGTGTTGTTCATGTTTTTTTGTTTTTTTGTTGTTGATGTGATTTATATTTTTGTGTGTTTTGGTTGTATGTTCCCGGGATGTTCATGTTATCGGATTTATGACTTTTGATTGACCCTTCTGTTTTTCCCATACATACCTTGAAGAACCATCTTTGTTAGTCATTAAAGGTCTCTCTACATGGCCATTGTGGTCCAGAGCTGCCAGTCTGTTCCTAACCCTGTACACTGGGGGACTATATGAATGTCTCTTGGAGGCATAGGCAAGGATCAGATTTTGGAAATTTTCCAACTCTACTGTGCTCCTAAAAATATAAAATCATTCATGATAGTGTGTTATAGACAAATTAACAACTTTCTTTATTTGTGAAAAGGATCAAAACTTGCTACATGCAGATGTATATCCCACATAGATGCTACAAAAATCGCTATAATACGACCATATGTATATCATGTATAAGAAACGTGTCCATTGGACAAAGATACCGCAGCCCCCTAACTTGAAAACCCCTCATACCAGATATCCAAAATTAGAACTTCGTTTGCGGATTACTGATATAAACACCATTTCCAAATTTTAAATAAATCAGTCGAGTCATTCAGGAATTATTGCATGGAAACCTATTTCAAGACGTACAGACGGACATACAGGGGTAACACTTCATGCCCCTGTCACTTATCGGTGGGGTCATGAAAGCCTGCAAAGTCAAATGGAAATAGACAAATTATTTGAGAGAAGTAGTGTTCACAACAGTTTGGGAGGAGTTGCACTTTACAAGGGAGATGGACAGTCTGATACGACATACAGACAGGGTGATCTCAATTGGTGTGGGATGAAGTAAAAATTAATAATAACAAAAATTTAAGTTTTGTTATTTTTATGGAAATTGTTTTTGCATATCTTACTCAAATGATAGAAGTTTTAAAATGTGCTTATTTCTGTTTTGCAAAAAAATCACTTTCCCACAGACAAAATGTGAAAAAGTTAACGAACGGATAACGGATGCCAAGTGATGGCAATACATCAAATGGCCCTTTGGGCGAGGTGAGCTAGCAATACATAGTTGACATAAGTACCTGCAGTTAAGATAATAGTGAACTCTGTTGACCAGGTATTTGTCCATCACAACTGATCGTAAACTGTTGTGTGCAGAAGAACCTTTTTTTAAATATGTCGTATCTCTGTTTTCCTCCAAAGGTCCATGCTGGCAACCGCCGATGACAGAGGAATCCCATATGGGTCTGCATAAGGCACAGGCCATTCATGTTCATCAACCACATGATGGAGGACGCCATACCAAATATCCTGTAATTAGATTGTACTGACATTTAAAGATTGTGTTTTCCCATGATTTCAACAGAATAATTAATAATTTATGACAAAAGAGATGTTTTCAATTTTCCCATTGTGAACTTTCCATTTATATGTAGCGATATTCCAGCAGCACCTGCATATGGAGTATTTATCTCTCAGATGATACGATATTCTAGAGCTTGTGGTTCCTATCATAATTTCCTTGATAGAGAGTTGCTGCTAACAAGGAAGCTACTGAACCAAGGGTTCCTTTGGGTAAAGTTGAAGTCATCTCTACGAAAATTTTACGGTTGCCACCATGACTTGGTTGACCGATATGGAATATCTGTGTCACACACGACCACGGATATGTTCCACTTGTCGTAAACACTTCCTTGTCCTTTCCTCATTCACGACTTATTATCGGGTTCGTAACTAGATTAACACGGGTGCCACTAGTGGAACAGGCACTGCTTACACTTCCGGAGCACCCGAGTTCACCCCCTATTTTTAGTGGGGTTCGGGTTACTGGATCTTTGGTTTTATATATATGTTTTGTCGATCGTTTTTTGTACTTTTTCTTTTGGCCATTGTATTGTCTGTTCTACTTCGATATACGGTTTCAGATTGCCCCTTTGGTATCTTCAAACTCTTCTTATTTAACTTGTTAATTCTCATTATCTTGTTTCCATTCCAGAAGAAATTTTAATACCACATTAATTATTTCTAACTATAAGGCCTATCACTCTTGACACTTGATTTTTATTTATTACCATAAAGGAAACGCTTTGGGCTTTGGTTTCCAAGTTGATTTTTACAGATGTAAGATATGAGCCAATGAACCCATTATAATACATATTTGCCAGTTCCTCCATGACAATTGTGATAACTCCCATAGTTTTACTAACAAGAAATCTTTCTACTGTCTTTCCTACTTCAGCAGTGTGCCAGTAATGGTTGACGATATCTTTCACCCACACGAGCAACTCCTTATTCTCTTTTCCTGACCCACCTAAAAAAATAAAAATTTATACTACAAAAGGAAATGATCGTGATAACAAGCCTAAGTTTAAAACTTGAATCAAACTGTATAAATTCATGCAGCTTGTATTTATAAAATGCAGCACTTTTGAATGTTTTATCATGCTATGCAAATTCTGTGCTCAATTAAAGTCATATAGTGCTTTATGGAGATAAACTACAGGCTCAGGTGAGCCTGTATCGCTCACCTGACATAAATAAGCCCTCTTAAGAATGTCTGCAAGTCAATATGCCAAAGTCATGTATCAAAAATAAAACCATTTCTTCCAGTAGCAGCTGAGACATCTTTAACGGAAGTGTGAACGGACGGACAAGGTGTTTGCAATATATCCCCTTCTCAACGAGTGGGGGGATAAAAATCAGGTATATGACCATTCAATGAACATTTCTGCCAAGCTTGGTTCAAATTTTGTGGTTTCAGAAAAAAAGATGAAAATGTGAAATTCCCATAGGGTTCAATGTTAAACTAAGTCAAGTCATGGCGGCCATCTTGGATATGCGATCGGCACAAAAATAGCAAACTTGGTAGAGGACCACACAGACATCATTTCTATAATGTTACAATTCCATCGGCTGGGTATTTTATGACAAGAAGATTTTCAAAGTTGGATTTCCGATCTGCACCAAAATAACAAATCTGATGGAAGACCTCCTAATGAGCATTTTTGCCAAGTTTGGTCCAAATCTGTTCAGTGATTTCAGAGAAGAAGATGAAAATATGAAAAGTTTACAGACACGGATGCAAAGTGATGACAAAAGCTCACATTGCCCTTTAGGCCAGGTGAGCTAAAAACACATTGGCCCTCATCCTGAAATATCAATATATATATATACATATCAAGCATTCTGGTTTCATGATTTGATATGTCATTGAAGTCAATTAAAACTATAAATGTTTCATTTCCAATCATACCAAACATATAACTATAGACGAGGCCATGCAAAGTTAATTTATTAGTCCACAGGCCATTTTTGATGAAAATCAGTGAGGGAGAGAGGCACTTTTTTTCCTTTTTCATTGTCCCAAAAGAGTGATGAGGATGTTTTTTACATTGTTCATAGACAGAAAAAATTATAAGCGATGTGGTTTTTGGATTTTGTTTTATTAATATGGCAATAAAAATGGGTAATAAGGCACCTTTAAAAGAGATGAGGGAAATTATTTTTTGTTGGCCCAATAAAAAATCTTACCTTTGTCAACTTCTTTCCCAAATTCTTAGTGCCATGTCAAACATCAAAAGAGTGTTTGATGTCAGGGTAATCTTTCTCTGAAGCCAAAAAATTAACACTATTAATCATTTAAAAGTATTGTTGGTGAAGTAAATCCATTCTAATGAATTTACATTTTGTAGCACTTTGCATATTGCCATGAAAGAAACAGAAACATTACATAAGAAAGAATGCTTTTCGAGTGAATATGACATGTTAATTGATTTGCTGAATCAATACCTAGCATATTGACTTATTCCTAATAAGAAACAAATTGACTGAACATTTAACTTAGTTGTCAAACAGGTTGGAAGGTAGGAGAAAGAGGTAAATCTTACTCATCAATGCAGCTATCTGGTTGTGAGCATCTGTAACAACTTCCACAACTCGCTAATGCTTTCCCCTAAAAAACTGCATCCCTTTCTGGAAACATGCTTTTTCCATATTTGTGCTCTTTCTGTCAGTGTTGCGCTTGTCCAAAGTCACAATAAATAGGATCTTCTTACTGTGATATTCCATGAATGTATAGGAACAGTACTGTGCACTGTGTCCAGGGCTGTCCATCCTTCCATCCCCTGAAAATGATGTAAATTACCTAATTTTGGTCTATTACTTTTCTCTCAGTCAATCTGATATTTTATTATACCTCTTATCATAGTCCTTTTCTAGATGTATACAAATGAAAATGAATACATGTACATACAATTAATACATGTACATGCAATTAATACATGTACATACAATGAATACATGTACATACAATGAATACATGTACATACAATGAATACATGTACATACAATTAATACATGTACATACAATTAATACATGTACATACAATTATTGTAAATGTTGGTAGTAATGACATGAAACTTTATATCAATGTAAGACCTTTATAAAGCTGACATTTACATTGACAAGAGTTTAATTTCACATAAAATGAAATTATATTGAAAGATCTATTCCCATGCATACAACCTTCGTTCGGTCTTTCCTTTAATTGCTCATAAGTAGTCTGTACCAAAAACTTGTTCAGCTACTAGCCCGAAATAGTTACTTTTGATGTTTTCTTCTATTTGTTTGTATAAATTTCAGTCAAATTTCAATAGCTGGAACAACATTTTACTAGTCTCGAGCATAGGGCTAGTGGCTAAAGGCACAGACTGCCATAAGGTGTTCTAATAATAATTTACAAAATTTAGGCCAGATAAATTTAAATTCAAACATGACCTTCTTCTTTTGCTTTGTTAACAAATGAGCCAGTCATCCATTCGGTATAATCTCATTAGCACACGTGTCGGTCAATGTGAACGACTTTTGCATGGACAGCATAAATTGTAACCCGAATAATGACGATAGAGGATGCAGTATTATTCAAGTTACATAAATTGTGTGCGACATTTTACGCAATCGTAAATATAAATTACCGTCTTCCAATCAAAGTATACTACCTTATTTGTACTCTTAGACATATCAGAATAGAAATAAATAATGGAAGCCAGAATGTGTTTTGAGTTTTAGCATGAATTAGCGGATATTAGTAAATTTTATCCCTTGCTTCTGGCTCGGGATAAAATACTAATATCCGCCAATCCATGTTACAACTCCCAACACATTCTGGCTTCCATGATTTATTTCTTTATTTTATATTCTCATCCTCTCACTCTCCTGTTTTTTGAGCAGCAAAATCACAATTCATTTTCAATTTTTGTGGAATTTCTTAAAATTTCAGCAATTTTAGCACAAATTCAACTAATTATAAATTATAAATGCCTCCCTCCCTTCCCATATTTTCACTGACAGGAGGACGAGAATGTAAAAATTTATTTCATGTGGCCTTACCCAGCACAATAAGATCTGTGTCCTGAAATTCACTGAGAACATCCCCCTGTTGTTGCATCCAAAACCTGTCAATTGAGGGCACAAGGTATGTTCTCTGGATACGGTGAAATGTCGAAGAACTCAAAAATGGTAGTTTCAAACATTTTGCCAAAGTGGAAATTTTTTGGAAGTTGGTGCCTGAAATCAAAATAGACGAAGCTAACATCAAGTCTCCAGCATGCATGCGCATATTCAGTAGAGGTTGAGAGCACCATCTGTGATTTATATGTTCATTTTTGCAGACCTGCAAAGAGAATATAAGATATATGTACATGCATTTATAATAAAAGTCTAGCTATATGTAAATCAGCGAAATGACAAAAACGGTGCTACAACTATAAGTATAAAACATGTTTAAAATACAGTGTGTATATTTTCCGGCTAACTATTTTACAAGTTTGTAAATAATATTTTTGATAAAAGAAGATGAACTGTGAGCTAATGCGCATGCTCATTTATGATACCCCCGCTCTTCGGTAAGCAGGAAGTAGGAATCTGATGGGTCCAAAAACACTTCCCACAATATGGCATACCTATATGAAGCTTTTGACAAAATATCAGATTCCTGTCATCAATAGTTGCTTAGAAAAATGTGACTAAAAAATGTGCATATACAAAATGTATGTTCAATGTGTATAAAAATCAGCAAAATCGGCAAACAGGAAGCAGGAATCTGATGGGTCCAAAAACGCTTCCCACGATATGGGGTACCTATATGAAGCTTGTGACCAAATATCAGATTTCTGCCATCAATAGTTGCTGAGAAAAATGTTACAAAAAATGTGCATATATGTTCAATGTGTATAAAAACCAACTAAGTCGGCAAACAGGAAGCAGGAATCTGACGGGTCCAAAAACGCTACCCACAATATGGTATATCTCTATGACGCTTGTGCCCAAATATCAGATTTCTGCCATCAACAGTTACTGAGAAAAGTGCAGCGAAAAATATCTTGGACGGACGGAAGGACAGAGGTAAAACAGTATACCTCCCTCCACCTTCGGGGAGCGGGGGTATAAAAACAAACAAAAAACAAAATTTTAGTAAATACAACATACTCACCCACTTGATGTAGATTGCAGATGCAATCATCTCAGTGGACATAGATATAGCTTCTCCACAGTCCTTCAATGTACAGTTGGAATTGACATGTGTTGTAGCTAAGTTCATAAGCTGTCTCTGGTACACAAGAACAGGACGATCACTTGTCAGCAAGTCAACTTCTTCCTCTTTCTTAATTCTGTGAATTCCTATTCCTGGGTCGATCTCTTGGTCATCGAAAGGTTCATCCTCACCATAATCAGATTCATCAGATTCCTCGATGGGGAGGTGTTCGGCATTGCTATGTCTGTGTAGAAGAGACAAGCAACACAATGTGTATTGCCATGACAATAATGTACATGTATCTGAATTGGATCAGTTGGTATGAATGCAAGTTTAAACAACTGTCCTGTTGAATACATTAAAACCTCATTTTTTTAACATCTGCTTAGTATTACAATTTTCAATGCGCATAAAACAAACTATGTCAGCAAACCAGAAGTAGAAATTCACTGGTCCAAAAAATGCTTCCACTATATGGCATACTCATATGAAGCCCATGACCAAATATCATATTGCTGCCATAAATAATTACTGAGAAAAATATATTGGGACAAACGGATGGACAGAGGTAAAACCGGTGGAGCGGGGTATAATAAAGCTCCTATGGCATGATCATGTATGGTTCTGTTAATTTATTAGGACCAAATTTCAAGTATGTAAGTAAGTTACAACTGAAACATATGAAACTAGGAAATACTGTTTTAGATACCTAAAACTTACGTTTCCCCTTAATGCGGCCATATGTACAACAACCCATCTTGAAAAACAAAAATGTTATGGCCCGGACAAGAAAATAATATTTTAAAAACCATTATTTGAACTTGAGGTCAAAGGTCAAGGTCCCACGAAGGTCATTATGGTATGCAACACACCGCCTTATGGTCATACACCCACATACCAAATATCATTGACCTATCTCGAAAGAGTAAAATGTTATGGCCCAGACAAGAAAATACTATCAAAAAACCATTATTTGACCTTGATGTCAAAGGTCAAGGTCACACAAGGGTCATTACGGTATGTGACACACTGCCTTATGGTCATGCACCCACAAATCAAATATAATTGACTTATCTGGAAAGAAAAAAAAATTATGGTCCGGACAAGCTTCGTTGAGAAGAAGAGGAAGAAGGAAAAATCGGACTAAAACAATATGTCTCCCTTCGTTCGAAGGGGAGACATAATTAATATGACAAACCTTAGAGTGAAGTTGAGGCTAGGTTCAAAATCTTCATCATCAGAATCATCACCAAAATCACTGCACTCTTTAGTAATATCTATTGAGAGACTGTAAGAATAAAAAATAATTGTTTATTGGTGTATGTGTATAATATCGAAACAAATTTTGTAACATGGTTCTGATGTGCTGCTGTATAGCGAAAAAGCTTTTCAAAATAATATTAAATCTATAATCTAAATACATGTATTCAGCACACATCTACACAGACAACCCAATATCAAGAAACAAAATTATATCAAAGTTCCAGGCAAAAATGTGGTGTGCCAGAAGCGTGTCAATTCTGTCCAAGTTTGGTAACATTCCCATAAATAGCTAAGGAGGAGTCACATGACTGGCCATTTCAGCTTGTGGATTAATGAAAATGTAACGATGACGCAGAAGCCAACATGATCCCTACTAGTAGTAATAAGCATGCAAGCCACAATAATTAATAGGAAACTGTATATACAAGTGACTGTGTTAAGCAATATTGACAATGTTACCTATAAACATAATGTAGAATATGTCTAATCAAACAAAATAAATATACTCAAATGCGTTCACAAATGAATTCGATTTCTCCAGCTTCGTCCGTTTCCTTGAAATGTGATGGCTGTTCCTTTCTTCTACGCCAGAAATACCATAGTCAGAATATCAAAATTAAAAGTACAAATATCAATCATTACAAAATCACATCTCAAATTACCAGTTTTTGTCGTAATTTGCCTATATAAGATAATTTTACAAAAATCGGCATGATTTTAACACATACATGGTCCATCTGTCTACCGTTAAATTCACACACTGTGAGAACATGCAAATTGCTATGGATCTTCACATTATTTCTTAAAAATCTTGTTTATAAATCATACTAACAAGATCCAAACTGAAAAAACAGTTCAAATGACACTTCTTTAAATAGAAAGCCTTTATATGAAAAATACATATTGATTTTCCTCTATCATATTTATGTTGATAATTCAAAAACAGTAGGTATAATTATGTCAAAAATTTTTGAAATGTAGTAAAAAACTACATGTAGTTAATGCAATGTTTTTAGAATAGACAAGAAATAAACTTGGTTTGCATAAGGACATTGAAAATTATTTTCATTTAGCCATGGTCTAAACTAAAATATGCAGTTTAGGACATTTCAGTACAATTTTATAGTCAAATTTCTATGGATCTTCATATTATTTTTGAAAACCTTGTTTATGTATCATACTTACAGAATCCAAACTAAAAATGTTATTGAAATGACACTTATTTAATGGAAAGCTTTTTTATATAAAAGATACATACTGATTTTCCACTAGGGTGATAATTCACAGATAGTTAGATATAATTTTGGTTCCCATAACAAAGTTTTATGCTCAAACTTGTTGAAAAGTACTTAAAACCTTATTTATGTAATGTACTTCCAGTACCCAAGATATAAACTTGTTTGCATAAAGGAATTGAAAATGATTGTCATTTAGCCATGGTCTAAAATATGCGTTTTAGGACATTTTGTTAAAATTTTGTAGTCATATATAAAAAAAAGTTCTGAAACTTGAAAATTTCAATGGATATTCATATCATTTCTTCAAAACCTTGTTTATATATTATACTTACAGGATACAAACTAAAAATGCACTTCAAATGAAACTTCTTTAATAATAGAAAGCTTATATGAAAAATACATATCAATTTTCCATTATAGTGATAATTCACAGAAAGTAACGTGTACTTTTGGTTCCCAAAGCTAAGTTTTATGTCCAAGTTGTTGAAATTTGATAAAAGCCTAATTATATGTAATATATTTAGAAGATCAAAGAAATAAATTTGCTTGAATGGTTTTCATTCAGCCAAAGTCCAAAATATGTACATACAGGTACCTGTATATTTCAATAATTTACAGGTATTATACATGTAGTCAAATACATATATCACACTTTTTAAGTGTACAAAATTCATTCATGTCATGGTCAAGTCTATTAGTGATAAATTATCAATTAACACTCTGTGTAATGAAGTATTTACTCTGAACAAAATACCATCCCACAGGTTAGAATTCTGACATTTGGATTGATACAAAAAAACACTCACAATCCACGTTCTCCTCCAGAAGAAATGTGTGACACCCCACATGGTGATACGAATTCAGGACGTACTGGGTCTGGTGTAGAGGCAAATGCAATAGGTTGCTGACATGCTGTTGCAGAAACTGGTTTAAGCTCTTCTTCTACATGTACACTACTTGTGGCCGTCTCCACACAGGATTTGTAATAACTGAATAGTAAATAAATCCAATATCACATCTTAAGGTTTTTATTCACTGTTTTAAAGAAGTGTTGTTGAGAATAATTTCTTTTTTATGCAATCTGTTCCTTTATTTCATGAGACATGATTTTACATACTTTGCCAACAAGGCCATCTAAGCAAGCCTTGCTACAAGGCATATAGAATACCTGCATGTACACCTGTAGATCCATGTCGAGTATTAATACTTGCATTAACAATTAATTGATTCGATATTTTTATTTAAATTGATAATAATAGTAAAATTCGGCTCATTTCAATATTTGTTGATCGCAAAAATACTAAACTGCATTGATATAATTTGTGTACTCCCATTTCCCCTTTGCTGGCCTCTTAAAATTCGTGTTTGTTTATCCCGCAAATATGACTGTTTTATGCTACTCATTGACAATAACCAGCTGTTGCCAGGTGCAAAATTACATATATTGAATAATTATCTACCGAAAATGATCATAGGCATCATCATAAATTCATAAAATATGAAAAACGATTGAGAAAAGAAGGCAACATGCTCTGTTTACCTATCAAGCAAAATCTTTGACACTTTAGCGTGAGTTTGGACGCGTAGCACTTTCTTCAGTTCATTCCAACGGTCCAACTGATCCCCTACATATATCCTGCCTTTGTTCCATTTGGAAGACACTGCACTTCTATTCCTCTTTCTCTCTGAATTTGTCAAAGTCCGCTTTCTACCACGTGTTGAAACTTTCTCTTCCGACATGTTGTTTATTGTTTTTAATCAGTGCGCATGCTCAAGACGCGTAAAATAAGAAGGAAATATGAATATATTTGAATATTGTCATCCAGACAATAATTCTGATAACGATAGTTTTGGGTCTTTATTGTCAAGAAATCGTATCTTTTGCGGTGTTAATCTTCATTTTATGAAGGTCAGTACGGAAATTGACAATAATTTTGGGTATGAAAAAATTACGCAGCTGGTAGACAATATCCCTTTAATTAAATTGAAAGATATAATATTTGTATATGTTACGTTTCTGCTTTAGTGAATCATTGTATAGCTATATCTATTTCAAAACCAGAAGCTGTTTGATATCTTAATTCTCAATTTTGTAGATACTGCCAAAGGGTTTAGTTCGGCCACATGATGAAGGACAAAACGAGGGAAATAAGATAAAGAACAGATTTTTAAATACACTGCCTTGTAAGATAGTTAATATAATGTTATAAATAGAATATGACTTTCATATGTATTACTTATGCCTGTTGTAAGTCATATCTCTATACAGACAAATATTCGAACGTATGTAATAGTTAAACATATGTGGTATATTATGCTTGCACCATGTAATGAATCATTCAATGTGTTTGTCTATCAATCCCGTGTGTGAGTTGACTATTTTTCGGGCAGGTTGACTGTGAGCGTACCCGATGAAGATCATTATCATATCTCAATTCATCATGATCAGATACACAAATTTTCAAATAAATATATCAAAAGCTATTTTCAAGCCAGCAATGCAGGTTCCTATTAGCTTTTGGTAAAAGAAAAAAAATATAAAAGAAATGAAAAGAAATTGCTACTACTATGTATTCATCTTCTTTGTTACATTGTTTACTTTGATATTAATCTTTTAACACTACTAAGCTCGTTACTTCAAACAAACCAAACATACCACACTGTCTGAACAGTTCCAACATTCAATAGAAAAATCGTAGATGTAGACAACATTGATGCCCCTAACATGCAAATACATAACCGCTCATTTTCTTTGCTTCGACCATGCACTTCAATCAAAAATATCAGGATTAAGCTAGTTGCATTGGCCCAAACATGCCCCTTTTAGTGTATTAGTGAGTGTTGATGCTTAGCGCAAAATAAGCAAATTGTCAGCTATGTAATGGATAGACTATGAAACTGTTGCTAAGCAGCTTTACACGATGAGAGCAATCTAATTGGACAAAATGGGTCAAAGCAGTATTTATCATATCATTGTATATTCATGTGACCCTTAATGTGGTTTCTTCAGATCTCCCACACTGTGACACATCAGTTAGTGGGAGCAAGTGGGAGATCTGATTTTATTCATATTGGAATATTTTAAATTCACAATAATAGTGTGTTGTGCATTGTCACAGACGACGCTTATTTTAAGCTGTTTTAATACAATGTATGTCTGTTGGCTATGCTGTAATTTGCCATTGTTCTATTACAGATGACCATTCAAGAGTAATTATCCAAGAAAATCCATCATCGGATTACATTAACGCAAATTATATTGATGTGAGTTTCTATATTTTAAGATTGATATATACAGGTATACAATATAAACCAAGTAAGTACATGTGCTTGTGCCGCAGAAAGAGTGACGAAAAAAATAAACCAATGTTAACACGTCGTCCTAATGTGTTTCCAATATAATACTTTTAAAAAGTCCATTGTACAGTAATTTGTTCTACAACAGGTTTCTAGCGCTACTCGTCTTGTCAATTTCATCAGAATCACTTCCATAGCATCCACTGAAACAAATGGCAGAACTATTAACCCATGAAAGTGCAATAATGTTTTTCTCTCAACAGCATCCACTGACTAGTATATTTTGTATTACTTTCATCAAGCACAACTCCTATATAATCCCGTCTTTCTAATCAAAACAATTTGACATAACAGAAATAAATATGATACAACAACAGCAATTTAACACAAACATGTACATTTGAAAATATATATAGTGGACAAAAATATTCGGACACTTCTAATTTTCACTATATATTTCAAATAAAACTACAATTTTTCAAAATATTATCATGAATTAAATTAATGTCCGATTGGAATAACTATGCTATCAACAAAAGCAGAAAAAAATATGTAGTTTATAGTAGTTATTTTGAAATAACTTTTAGAAACATTTTTTTCAAATCGTACATAGATATTGAAATAAATTGTGTGCAAAAGTACTATCAGTACATTGTGTTTTTACAGGAATTAATAATGTGTTTTACTTATGTATTCTCAAAATTTATATCATATAAAAAAAATGTAGAGTAAAGCTATATTAAATTCTTCTTTTATTGATGCAACACATATAAAAATCAGACCTGAACTTACTTCAGGATTATTTTTTGAATTTTTTTTTGTCTTATATGAAATACGAAGTGTCTGAATACTTGTAACTAACGAGGTCTATTTGCAATTCAATGATAAAATTTGTAAGATTATCGAAACAGTAAGAGTTCATACCAACTTCATACATAATTTGCTTGTATAGTTAGGGTCATTACGGTTTTCACAGTTTTCACAGTTTTCCGGTTGTTGACTGATTTTGTCTGTTTATATAATTATGAGTTTTGACTTTCCCTTTGTAAGATTGTTCGGAGTTCGGTAATTTGTTATTACCTTTCTTTACTTTATATTCGGTCAAGCGTGTGGTGTGAACCATTATCACTACGCAACGAGTAGTGATACGGTTAGTCCATGGTACAGGCGAGACATGGTAAAAGTATTGTACTAACACACTATGTATGTACTAAGTTTATCTAACATTCAAATATAATCAGATTGCAAACAAAGAATAATTGAAAGGTTGAATTAAAATTAACAGATGTATTACAATACTTTGAGAGTGACTACATTGTGTGCATGACATCGCATTAATTGTTTCATTCACAAATGTCATGTTACACTTTCAGTGTCACTATATATATTCGTTCGACAATGCTAATGTTAGTAAAATGCGCAACACGCTTATCTATTGGACCGTACAATAGCCGGAAACATTGATACTATGCCCTTTGAAACAAAATTTGTCAGTGCTTTGTTCAACGTCATAGTATGTCAGGGGGGTCATTTGTTTCAGGCATTAAATAATACCAAAATAAAATCTACAATGTGAAGATCAAGATAATTATTGTTATTACTGACATGGTTTCACTAAAACAACAATGTATCTCCAATGTGGGGCCGTCATATCCGTGAATGTGTGACAGTTGAATTTATGACTACTTATGCAATCAGTGCCTATCACCACTGATGGTGTGAGTTCAAATCTCGATCAGGGCGAGGTGTGCAATACTATGTGATAAAGTTTGTCAGTGACTTGCGACAGGTCAGTGGTTTTCTTCGCGTCCTCTGGTTTTCTCCACCAAGAAAACTGACCACCATGATATAACTGACATATTTTTGAAAGTGGTGTTAAACATCATTAAGGAAACAAACACACATATCTCCATTGTTTTCTTTTTCTTTTTTATTAGAGTTACACCACAGAAAAGGCGTATATAGCAGCTCAAGGTAATACATAATACATCGTTATTATCTTTATGATATAACGTTTTTCATCGGTCACACTTTCTATTATGAAATTGCTTTTAAAATGTAATAACACCTTTATATCTATTTTTGCCATATATTATGCATGTTTGTAAAACACACCATTAATAAATTGGTATTTGATTCTGGGCCGTAATATTGATAGAAAGGAACAGACAAAAACATGCATGTAGCCTTGTTAGCTTCCTGAGCAACCTCCACCAGATCTACTCGCAATCAAAGGACAGGAACGCAAAATGATTTAAAATTCTTAAAATAGATACAACTGAAACTGGACGCCCGGAGGACAAGTAAGACAACTTTGATTTCGGATCGCCAAGAATAACCTGTTTTCGTGTGTAGTAAAATGATCTGTTAGAGAAGTGACAATTTTTCAACAATGATGGACATATCTGCCTTCTTGGTGTAGGTACACAAACTACCGAACCAAATGTTTTGTTTGTAGCAGTAGTATGGCAGTCATTATTTATCAGTCTATGTTACTGTGTCTCAGCTACTTGTAGTCATAATTAATATAATTACTATGTTTTTATGCTATGTAGACTTTCCAGCGTAGTAGTTCACGACGGTTGTTATACTATTATTAAAACTATTAACTATCATGGTATATGGTATTTTTGTAATTGTAAAATGTTTCGATAACTTATCAGTAAATACGGTTAACGTATCATAATATAAGAAAAAGTAATAGACAAGTTTAAAAGTAAATCAATGTTCTGTCAATGTATTATAAAAGGTAGCAAAAACCTATAAATACTTGTCTATCAGAAACGCCTGCTGAGGATGATAAATGAGACGGACAACGAGGTGATATTAAGTCGACTGCTAGTGTAGCATGATACGAATATTAATGAGCTTTCATGTTTTTATTCAGACGACATTTATCATCAATATTAAGAGCCGTTCTGCTCGTGATCGTATGGTAGTGACTTGCGGAAAGTCGGTGGTTTTCTGCCGGTATTCCTGTTTCTTCCATCTATACAACTGACCCACACAATATAGCAGAAATGTTGTTGATGGTGGCGTTAAACACCATAGCCCTAAATCATGAATACTAGAAAATGATCTCGCATATACATACTTTAGATTTTTCCTTGCATTAGCTCTCAACGAAACGATGTCACGTTTAATGACTTACACCAGATATGCATTAGATATACGTATTTCTACCACGATGGATAATGCAACTGCATATCAACAAATACTGATATGTATTTTATTTTCTGTCAGGTCCAAAGCAAGATACCATGAAAGACTTCTGGCAGATGATATGGCAGGAACGAGTTGATAAAATTGTCATGGTCACACAACTTGTAGAAGGAAAAGTGGTAACATTATATTATAGCTAATTAGTAATCATTTTTAATTCATTTTTAATGGAAGAAATGTTTATTGAATTGACTTAGTGTCGCCTTATAATTTTGTTTGTTCTTTCGGGTCACGATTCTTCATCTTTTAACTGACTATGATCCATTGAATGATTGTTTGTTGCTTAAGGTCCAGCAGCAAATAGCCCATGCTTTTTTAAGAAAAAGAACATATAAAACAATATCAGAAACGTGAAAGAAATGGCACAACCGACGCAACAAATTGTATTACTAATGGAAACGTTTGGAGATCTGGGTAAGGACGAACCAATATACATTTGGCTGTTGTAGCTATTATGGTCCACGGTCAGGGTTTCCATCAACAAACCACTCAATCCCCCATTGAGAGGACACCCCTAAGTAATATGTGGATGGGACTTTTTGAACCTTCATCAGTCTATAATGGCTTCTTCAACAGCTGGAGAATTAAGGAACTCCCGGAGAAGCTGCGAGGTTGCTTTGGAACCAAGAAGACGGTTTGTGTTCGACGTTATCGTGGTCCCTAATCCTTCGTCCATTATTGGTGCTTACAGTAGTTCGAATCATTCAACATGAAACTACAGTATGCATTTAAAGTTTCATTGTAGTGTATTTTCAATGTTGATAGACCATGAGGCAAAAGCTCATACTTTGTTAATCAATGATAGATAATCCAACTATCAATTACAAAGTTCTAACGATTGCCTCTTACAGACATGAAGCATAGAATAATTCATTGACTTCACTGTTAAACATCTAAGCTATATCTGAACAGACTGGAAAACAGATTATTCATGTATAATACTAACATGACAACATATGTTATTTTGAGTAATGTATCAACATGTATAAATATAACAAAGGGATAATCGAAAGCCTTTAAATATAAGGATAGACAATAACCAAACGAAATGGAACAAAAAGACAAACAAACAATGGTAAGCAAATCACTACATAGAAAACTAAAGATTTTATTACCGAACACAATTTAATAGGTAAAGTGTCATCAATATTGGCCAGAGTCAACATTAAAACCGCTAGCAGTGGGCAACATAAAAGTACAGATGATGCAGGAAATAGAGCATACAGTCTATGTATATAGAATGATAAGACTGTTAAATAAAGCGGTAAGAACTCTATTTAACTGACTAGATATCAGAAATAGTAATTATCATTTACTTATTAGATTTCGTGTTTGCGTGACATAGTAGCATTGCAATTGTGAATAAACCAACTTGACGATTGGTGTTGGGAAATCATAAACATATATGTTGTACATGGGAATTTTTAGGACAAGGAACAATCAACTTGAAAAATATGCTGCCACGAGACATCTAAATTTATTGATATCATTAAGACCAAGTGTGGATTGACATTGTTTTTGTAAGCTAACACATATAATGGTATACAGTTTAGACATACGTAGGTCTGCAATAATTTAACTTATTCAGTAAACCAATGTTTAATGGTTGTCAATGTTTTGCAATAGATGATGTTAAGATTAGCTACTAAACGTATTTCATTTTTTTCTGTCAACGATGAATGATACATCCACGAGAATTACACTTGTATCTTCTTTTTTATTCATTTCCAGGCTAAGACTAAGAGGACAGTTCACCATTTCCATTTTACACAATGGCCTGACCATGGTGTTCCAGATAAAATAAAGCTAGTAAGCTTTTACAGAAAAGTGAAACGTACCAAATCAACTCTAAATGGTCCATTGACTGTTCACTGCAGGTAACTGACTAATTAAGAATAAATACTATTGAACTATGTTTTGTAAAGAAATCGGCATTTGTGGAAAAATTGTTAGTTGCTATTTAAATGTCAAGTACAACCAAAGGAGTAATCAATAATGTACAATCCAGAGACACGGGCAACATTGTGCACAAGACGTAAAACAAAGACGAACACAACACATTAAACTACAGTAATGAGCAACACGGACGCCAGAAAACAAACAGGAGTCGATAGTGAACCCAGACGCTCACGGACAGATTTTTAGCAATATCTGTTTGCGTCTTAGATCGTAATATCTAAGCTAAATAGTATGTTGCTATTCAGAACAAACGAGGTTGTATTTGCTTACTATGGTATTTATTATTATTGTATTATTTTGTGAAAACCCGATTTTGTCGTGCCATCATCATCTATGGAAATTGCCATTGATAGACCTGGAGATTCTGACGTATCCTTGCAGAGTCTTATCTTTGTTATTATATAATTAAGAAATAAATCATGGAAGCCAGAATGTGTTAGGAGACTTAACATGGGTTGGCGGATATTGGTATTTTATCCCGAGCCAGAAGCGAGGGATACAATTTACTAATATCCGCCAATTCATGTTAAAACTTAAAACACATTCTGGGGTTCATGATTTATTTCGATTCTGATATGTCTACGAGTACAAATACGGTAGTATGTTTTGATTGGAAGACGGTAATGTATATTTACGTTTGCGGAAAATGTCGCACACAATTTATGCTGCCAATGGAAAAGTCACTCACATTCACCGGCGCATGTGCTAATGAGATTATACCGAATGGATAACTCGCTCGTCTGTTAACAATGTGAACGAAGGAGGTGATGTTAGAATAGGATAATTTACCACATGTGTCATTTGTTGTACTTTATTTCACGTATCTATATTGATGCCTTGTTTACCTTTATCAAGTTTAACAACATATTTAAGCACAAAGTGTACCAGATATAGATATACCTTATTAATCAACTGATAAATGTAAGGAGCTATACTATTATCATTATGCATAGAGATTTATTGAATTCCTTTCAAAAAGGAATTATTCGACATTAAGGTATATATTTCATTATTATATGACTTACCTATACAGTGCTGGTGTTGGACGAACGGGAACCTTCATAGCACTTGACGCCTTGTACGAACATGGTCTGGAAGCAGGATATGTAGATATTATGGAGTATGTTCAAATGATGAGGAAAGATCGAATGAATATGATTCAAACTAAAGTAAGTTTCGTTATAAAATGTACATCTTAGAAAGTAAAACTTACAACACATGCATTTCGAACTATATATTTGGTTGTTTATATAGTGCATAGTAGGTAGCATTGTTACCATATAAATAGAAAATATGATCGCACCATGATAT
Organism: Bathymodiolus septemdierum; assembly: GCA_963383655.1. Lineage (NCBI taxonomy): Eukaryota > Metazoa > Mollusca > Bivalvia > Mytilida > Modiolidae > Bathymodiolus > Bathymodiolus septemdierum. The sequence continues at coordinate 83,915,323 of OY726518.1, forward strand.
AGCTTTACCCTATCAAAAGAACTGTTCTGACAGTGCGATATTCTTTTTTAATTATATCAAAATGCAGACATAATACACTACTCAAATGTAACGTTTATCATGTAAGAATATAATTAGTTATTATACGAAGAATGGAGGATTGGACCCATAACACCAGTTTAACCATATCATGTTTTATTGAAGCTCCCTATCGGAGCAAAGAGAGTGAGCTGTTATGTATATATATTAGGGATGTCGATTGTACCTATTGTGATATTATTGTTTTGCATTTTATTATTTGTTGAGAGAAAGAAATTATTATCATACAATGATTGGTTATTGCGTAAGCTTAGTTGTGCTCTTTAAATGTGGTCTCATATTATTATCACTCTCAATTTGTTTTTGTTTCTGTGTTAATAACACACCCTTTGACTATTAAATAAGCAAATTACATCATTTATTTTCAGGACCAATATACAGCTGTTTATGAAGCATTATTAGAAGCTTTAACTGTGCCAGATACAGCCATTGACAAGGAACAATTCTGTGGTCATTTAGATAGTCAGCAAAATAAACCTATAGCAAAAAACCAAACATGGTCATGGCTAGAATTTCAGGTACAATATATTACGTCTCTTCTAATACATGATTGGATTTTTAAGTTATAAAGAAAGTATTCAGATTTACTATATCTTTGTGGTAATAAGTCATATTGCTCAAATGTATCTCACTCTTTCTCCTTGTTTGTTTTTTGTTTGTTCGGTTCTTTCTGTTTGTTTTTTCTTTTGTAAATACAGAAATTGAATAATACTTAGAAAGTGTGTTTTAGTTTTACTCGGTATTGATTTCAATTAATTTTGCAATTATTTGTTTAAGATCTATTCAGCGGAGCAATTTATCTCATAATATATGTTATTCCGTATTTGCAGAAATTACAAGACATGAAACCAACGTATCCAGATAAATTCTTCCGGGCGGCAAAGTCGAGGGTAAACATCGACAAAAATGCTTTCCAGAATATTTTACCACGTACGTCATGTTTATTGTAATATATAATTCACTCTTTGAGGTGTTGGTAATCAGTGGTAATCGGGGCATCATTGGTCTGGTTGGTTTAATTCCTCAGCAATGTCGTTTTCTTATTATTGTTCATATCATTTTTTAAAAACAAGTACTTTTTGCACGTTCTCAGTTTGGTTGCCCTTTATAAGAAAATAAAATAAACACAAAACAGCACAATTGAAAATTAATTTTCTTGGAAAATTATGATATAAATATTAACTTAACATTACATTGTTAGTGCTAAGAGGTTTTTTTTATCCTATTGTTTAATATTTAATAATTTTCTTCAGTTAGATTAATACAAATTATTAACTAGTTTTGCTCGCAATATCGTGAACACAATCATTTGTACAAGAACAGATCTATGACACACCAAAACTTTATAGCATTATTGCATTAGTTCACTTGAAAGAATCCATATGTTTGAGACACCTGTGTTTAGATGTAGAACCTAGCTTCTCCCAATAATGTTTTTCTGGGAGCCACGTGCCTCTAGAGAAACATATATTGTAACTGTTTGTTTGGAGAACGTCACACACCATGATTGTAAAAGATTACATTTAACGGCTCAGAATGAACAGTATTGTGTTAGGAGTGGTGGTTTTTGGTTCAACAAATAACTAGTCATGAACAATAATCACCTTTGACCTTGAACGAAATTGATCGTCAATATCCTGCAAACATATGAATCACCTTATGTATATATATATACTAATTTTATATATGTGGTTGTCATTGGCATGCTTGAATTGATAAATTATTTTCATTTCATTATTATATTATAGAGATTTCAGTAAATAAAATGAATACTTTGTACAATTGATTCTTTTAGTATGTTTTTTTATAGCTTTCCGTTTGGAAATTTGTCTATTGTAGGTGTATGTTTTGGAAGTGATGTAACGCGTGATATGGAACTGTAGCACAATTTTTCTAGTTGTGGATAAACAAAAAAAAAGCAAATATTTAATAAGCTTGTGTGATGTGTTCAAATTACATCATAATGATAATTAACCAGACGTGGCTAAAATATAATGTATTTTTTTCTTAGATGATAAATACAGACCATTCCTGATGTCGTATGAAAAGTCAAGAAATGACTACATCAATGCTGTTTATATTCCTGTAAGTTTGTATGAAGATTACAAATAAAGCTGCGAATTATAAATTATTTGCAACATTATTTAAATATGATAAAACATAAAAAACATTTTGACAATATTGAGAAAGAAGCTTGCATTTCATACAATTCAATCGTAATCAAAATAAGAAGAAGTTTTAGATTATCACAATAGGTTTATTATGTTCACTGTTTAATGATTAGATGTCGTTAAACATCAATCAAACAATAAATCAAACGATCTTTAATTTCATTAGAAATATTCATGATGAGAATAAGATAACAAGCAATAAATGAGATCAATGGGTTGGGCTTACCTGTAAATAATGTGATGCCACAAGTAACATGAGAGATTTGCATACATTTATGGAAACGAATCTGTATTTCCTAATAATAGTTTGGAGTTTTTTAATGTGCTGTGTTCAATGTGGCATGTCTTACGACGAACACATTGGGAATAGCAATGTCTACTATTGGGATATTGTTTAATATGAATATGAAAAAATTGCAAATTTCATAACTCAGATGTGTTTTTGAATATTATGCGAAATTGAAATTTAGGTTTGTCTTCAGTGTAATTAAGGTAGAGTAATCTTTGTTTACTTAATATGTATTTATCAAGTCAAAGTAATTATAACCCCCAACATACTACAGAGTATACATCTCTCAGTTGATACGACGTTCCAGAGCTTGTGGTTCCTTTCAGAATTTTCTTGATGGAGGGTTGCTGCTAACAATTAGATTACTGAGCCAAGGGTTCCTCCTGGCTAAGCTGGAGTCATCACTTCGAAAGCTTTACGGTCACCATCATGACTTGGTTGGCCGTTACGCAATATCTGTGTCATAAATTACCACGGATATGTTCCATTTGTCGTAAACACACTTCCCGGTTCTTTCCTAATTCCTGACTTATCACCGGATGTTAACTAGATTAGCACGACTGAAACCACTAGTAGAGCAGGAACTGCTTTACCCTCCTGGAGCATACGATCTCACCCCCAGTTCTCAGTGGGGTTGGTGTTAATCGATCTTTAACTGTATGTGTATGTTTTGTGGATCGTTGTTCGTCCTTTTGGCCATTTTGTTTTCTGTCCTTCTTCGATTCGGGGATTCAAATTGCCCATCTGGTATCTTCAAACTCTTTTGTAATTATTTATACCTGCATGTCAATTGTAGGTCTTACTTTGTGCTTGTGTCAACCTATACTTTTAATTGTCAGGAATGTGTTGGGAAGAGAAATATACTTGTGACTCAGTACCCACTACAGGAAACAGTAGTTGACTTCTGGACAATGGTGTATGATACTGACTCTACTGTTGTTGTTGTGTTAGAATTACTAAATGAGGTTTGTACAGATCAATGTTGGTCTTTTATATCGAACCCATCAATCGTTTTCAGAAAACATATAAAGAAAATAAAATAGTCACAAATAATAAACGTTAGATAAAACCGAATGAGAAATCAAGAATATATAATCCAGAGACACTGGTAACATTGGGTACACAAGACGCATGAGGAAGCCATGGATCATGGATGTCGTGAAGGCATGCATAAGTACGGAAAACCAGAGGAAAAGGAGTTGTTCATGTTATCTATGCCAGATTAATGATATATTGTGGTGGTAAGGTAGCGATCGAATAAACAAGTGGCATAATAACCACAAAGAATAAGCGTCATGTATTAAAATAATGCTGTATGATTGTGATGGATTAAAAAGCCGCAGTAATTAAATATATCCTTGAAACGGTACTGTTCCATGGTAATATCATAATATGCGTGCAGCTTTATTATAATTCACCAGGGATGTGAGCACTTCAATTTGAAAATCAAGTTTTATGCTCGATCATTTGTGTTTGTTTTGACTTTAAAATAATTTTTGATTTACATGTCGAAAATACATTTGCATTTTTTCAGAAGATCTCTCTCTGGCCAAAACATGGTGATGTATTTCACTACGACAAATTCAACATAGGTAACAGGTCAGAAGGTTCGCCTATTCCATTGGATATAACGTTGAATCACAAGGTATCGTATGTATGCAAATTAATTGTGTACTATTTATGTATATAAGTAAATTTGATTTTTCATAGTAGCATTATATATTTTAAGTGTTCTAACAAAGCGTCTATTTTGTGACAAAATCTTAAAACATTATAAACGGAACCATTTAAATGTTCTTATCTTTTATGGTATATTTTATATTTGGTTATTTCAGAATGATAATTCACAAATTACTATCATGTATTTAATGTAATAATAAATTCATTTGGTGTAGAATGACAAACCTGGAGAAATGATGTGCAAAATTTCAATCTAAAAACTACCTTGCATTTTTAACAAAATATGATGGTCTGTATTACTACCACATTTATTATAAGAAGACCTTTATGAACAATAAATAAGGTCTAAGGGTGACATGATAAACGATCTATGAATGGTATTTCTTATTGCCTCAATCAATTGTGAAGTAGTTGTAGATGTTTTATCTGCAACATGTTGTTGCTAAGTATAAACTGGTGGAATTTGTTTTTTCTACAAACAAGGATAGTAGACATTTTCACATTTAATGCACTCATTTCCAGACCAGCTGATTATTTAAATCATTCCGCACACAATGAGGCATTGTATTCTACAACAGAAACATACCCTTATCTCTGACTCCATATTATTTATTCCATGATCTAGGGTGTGATAAATATAAATCAATGTGTTGTTCTGTTGTTTTGATATAGATATGTTGTGTGTATTTAATATGAGCAATGGAAATGAAAAATGACAAAAGGATTAAGAATGAGATAGAAAACACTGCACAACAAACATGTTTTTTCTTGTTTGCATCACATTTAATATTTAAAGACGAAACATATCTTTAAACTGGATAATGTAAAATGTGTATTCAAATATATGTTTAAAAGGTAACCGGATACTGTAAAGAATTATCAATCTTGAGTTAAATACGAATTGTAAAGTCTAGACATCTACTTAATATCTTCCTTTTCTGATGTAGGCGACAAACAAGAATAAAACAGTACGTGTAGTATCTATGACTGAATGGAATACCGATAATGTACCGTCGTCTGGGAAATGTATGTTAGACCTTCTAAGCAATGTTTCTTCCTGGCGAGACGATCACCCTGGTTCAGTTACCGTCGTTTGTCGGTAAGTCTTTTTTTCTTTTTAGATAGATAAAATAGAATATCTCATGCGCCATTGTTTATGAGAAAAGTTTAAAGATGCAAAAAGGATAATCAGAATCTATAAATTGAAGAAAAAAAGACAATACAAGAACCAAAGCAAAACAGGTCAAAGGGACAAACAATGATATACAAAACTCTACACAGAGAGCTTCTAACAGCACGAACCCCACTTTATTAAAAATAACATGAAAGAAACAGCTTTAATTTTTCACATGCTTTCACAAGCAATTTCAGGAGATTTAGTTAGCTTTCTATTAACTCTACAGAGTTTATTTTATTTAATGCACATCCTTCCGTTCGCTATTGGTTACATTATATTAGTGGTAGTCGATATCATAATTATTCGTTTTGTTGATACACACCATGATGAATGTGTACAAATATATAATTTATTTCATCACTTCAATATAAGATGAGGGCCGATGTATATCCCCTCAACAACTGTATATTAAGTTTCTAATTTGCTGTTCTCCATTTTAAAACCAAAAACACGAAAGCAGATAATAGAAAAATGGGATGCGTCCTCATTTTAGCAACTTACCTTTGTATACTACTATATTAAAAATGTTGATTTGATATATTTCATCGTCTTTGTCTGTGTACATAGTTTGTAGTTACAGCATTGAGAAAAACAAAGTCAACAAAATAAATACACGAATAGAGATTACAATTGAGGAAACGCGTGGTCGTTACAAGTATCACGAAGTATGTCTTTTAGATTTGTTTGCGAAGCACTGTTTATGATATTACTTCTTTCTTAAAGCAATATTTAAAAACAAAATTTCCGGACTTGCATCTGAATTGATGTTCATGCATATTTCATAACAGAATCGTTTCACTTCGAAAAATGATCTACATTGTTTGTTTAAACTAAAGATTTATGGAAAGAATTATCAATTCATGGTCAGATATATGTCTTTGTTACAAGGGATGGATGTAAGAGAAGTGGTGTCTTTGTTGCTCTCAGTCTGGTTTTGGAGAAGATAGAAATAGACGACGAAGTAGACATATTCCAGGTGGTGAGATCAATACAAATACGAAGACCAGAATTCTTCCCAAATTTCGTAAGTTGCACAATTACAACATACTTGTAAAATTGATTTGTTTTTATCATTTTCTTTTGTTATTATCTTATGTTTTCCTTGTTTTGCTTTATTTTGTCTTTCGGATTTTGTACTTCTGCATTTGATATTTATCCTTTTCATATATATATATATAAAATGGATATCTAGTTGAATTAATAAAGAGGAACACAGCAATGACCACAATAAATCACTTGACATTATGATGAATCATGTCAACCACATTTATATGGTTTTTCAATGTGCTATGCGAATCAGGGCTGCAGCGTACCAACGGTGTGTGATCGGAACCTGCCTAACGATGAACAAAATTACACACAAAAATTGTTAACTGAGAATATCTACATCTTAACACTGTTGGATTGAATGTTCATACGTTTATATTTAGTATATCATATATACAATGAATTTAATTGAAAATGGAATGAATTCTATAGTACAGAATTTACAACTATTAATCCGCTGTGTTTTGAAAGGCCAAGCGGGGTATATTTTATATTATTATTATACTTCACTGTCTTTTTTCCTTTATAAAAAGATTACAGTAGTTTTGCTATTTCATCCTAAAATCAACTGGATGACTATTCCCCCGGTGGTGCCGGTCAACAATTGTAGGACTATTCCCCTCTGTGGTAATGTCAGCAATCATATTTCCCGGACTTTTCTAATTCATTCATTTGATTGGTTTAAATTAAATGACGTCATGCAAGTCCTCGGACGTTTTCATTGCGCCAGCTAAAATCCCGAGACGGCTGACAACAAGTAAACGATTACTATTCCCCCCTGTGGTAATTTCAGCAATCATATTCCTTGACTCTTCTAAATCATTCTTCTCATTGATTTAAATTAAATGACGTATATAATGGAATGATCCTATCACCCTCTAAAAGAGGACAAATGTCAATATCCATACAAAAAAGAACGAAATAAATAAAAAATGTTGTCGTTGTTTTTGTTTTTGTTTTTATTAATTTCTTCTTCAAATACACACACATGAAAATGTATTAGTTTTAACAAAACACTAATAAAGTAGATTAGAAATCCATCAGAAAAGGACCTACAATTTAGAATTTTGAATTGCACAGTTGTTCAGTAAAATAAAACACATTACCTGGGAAAATAGTTGGTACCTTGGGGACAATAAAAATGCTATTACCCTCATACCCAGTCAATAAGTGTATAATGTCCTACATATAGAAGTATTCCTACTTTTCAATTGTTTCTGCTCAAATATACGTTAATAACTAACATATAATATTTTTTCAGGATCAATATGAATACTGCTACCAGTGCACCAAAGAACATGTAGAAGGAAATTCCATTTATGTTAATGCATGATAACAGACGTTAACAACAGTTGATCTAAAATGAAATATAACGAAAATGATGAAACTATTTATTTGGATATTCTTAACTATAAATTTACATGATAATTGTAATATTTTAACGATAACATGACATGCATCATTAGTGGACCAATAACTTATTATCCTTCTGAGGCATAGGAGTTTACTCCCGATTGTTATTCGCCTTGTTCAATTTTTGGTTTTTGCAGATCATTGTTTGTGTTTTAATCCCTTTTCATTTTGGACATTGTTTTGTATGTCCTTCGATTTGTTGCAAATGATTACCCTACTGGTATCTTCAATCTTTTACTTTAACAATATCATTACGCATGCCACTAGAAGAGCGGGAACTGCTTACAATTCCGGGGAACCATAGTTTGCTCCCGATTATCTGTTGTGTTCATACTGCTCATTGTGTTGTTTTCTGTGTAGTTTTTTGTAGACCAGTGTGTGTATTTGTCCCCCTTTTCATGTGGCTATTACATGTTTTCTAAGTACCACCTTATGGTATTTCCAACCTCTCTTAACCGATCAATACTTGTAAGAGTATAAATCGCTTAGTTTTAATGGGGTTCGTGCTCGGTCTTTAGTTTTAGTTGTATGTTTTGTAGATCGTTGTTTGTCCTTTTGTGCTTTTTCTTTTGGCTATTGTGTTGTCTGTTCTTCTTCTATATACGGATTATGATTACCCCTTTGGTATCTTCAAACTCTGCATGCAAACCTTTTAATATACAGGCAATACCTCACCAGGAAAGGGAATCGAACCTGCAACCTTAATGATGATACGGACTTATTACAAACGATATATGTCAATCCAACTACCACCACGACGTCACTTGTTGTAAAACATGTAGCAATGGAATAGACCTAAAGGGGGAAATGAGAGTGGTCAGTACATTGGGCCGCCAATGATCACTCCTAGCAAATTAGTGTTTATTAGAAGCTGTTGTTGTTTACAGGTAACAAGCATTGCATTCTCAAATACAAAACGCTAATAACATTCAATTGTGAGTTGTGTAATAGATTCATCCAGCGCTATCTTTTCTTTGGTCGCCTCTTTCGGACGAGACAGACTCCATTGTTTGAAAAAATGAGGTAATGTGTCTTGCCATTTGTGGTTCCTTCTAGGACATATTGTATATTATCATCTCTTTCTTAATAATCAGAAAGTATATCATAATGTGTAATATATATTGTAGTCAAGACGTACGGTATTTACTATAATCCGATATAATGCATCAACTAAATATATTTGTGTGATAAGATACAATCCATGGATATGATCGTTAACTAGTGGATCATGGCATAATAAGTTGATATCAGCATTGACTGGACATTCTCAAATATAACTACAATTCAGTAATATTTTCTTTTTTTGAACAGGTCATACGATATAACCTGGCTTGGGACAGCTTACGCTTAATAAAACGCGTAAACTGTTCCAAGCCAGGCTATTTAAGGAATATTTGAAATGTTTTAACAGGTTATACGATATAACCTGGTTTAGGGCAGATTACGGAAAAACGTAATCTGTTCCAATGCAGGCTATATTAGTATAATCTGTTGAAAAATTAAAAATGTTCCTTATAATTTAATCTTACAACAAAATTTACTGATTCCGCTATTTTAATTACGATTATTTCTTGGGACTATTTGAATTTGTCGTTCGCGAATGAATATTTTGGTGACGTCACAATACCAACCCAGGTCATCAAGTATAACAAAAATGTTCTTTAGGCGGATCTGCCAATCAGATTACAGTATTTATATCAAATTAAAATATTCATAGATATTGTGTCAATTCTGATTAATTTGTAATGTCAATATTTATATTTTTCTTGTTTTTTTAAATCATTTTTAATAAAAACTTTATATTATTTCTGGTCGTGTTCACTGTATGTTGAGCACATGGTGCCATCTGATGATCAATAATAAATTCTTCAGAATTCAGACTTGAGGCTGCACTAAGATAAATATTTATAGTGAAATTCACCAATTGGTAGCTTTTAATTTGTTGTGCATTGATCATTTTTATCTTTTAATGCACCAACATGATACATTTAAAAATCATAATCAAATAGAATTAAAAATAGCCCTTTTCCAGATTTATTTCCCGTTTTCTGCATAATTCATGTTGCTGTTAATTATTTTTTTCAAATATTTATTTTGTGGAAATTTGTTTTTGATTTTCAAGTTTTTTTTCCATCTTAGCATTTATTTTCACAGTTTTCCGGTTGTTGACTGATTTTGTCTGTTTATATAATTATGAGTTTTGACTTTCCCTTTGTAAGATTGTTCGGAGTTCGGTAATTTTGTTATTACCTTTAATTAAGATAAAATTTACAATTTTATCTATTCTGATACTTTGTTTCTCCCTTTTCAATATACGATGAACTATTTAGAGATGAAAAATTAAGAAATTCTATGATATTTATTCTTCATCTATGGTTGAAATTCCAAAAGGAACATAAAACAAACTTATGATTGTCCAGGATATCCTCTTTCGAAAGTGTCGTCGGGGTATATGTAGAATTGCCAAGTGAATTGTGAATGCCTATTTTTTTATGTCCAGGCAGTCTACATAATGTTATTTACAAACAAAATAATATTTTTAGGGGCCTTGTCGGCGAGGACAACAACTTATTTGTCATGAAGGAGAGACGGGTGTTTAGCAACATTTGGGTCTCTAAATAATGATGTAGAGAGAGTGCTCATATACCCATTGAGTTTTTTAATTCTAATTTGCATCAGTGTCCCAACACTCTTCACCCATTCAGAAATCATCAGTTGCATGCTTTGCCCAGTGTCTGGCATAATCCTCGACGGAATCCAAAATATATTTGAAAGTTAAAACCCGCATTGAAAGGATCGAATGATCAAGTTGATTAAAATGCTGGTAAACAATATCATTGAAATTAAAATGTGTTTGCATATCATAGATGACATAGTACCTGCATATTACACACATACAAACTAAATCTGTGTACAATTTATAACGTGTTTAAAACGGGTGCTACTTCAGTAATAGTATATATGTGAAATAGAACGCAAAGAAAGCGATGCATCACGAAGCTAAATATAACATATACTATTGTGTGCAACACCTACGTTTGACATATAATCTTAATTTCAAATTGAACAGAGATATAAAGGGGCAGAACTCATTTTATTGTGTTTTTTCCGTAATTACGATTTTGTGTTCACCCCCGGTTTTTAGTGAGGTTCGTGTTATTCGACCGTTAGTTTTATATATATCTTTTGTAGATCATTGTTTGTCCTCTTGTACGTTTTCTTCTGGCCATGGTCTTGTCTATTCTTCTTCGATATACGGATTCTGATTACTCCTTTGGTATCTTCAAACTCTTCTTAACTTGTCCCCAGGAACCTCAAAACAAATGTAATTATTATTTCAGCTGTATCACAAAAGCTTATTATTGTTCAGTGTTATATACAACATGAAAATATGATTGTACTCATCCGTATTGCAATGAAAACCCGCATTGAACATAACTCTGTACAATAACAAATATATAATTTGCGTTTAAATACCATATATGACATACTAATTCCTGCATATTACACACATACAAAGTCAATCCGGGTACAATTAATAACATTTAGAATATATATATTGATGTTACTTCCGTAATGCTATGCATTTAATATAGAAATCAAAGTAAAAGAGGCATAGCGAGGGTAGATATATTTTAATTTATGCTTTATACTACATTCGTATTTCTAATTTGAAACTTTTGTAAGACTCTGAAATCATGTAGCTCTCCAATCTTTGGAATTTGAGTGTAGTTGATCATGATCAGCTGATGAATATTATTCCAGGTACTTGCATTTGCACGAGTTCAAACTAAGCACACTTATAATTGGTTTTTGGTTTGGTTTTATGGTGCTTAGCGCCACTTTCAACAATATTTCAATTATATTGTGGCGGTCAGCTTTATTGGTGGAAGAACCTGGTTGACCCGAAGAAAACCACCGACCTGTCGCAAATAAGCATGGAGAGTAACCATTTTACTTTCTTATCTCTCCGATAAGGGTTATTCATTCCTTGTCTCATCACTGGGTGCAATTGTTCACCTACCCTCCCATTTGGTAATTGTTCCCAACCATTTCTCTTTTATTAACATAAGGTGAGACGATGTGTCTGTTATGAATACCAATATTACATTTTTGGTACAGTTCATTTGTTCTTTAGTATGTATGTTTTTTTCATTCTTATTTTTATTCTATTTTTGTTTATTTGACATGTTCTTTAATAACAGGTGGGGCACAATTGAGATATGTATATCCTGTGAATGTCATGGGATCAAGTAACTCATCATCAATATACATCTACAACGATCTTCTGTCCTATATAATACATCCTATCTTTGACAATCTCGTTTGTTCGAATATACAGGGTCGCCAAATCTTTAGTAAATTTATTCCATGGTATTTAGCTATTCACACATAAAAATACTTCCTGATTCTGGTTGATTCTTAATGTAGTGTGTATATTTAAATAATTTTACAAGTATTCATTGTCGTAGGTATATCATGTATAATATTATAAAAAAAAGGAATATATACTTCTCATGAAATAGGTAAGCTTATGAACAAAAATAGATATACATGTATTTAGATATATGTATGGTACATGAGAGTCACTAAATCTGGAGACAACAAAAACAGGTTTCTCACACGAAAAGTTTTCTTTGAAGAATATAGCTGGGTTCACACGTTCTCAATATTACTCCTGTCGATAAAATTCGAGGTAAGCAACTTCCTGATTCTAGTTGATGTTTAATATATTGGAAAGATTTAAATGATTGTACACATATACATTGTCCTAGGCATATTATGTATATTATTATAACAGTGAATAAACAGTGTTCATATAATATGTAAGCCGATAAATGTATCTAGTCAACTGTACAGCATAGTGCCATAAATGAGTAAATTTTTTTAATGGCTGCCATTTTTTTAAAAGTCACACTTGGTGAATATCAATGCACATACAACTTTTAAATGAAGTGGTACCTACCTAATATTTTGTAATAGTCCCCTTCTGGATGGGTATTGCCCTACATCGTCGTGGTAAACTGGCATAAAGTTTTTGTATATAAAACAAGGGCACTTCATTCCAAGCAGTCATCAACTGAATCTTCAAGTCGGCAAGATTACGAATCAGAAAGTCTATTTTTTATTTTGTTTTTCAACAAAAGCCATATATATTCGACAGGGCTCAAGTCCGGAGATTGAGGTGGCCAACTTATATGTGGAATTTGATTTCTATGCTTCCAATCCTCAGATTCACGGGACCTATGACAAGGAGCATTGTCATCTTGGAAGTACCATGTATTGTTACCAAAATGTATAGTTACAACTGGCCAAATATTGTCATCAAGAGTCTGAATATATTTTTAAGAGTTCATATTTCCATCTATGAATGCTAAAGTTCCAACACCATAATATGTCAAACAACCCCATACCATTATCTTAATATTTGAAGATGAGACATTGGCAATATAGCCCAAACATTCTGGTCTCCACTTTTCAAATGCTTTTCTCTAGACCTTCAACTTGCCATAACTATCATCATTTCATCGGAATATACTACCTTTCTCCACTGATTTTAACTGTCCAATGTAAGTTGCCCCTGCACCATAATATGCGCTTCTTTTTGTTTACATTCCGGATTCCTATAGACTTCCTAACTGACCGCCATGTATAGTCAAGTGAACGAAGTGTTCTCTGAATGGTACACCGAGACATTTACAGGTGTCCTTCTATTAAATTCACTGGTAATATCCTTCAATGTAGCCCTCCGTGAAGTTTTAACGATACGATTTAGTACCCTCTCCCCTCTTTTGGAAGCAAATTTTGAACGTCCCTTTCGCGGTTTGTTTTCTGTGTCACCACGTTCCTGCCAGCGCTTTAGAAGTTTAGAAATTGTGGACTTGCTTATTTTCAATATATATGCAACTTACGATGCTCGGTAATCACCTTTTATAAGTTGTACGATGGTATTTTTGTGTCCTCTGGTAATTGTTTACGTTGTTTGAAATTTTGGAAATTGCATAAAAACCGGAATGAATATCGGGTTAAAATTCCGGATTTTAAAAATATGTAAGAGTTGACTACAAATTTAAAATACCGCACTACGTTAACGCGATCTAAAACACGCTTGAAAGTGTCCAGGCGTCAATAGATGCAGTCCGCCATAAGAAAAGTTGACTCATTTATGTCACTATGCTGTACGTCATGCGAGAGTCACTTAATCTGCACAATACCAGGATTCTCTCACATTTCATCGTTGGCAATACCTGTCTTCCTATCGGTATATGCACTCTGTATATAACAAGTCAACCTTTTTCTGATATATTTGATCAGAACATCGACCGAAAATCTTTCTATCGTCAGTACAATATCTTATACATATTGTAGAGACCCTTTGCTTGAATTTCCACTGCACAGACGTACGTTTAGAAAATAGAAAAAGGGCGACGGGTGAATTTATACAGAATACTCAGCCATTTATAAACAATTCTTATGTAAACTATCCATCCTGTACCTTTATATCTTCTGAAACTGAAGCATATGGCCAAGTTAAATACTTGTTATCATAGAAGCACAGATGATTATAAATATTTATCCTGCACTTGTACTATCTGAGCAGTCAATTTTCATTGACTGGATACATTTTTGTAATGTACTGTCAGTGATCGAAAGATAGATATTCACATGTTTTTCCTGGTGAATTTTGGGAAACTGGTTTTAAATCCAGTTCACTTCCTGATAACAGAATTCAAGGGATACTTGTATAATATTAGCATTCAATTCAAAATATAAACGTCGATGGATTAATGTGATTTTTCTGCAGGATAAACAAAATAATAATACAGTGTCTTAAAATATCAGTTTATGTGCATGCGACTTATAAACTGGGATAAAGCTGCTGTACAACGAGCCTGTTGTGGGAAGCAGTACCTGCATACCCTTTAAAAGAACATGCAGCTGTTTCTGGCTTTCAGAGGGATTCGTGTAGTTAAATCGTTTGATTTGTTTCTGCATTTCCCTGTGAACTACCGTTTTTGAATCCCTTCTTTTATTATATTGTTCAATGTATTATCCTTCCTTCAATTTACGGCTCGTAAAGCTTTTCTTATAAGGATCGTACAGGGATATGCGTCATTTGTTACTTTAAAACGTAGGCAATTGAAAGAAACACGTTTCTTTTCTATCACATAAGCATTTGAATTTTAAAGTTAAACAATCATCGTTGATTTTACTGTTGATCATAAATCATATAGAATTATTTGTTTCAATCAAAGAAATGCTTCTTCGCTATGGTGCACTACTATTATTCGGCTTAATGTCGGCTATGCATTTACTCACACTGCCCTTTTATATATACGGAACGTTGGTTATATACTTGCGAATGGATCAAGGTAAATAAGGTCATCCAACTAGTTTTGCTTGAAAACTTTGTTCGCGGCAATTTGATTGGACTAGTAACGATAACTCTTTAGATCAGTATCAGAAAAAGGTGGCGATATTAAAGACGTGAAGGATAAAAGAAAGAAAAAACATACATTATCAGTTGTTTTCTATTATCAGTTGCATGAATTTCACAATCAATTAAAGAACCTTTTTACTTGTACCAAATAGTTAACTCCCACATTATAACTTCAATTTTAGATGTAAACATGCGTTTGCATTTTAACAATTGCAGAGGGATTTTTGTATCATGCTAAGATTTATGTGTTATCAATTTGGGAATTGATACGGATAAGGAAATTCATAGAATAAACAGAAATATGTTGTTTGATTTCATGTTTTGAATCCGTTAAATACTATTTTAGCATTTTTACGCGAATATCCCATATTTAACAACGGAGTTACACGACTTTGGAGATAATAAGCTCATACTCCTAAAAGTGGCTTTTTGCATAATTTTAGTCTTTGTCTTTTCTGAAATACATGCTATCAATTTGTTTATAAGTTGTGACAAACTAGAACAACATGAAAATAGTAGATGTAGTGATAATACTGATATATGTTGTCAATGCGCAAAGTAAGTATATATATACATGTCGTATACAATCGGTCAAATGACAATATGTATATAACAGATTTTAGTCTTCTAACATTATATAGTCCAAATTGATAAAATTGTGGTGATGTGAGTAGTCAAAGCAAAATCACAATCTACATGTAGATATGGAATACACTGGGTGGTTTCAACTAAGATTTCAGTTTCTGAAGAAAAAAAACAGCAATGTTCGTCTCCTGTTGTTGCCGTCTTGGATTACTATCTACAAAGAAATATTAAGCTTTGTTAAGAGCCAGCAAATTTGAGTGAGTTTGAGCTTGTAGTTGAGTAAGAAATATTCAACAAATATCTAATTAGGAGATAACTGTATTGTATTTATTAATTTCACGGCATCAACTGGAGATTTGATGGTCGCAAATTGAGGCTACTTGCGCCGCGTTTACGTAATCAGCTAAAATACAAAAAATATATCATGCTATTTCAACCGTAGAATTGATACCGTGAAAAATTACACCATTAAATGCCGTGAAGTTTTCAAATACAATACAGTTGTATCCATTCTAATGTAAGAATGTGCATTGTCACATTATTAACAAGATGACGTAAGCGGTAATCGGCTAAAATTCTAAAAATATATCATGATAGTTCAACTATGGAATTGATACAGTGAAAATTATAGCATTCTCCAATCACAAACCAGGAATAATAACTACGTTATAATTTTGATTAGATTACAGTATTCAATTAATGCAACTGTCATGTAACTGATCGATAACTTTATTCTAAAACTGATATATTGTCATATTTATCATGTAGAATAATCTACCAAGGAATAATACATTGTTACATGTGTTCGCCTTATCTATCTTTTATCGAAATCTACAGCTCTTGAATGGTGTAATTAATGTATCATCTAAGGATATCTTCCCCCAGGCATAGGTAACAATAGCTGATTTTCGTCTCTCCTGTTCAAGTCCTTCTGTTTTCTTGCTCCCAAAGACTATTAAATAATTTGGCTCTCAAATAATTTGGCATTGAGAACACCCGATGAAGGTTATTTCAGACACGCGTCGTGCGCATTAAATTATGCATGCTCTTTAGGAAGTGTGTATCTTTCGCTTGTAGTTCGACCCGACACTAAATGGTAAATTGATTTCAAAATACAAAGTCTCTATTCTCGCTCATATCTGAATCTTCCTCTTGATCGGACGGCGGCAACATCGTATATTTCGTTCGTTGTACCGACTCATTTACCACTGTGTCAGCACATTGTCTCTTCTAGAGAAGGGAAGTGAACAGTCCGAACAGACTGTGTCAGCATATTGTCTCTTCTAGAGAAGGCAATTGAACAGTCCGAACAGACATGGCGATCTTATTCTTCCCTGAACGAATGTATTTTATTTCTTCCCGTCCAGCTTTTTTCATCTAGAGGTATGATACAACAGAATAGTGTTCTCATTAATGGAAAGCCGATGAAGGAGTCCTATTTATTTGTAAATCGCGCAAAATGCATTTAATTCTTCCCAGAAATTGCATTACGTCAGTGCATGTTAAATTTTCTAAATATATATTGAATGAAATGTAGCAGTGTGATTTGTTGCAGAGGTCAAATCATGTAATATATGTATACATTTATGGTGTTTAACTTGAAATATTGAATACCATTCTTTCTTTCATATAGAAGACTTATCATTAAACAGACTTAGCGATAAGTGGTGCAACTGATGATACATTTGTCGATGAGGAATGTTCTTTAGCACTGCCTAGCCACTCCACAGTCTGTTGCATGTTGGACGTTGACGTTCCCTGTAGATACGTTTATATCACAAATGTTAAGATTAATTACCGGTCCAACAGTAAGTGTTCTTTCCTATCAGTACACTTCAATTAATTTGATTTTTCTAATTGACCTACCCGTTTTAATATCATACATCATTTTGCAATGTATTCAACAATTTGCAAAAAATAAATTTCATAAAAATATAAGGTAAATTAATGTGTTAATTATCAAATGTCGACTAGTCGATGAGTTAGCGAAAGCAATTGTATTAATGTATGTCGTATTGTTAGTATATTAATTGTATGGCTTATAGGCTTGGAAATGTAGTACGTCAATATCAATAGTTGGTTGTAAATCAAAGCACATAATGTTTTAGGTCACATGTAATTTGTTCTTCTAATTATATCACAACTACCTTTACATTCCGAGGATAGAATGCAAAATAAATAAATAGTATCCGAACAACGCAGTAAGTGGTTTTTCATCAGCATCCTAGTTTAACTCTCTCCACACACATTTGTAATTGATGTGCCTGTACCACGGTACCACGCCAAATACGTGAGCGGTAATGCATTTACTTCTTTGGACTATCAATTGTACACGTGTCTGCTATTTCAGAACTGCTCCGACGCTGTGATTGTTTTTCTTTTTTAACTTGCAAATTATTATTAGTGTTGTTCTGTTACGATTGATTTATTCTCGATATTCGAAACACAGGGATAGTTTTATATGACACTTGTATTTCCACTAATAAACATTTACATGGCCAACTACTTACAACTCGCTTCATGTGCTACATGTGCACCTATGTCAAATGCGGATTTCGAAGTCTAAGCACGTTGCCAAACATAATTAACAGATCAATCAGATAATGGAAGTGAATTGGGTGAGATACCGTTTTTTGCTCATTTGGAAAGATCAGTATTCCATCAAAATGTATGTAGCAATGTGTATTTATTGTTGTTGCAGCCCCTCACGTTTAGCTGGATATTCTTTGTATGTTGGTAACTCAAGTATATCAAAGATTGATGGCTACCTTTGTTATCATCACGAAGGACCAGAACTTCCATCCGTATATCAGGATGCTACGTGTAATCACATAGGACAGTATGTTATAATCTATAATGAACGACATGAAACAGTAACATATCCTGATATATGGTATGATTACGCTATGTTAGAGCTGTGTAAAGTACGAATATACGGTAAGTGCAAGTATCTATCAGTTGTTTTCAAATGTGGAAAGAGATGACAACTTGGATATTCAGATAGTTACCTGACAATTGATAAGAAACTATGAATGCTAAAGTAGTTTGTTAAATTCCTCATGGTTGTAGTCTCCCACAAACAGATACACATCAGGTATTCATGGTCAAGTATATGATAAAGCATATTCCTCATATATCTAACCAATTAGCATTAAAACGTTATTCATTCATCCACGCCCACCAAGGTATGTCCATATTTGACAACGTCGGTTTAAATATAATGATTTCGGTAATTGTTTTTTAAACCAAATGATAGGTGTGTAATGATTGACAAGATTTATGCCATCTTGTCGTAATGTTGTTCGCTAAGAGATATTGTTCTTACAGGAGGATATTTCCAACTTTTATAGATAAACGTTACACAAAACTGGTATAAAGACAAACACCCATTGAAAAACACGGCAAAAGATACAAGGTTCCAATTTATGTTTTGTACAAAAACATTTTCTGGACAATCAGAGTTTTCAAAATGATCAAAGGATACGACGGTAGACCACGCTATAAACATACATATATGTTGACCCGAAGTATCTAATATTGTCATATTTATACTACAAATACATATTGGTACAATAAAGAAATCCGTGTTACACAGGATGTTACAAAGGTTGGTGGGATAGTGACTGCAGTAAGCCATGTCCAGTTACATGTGTTGAAGGACATTATTATCCTGGTAATGGTAGCTGTGTGTGGGGATGTAATACAGACAACTGTCTAATTGATATATGTGATGCTACCACCTGTAAATGTACACACGGTTGTTAACTAGGACGACGTGGGGACTATTGACTGACACCATAATGACAGATTTAAGGCCTTCACGTACGAAATGCAGAAAAAGAAACCCAGTATATCCAATACGGACAACCTTTTTTGTTTCAATAGTAATATATCTAACTTGTACAATAATAATATTATAACTTATAAAATAAAAAAAAGGCGTGAAAACAGTTGTATTTGTGAACGTTTACCCAATTTTCCTATTGAGCAATGTTCATAAAAAGAACTACAAAAACATCGGTCTGTAACATCTGCCTGTCTTGGTGGTCTGTATCAGCGGTCTCTAACAGCGGCCTATAACTGATATTAGAGATCGCATTTACAATAGCAATGATGGGGGTAGTATTGTACAAATTCAGATAGTGTTCAAAATGTTGTCGTATATATAGCAACAATAAGTTATTCTATTATATGCATGCCACTTGTTTTAAATAATTTAATTCATTTTAAAATTATGAAAAAAAAATTCAAGGTATCTGATATTTGTATTATGTAAATGTAAACGTTCGTCCTAAAATAATTTCCCAGGATCACCACATACCCAAATTATTCAAAATGGTAACTGTTTTTAATTTGTAGAGTGTGAATTAGGACAATTTGGAAATAATTGTTCCGAAACATGTAATTGTGTCAATTAGCCATGTCATCATATCACGGGTGTATGTCCTCGTGGTAGCTGTCTACGTGGATATAGAAGGTTAAACTGTAGTACAGGTAAGTAATTGTAATTGATTACCTAAAATTAATATAACTGATTTTAAATTCCAATATGTCTAAACTTTATCATTTCCTAGAGAGGTAACCCGAGTATGTCCAAACCTTTTTACGTCAATGGGTATAGGGCTAATTATTATATAACTTATTCAAAGTGTATTGCATGAGTATAATACAGGACGGAAGTCCCCCTTACGGTATAGGACACAATCTCACTGATCGATTAAATCTCAGACCCTTAAGCGAGGCTATTAATGTGTGGGCGCTGACATTAAAATAACAGTAAAGTCAATATAGATCCGAAAGAAAATACTTTCATGAAAAGGGCTTAAATAACAGCAACAATGTTTTATTCTTGTCAAATAGATGCCATATTCATTTCATTGCAAATTATCTCAATTCGTCTTGTGTAAGCAAACACATCACCTTTTTCAAGCTTGTCAAGAAAAATAACTTTCCAACGGAGTATTAAACGATGAATATAGAACAGGAGTTTGAAGATACCAAAGGGGTAATCAGAATCCATAAATCGAAAGACAGATACCACAATGGCCAAAAGATAAAAAAGAAATAAGGGCTCAATTTAGACCTACATGTGTACAATACATATATATTGTCGTAAAATGAAAGACTGTTTTTTCATGCCCAAGTCAAAGAATGTCCAAACTACATTTCTAGAATCTATGTCAATTTCGAAAAATCGTGACGTCATGTGTAAGCAAACAGTAACTTTTTTCCAGTGTGTCATGACAAAACAACATGCAAGAGGAATGGTAAGCTATGAATACATAATAAATTTAGCTCAATTTAGAACTACAATGCATATATCTTGTCGTAAAATATAAATTTTATTTACTGGAGCATTCAAAATTTAGGTACAAATTGGATGTGCTTTCTGTATATGCGAGTGGGACTTTGACCAATTCAACGGCGCCAGTTTTTGCCTGAACGTAGTGAACCGAATTGTTCTCATATGAAGCACCATTAAGAACAATTCGTGTTACATCAAACTTATTGTATTGTTCTATAATAAATAATTAAATAGGACACAAGTTTCACAACTTCGAAGCGTCTTTTCCAATACATACATGAATTAATACAAATTGTACTTATATAATATTATATACATAGTTCATATTCAGTGAAGAAATGAAAAACAACAAGCAAAAACAACGAAATATTAAGTGTCATACAAATGAATTATCAAAGTTAAAGAATGCTTAATCGATCATGCCTTTTTATGTTAATGAAATGAACACACTGAACATTTAATTTGGATTAAACTTTCTAATAAAGATGGAGCTTAATTAAGGTAGTTAACATTGTGAACATATAGGAAAGATGCATTCTTCTATTCACGTTCGGTAAGTGTATTGCTTTTTACAATTCGTGTTTATTGTTTACGCATCGATCATTTTTGAACTTCAATTTCCACCCCTTAAGTGTCAATATGTCATATCACTTCCAATATTTAACGAATTTCAAACACAATTTACATCCACTTATCCAACAATAATTATCATCTGTACAACAATATTGCTCAAACTTACAATAAATACATTATCAATGAAAACGAAGTAGTCATGTTGAGAATGTTCACACTCTCTTTAGACTTTTCAGAGAATGGCAAGAATGTTCAGACTGTGTTCAGACAATGCTACTAATGTTCAGACCGTGTTCAGACAATGTTAATAATGTTCAGACTGTGCTAAGAATGTTTAGACTCTGTCCAGACACTCAGGCAATGCTAAGAACATTCAGACTCTGTCGGGTAATATACAGACAATGCTAAGACAAATTAGATCTTGTTCAGACTTTATAAGGAAACGTTCAGACATTTAAGAATTTTGAGAACTTCTTCAGTAAGCACAAAGTCTTGTGTATTCAGACATTCTTGACTTCTTAGAGCATAGCACTACGGAAGCTGTATTATGTATATTTTATACCTGGCTTTTAGATTTCTTAATAACATTCGATTGACACTTGGATGTTTGCGAAACGCATTGTATTTTTATGAAAGCACAATTTCAGTATTTTTGATATATTTATATATGCATCGAAGGGAGCTGATGTAGATTGAGGGAATAACATGTCAACATTGTAAACAGTTGTCTTTTCCTGGTAATTATATCCCCGCTCCACGAAGGGGGGAGGGGTATACCGTTTTCCCTCTGTCCGTCCGTCCGTTCTTCCGTCCTTCCGTTCGTCCAATATATTTTTCGTCGCATTTATCCCAGTAACTGTTGATGGCAGAAATCTGATATTTGGTCACAAACGTCATATAGGCATACCATATTGTGGGTAGAGTTTTTGGACCGGTCAGATTCCTACTTCCTGTTTGCCGACTTAGTTGGTTTTTATACACATTGAACATATATGCATATTTTTCGTCACATTTTTCTCAGCAACTATTGATGGCAGAAATCTGATATTCGGTCACAAGTTTCATAATGAACCCCATATCGTGGGAAGCATTTTTGGACCCATCAGATTCCTACTTCCTGTTTGCCGATTTTGTTGATTTGTATGCACATTTAACATACATTTGTATATGCACATTTTTCGTCTCATTTTTCTCAGCAACTATTGATGACAGGAATCTGATATTTGGTCACAACCTTCATATAGGTATGCCATATTGTGGGAAGCGTTTTTGGATCCATCAGATTCCTACTTCCTGTTTGCCAACTTTGTTGATTTTTATGCACCTTGAACATATATGCTCATTTTTCGTCGCATTTTTCTCAGCCACTATTGATGGCAGAAATCTGATATTAGGTCACAAGCTTCATATAGGTACCCCATATCGTCGGAAGCGTTTTTGGATCCATCAGATTCCTGCTTCCTGTTTGCCGATTTTGTTGATTTTTATACACATTTAACATACATTTGTATATGCCCATTTTTAGTCACATTTTTCTCAGCAACTATTGATGGCAGAAATCTGATATTTGGTCACAAGCTTTATATAGGTACCCCATATCGTTGGAAGCGTTTTTTGACTCGTTAGATTTCTACGTTCTGTTTGCCGAAGAGCGTGGGTATCATAAGTGAGCATTAGTTCATAGTTCATCTTGTTTATAGTTAAATTGAATTTCAATGTCTTTCAATATAGAATGCAGTATTGATAACTATGGTTACAATTATAACCAATCATGCGACGGCTGTTTATCTGATTCTTGTCAAACGACACATGGTTACTGTTTAGATCAATCTGGATGTAAACCTGGATGGCGGTCTGGGCAGCAGAAGTGTGATATAGGTAATGTTGTATTATGCATAAGAACGGAATAGATAATTGCATTGAGACGATGGGGGATAAAAAAATAATAGGAAGCGAAAACTAAATCTTTAAAGAGTAATACATCAATTAATTTCTTAAAGATTGTCTATTAAATGTGTGTTCTATCAGACTACTTGGAGTCTTTGTCTCAAGCTTTACATTGTCAATACCATATATGCTCTGATACCGACATATTTCCGTTGCGATATGTGAGAAATATATTGCAGTGAAATGCCATTCTCCGGTACATTCCCATACTATCCAGATAACACCAATATCCCGGGAAATTCTGTATTTATAGGTCATGCATGCATCAAGCCATCAATTAAAGCATTGAAATACAACTAAAAATGTGTGCTAACAATTATCTTTATTGCTTGACCTTCATTTATTATTTTTATTTGTACCATTCCATATAATTTTTTTTTTCAAAAAAAAAAAAAAAAAAAAAAAAAAAAAAAAAAAAAAAAAAACAATAACAAAACAACAAAGGGAATGGACCTTTTTTAATGAAGGATAATAGACGTCACTTTTTTACTGAATTGATAGATACAAGGAATATACAATCAAATTATTAGTTAATATATTTTTGCTCAATGTACTTTAAGATATAATTTCCAAGCATGGGTAGGAAGCTATATTTAATTATTTTCATTTTCTTTTAAAAAAACAGCCATTACGATCCCGAGATTCATTTTTGTTTGTTTTATAACACTAATATATGCCACCCTCCTACCCAATACAGCATTATGACAATACGTTCAACATTTGTAGCATTGTACTTTCATTTTTGCTAAGTATGGCAAACTGGTACTATTTGTCCTCTTTAATTATAGTGCATGCCCTCGTGATCAATATTTATTTAACTATATAAAGATGACAAAAAGGAAGGCGAAAGGGTCTGGCGCATTCAATATTCATTCCATTAAAGACATCCCCGTATTCATTACTTCTATCTTCTGATTGTTTCTGTATTGATCTTGCTTTGGAACAGGGATTAACTGTACTGGTACAAGACCCACGGGCAAAGCAGATATACAAAAAATCTACCAGTCCACCAATACAAACACGACTTAAATGAATAATATAATTTATATGGAATGATACATTTATATAGATATGTAAATTCAACTACGTTTGTCAGATAACCAAACAGGTCGAAATAATAATAATTATATATATATATATATATACATGTATATATATAAATCTAGTGCGCATGGTGCGCTTCTGGAAGGAATTCGTGTTGTTCAAAGGTTGTTTGTCCTTCTTCTATTATCCATAGTATTGTCTGTCCTTCGATTTGTTTCTTTTAATTACCCAAATACTCAACTATGCGCAGAGTCAAAGATGGAAAGGCCTAATGATTCGAAAATCATTGGCAACAAGAAAGAAAACGGATGTTAACAGGATAAGCCATGTCGTATGAAACAGATGAACCTTAATTATATAGAAACAGCATATAGAAACGCTTATGAAAAAAGAAACATTCGCGGAACTATTTTATTACTATATGTAGTTGTTTATAATGTCAAGAATAATTGTATTTGTATCTTTTCCCGTCACATCTCGCCTTTTCCGATAAATTCGGCATCTTCACCGTATTATAATTTATCAAATAAAAACTTAGGTATCCAACATAGTGGCATGAGGCGTTTCTGAAATAACCTTCATCAGGTAGGCCCATAATCAAAAGATGACTTGATTGATTTGATTTATTGTGCTTAACGCCACTCTTAGCAATATTTCAATTGTATCAGTTTTAGTAGAGGAAGAAGCCGGAGTATCCGGAGAGAACCACCGACCGTGGGAAAGCAACCGGTAAGCTTTATCACTTTCGGCTGCAAGTCTAGTACACCTTTTATGCTTCAATTATAATCTTTAATGAAATCTATACATTTGTTAGTGAAAAACATAATTACCAGTACCTTCGCATGGCCTTGTTAATATTAGTAACATGTTATATAAATAGTGTTAGTCATTTTAGTACAATACAATTAAAATTTATCAATGAATGCAATATGGATTTTGAGAGTCATTTTATAAGTGTTGCTAATGTTAGACTTGTTTGTTTACTTCTTATTGTAGCGCATACATATATGTGTTGGGCGATATGAACAATCTAAAATGTTTGGTGTTTGTTTATCAATATTATATATGGATTATTCAATACAACGGAAATTAAATATAGATTATTTAAGACATTAATATATACAGAAAGTATTTGAGTTTTGAAAAAGAGATACTTGAAATCACTCTCAATTTCTATTCAACGACTTTAACCAGGATAATTGATCAATCAAGCTTACCTATGATACTTGTAAAACGTTTTCTTCCCTAATACAGTCATGTTTTTTGTAATTTACTAAGCCGGCGCTAACTCACGCCGTATTGGTGAAAGGCTTGTATGAGTTGTTAGGTAATACAACTACATAACTCATTGAACCACCCGGGCCAAGTCATAATTAAAAGGTTGGATGCCGACTAATCTTAACATCCTTGGGAGCAAGTAAGCAAAGAGCCTCAACAGGACAGCCAAAATCGGCTAAGGTCATCTATGACTGAATGGAGGATCGTCTTAGTTCTATTAATGATTACTTTAATTATGAGATGTACAATTCAGTATATCTAATAAACCATGTCAATGCCGAAACACGGACTACTTGGCTAAGAAAGGTAAGCAAATGTATAAGTGATATGATTCTATTCTAGATTCGTAGCAAACAATATTTTACTTGTTACCATTTCTGTTTTCATTTTGCACATGAGTATAACACATAATGGGTTCATTATGTTACTCCAATTTCGCTTTTATTTTGAACTTGTATCTGCTGATTTATTTGAATTATTCTTTCGAGAGAACTCGTATTGAAGTCATTGTCAGCAATCTAATTGTAGTGTAGGTTACGTCTCTGTGAAACTATTTTACTCGCATTGTTTTCAGGGTTGAACAGTAAATATATTTCGTTTCAAGTCTTATGTTAAAAATTACAATAGGAACTGATATACGTCTATTTGGTAATCATTTTCTTTTCAAAACAGGGCTAGTTGCGAATGACATACGTTTGATCAAGCGATACAGAGCCCTTTCTTCACGCTGCGACGTTACATGTGGTCTTTCGAGATGTGGCAAGACTTGCACGGTGTTGGTGTGAGTTGTTTTCTCGCAAGCCGGCAGACTACTGTATAATTATAGCACATCCGACGTCCAATAGCTTTGAAGGACATTCCTGTTGACCGCATGCCGATTATGAACTTGGATTGGTGTTTTTTTCAATCAAGGGTTCTGAATAAATCCTCAACATGAACACATCTGTAAGTTGACAAATGTATTTGTCATGTTTTGCAATTGATTCTAGCTATGCTAAATATGTATATATCAAACCATGGTGATGATGACTTCTGGATTTGAAGAGTCAAAATGTGTAGGAAAATACAGCATTGTTCAAGGAAAT
The DNA here is from genome assembly GCA_963383655.1 of Bathymodiolus septemdierum. Taxonomy (NCBI): domain Eukaryota; kingdom Metazoa; phylum Mollusca; class Bivalvia; order Mytilida; family Modiolidae; genus Bathymodiolus; species Bathymodiolus septemdierum. The sequence continues at coordinate 83,942,436 of OY726518.1, forward strand.
ACTTGAGGTCAACGATAAAGCTAAAAATGAATTAGTGTACATCCAGAGAGAATCTAAAGATTTCCCGAAAAAAGCAACAATATAAATATATCTACAAAATAACGTGATCGGTTCATAATGAGTTGTGTCTTCTTGTTTTTTTCCGTTTTTTCAAATAGATTCATAATGTGAACTGTGTTATATTTTACAGAATGTTCAGCTGGTGACCATGGATTTGATAGTGTAGACCGTTGTGGAACATGCAACTATACTTTATGTGAGCGATTTGCACACATGGATGTATTGAAGGCTTCAAAGGACACCAGTGTCTTGTCTCAGGTTTTTGAAATATAATTTACCATTGTAAAGATAATTCCTGTAAATAGTAATAATACCCATCGATACACACATAATCTGACATATTAAGATAATCATTCCATGAATACTTTCATGGGAATCAAGCAAATATGCTTTCCACAGGTCACTTATCTAGGTGCTTTGCAACGCTTCACACGGTCACATCTCAATAGATACAACACAATATGAAGCGGATAGGCGAACTATAAATATGTTATTTCAAAAGTCCAAAATGGGCGAAATAGAGTGCAATAAAAAATATATTAATGAAAACGTAGATATATAATTTAATTAAATTAATAAAATCGTAGACATGACATAACATAGCATGACACGTACTTTTGATCTACAGTTACACCACAGTCAGATGGACAAACTACAAAGGATATATAGAATCTAACACCGGGAAAAGTGCAAGACAGCACTTTTTGCTGGTGTTTGATTTTATTTCTCACTTTTATCAGCTGTTTTTAGTTTCGTGTTTCTTTATGTACTTTTAGCAGACGACCATGTAAACAATGTGAGTTATTTCCCCTTGATGTCAATCAAATAGGTAGTTCCGTATTTGTGTGTATTGCGTGAAGGCTATTATGTAATAATATGGCTGATTGTTAGGATTTGCGTGTTTATAAAAGATTGAAAACTTATACACAGTGAATTGTTTATTTTAAAAAGGAAAAGCGTGGGGAGGGGGCAGTTGACATAAACTTTACTGCATGCATTTGCCGGTAAAACGCACGTGATTTTTTTGTCTTGCACTAGTGGGATTTAGCATGAGAGAAAACAATTTCTCGAGGGTCAACAGTTAGATGTGCACCTCACATGAATGCAATACCTGTGTTATTATGACGAAGCTACTCCAAATCGATATCTACACACACACATATACACGACTACTTAATGTCCTGACCTGGCACAAACATTTCAATACCATCTGGCAGAGTCACTCTGGTTTTATGGGTCCAAATGTTCTATCTTTGTGTGACGATGCGGTCAATAAAATATTATCCACCTGTGAGCAAAACTACATTAATTCTGTAAGAAGACATTATGTTGTTTCTGAAAATGCATGATTAGAAATTATGTTGACTTGGTTTTATTCTCAGTTTACAATTTTACTGACTTGAACTATGTTGATTAAGCTCAAAAGACACAATCACTTCGAAAATAATTAAAGTTTTGCCTCGTACATAGATTAGATATTAGTTCAAAATAGTCTTAATATAACCATGAGTACTATTTATTAATAATGGCTAACAAACATTCACTGATCCTGTTTATGCTTACGTTGTCATTCATTTTTGTAATAGCATGTGATTTACTTAAGAAATGATTCATGGGAGCCATTCCTTGTATCCAGTTTTAAAATGGGTAACATTATTTTCGTAAAATACCGAGCGTTAGCTAGAGATAAAGTGCATCGTAATTATGGCAACCCATGTTAAAACGTGATACAAACTATGGCTTCCATGGAATATTTAGATTCTGGTAGGAAAAACATATTTTTTGAAGCGAAGCCCATAATGAAAATGCATATTATGATATAATTTAGTATTCTTCATGGTCACAGTTGTTTTTCTTATATAAATAACAAGACGGTGTTGAAATAATTTTACCGATATTTTGCAATTTGATGGCATTTTGATTTTAGCAACTTAAAGAAATAAAATGCTCACAAATTCGGAAAATAAATCAGAGGACGACAAACTACAAATGTCAGAGTCGATTGATGGTTATCTTTAGTATTTTTCAAAAAAAAGACATTTAAATAAATGATGCACCTATTTTTATCCTTGTATGCACTACGGTCCTATATGAATACATGAAATAACAAATGATGTTAATTTTTTCCCACACTACGCATGCGGGAATTAAAATATATCGGAACTTTTATCACGGTATTATTTATATGACCAACGAATGACGTATTGCTATAATTGAGTATGAACGAATTTGTGCAGGTTTTTTTTATCGTTTTGTTTATATCTGAATTGACGTTGAAAATGCAATAATCAAGAACCGGATGATTGAGATCCCACTAACCGGCTTAAAACCACCATGTGTTAATGTCTGTCCCCACACGGAACCTGGACCCAACAAATTATATATCATGCTCTTTTGTATATTCAGTGATATGAGGTGAGAAGTAATTGTTAACTGTTGATATCGGTGGAATTATTGACTATCACAAATATTTCTTTTCATAATATTGATTTCGACCTACAGACTCCATAAAAAGTATCTTGCTATATTTGTATATTTTTTATTTTAGATATATACTAGGAAAAACAGATGGAGATGCAAAGAAACACAACAGACAAAATGCGAGAGAATATGTAAATGGTACATTCACTAACGATTATGCAAATATTAGTAAGCTTTTCCCTAATTACATTGGATAGTGGGCGTCCGAAAAGAATATGATCAATTATATACATGCCTGATATGTTCTTTGGCTCACTGATCGTCAACTCTTGTAATAATAGTTGTAACCTGTAGTCTTACATTGTAAATCTGGCAGTAATCGTTTCTGAATTATTCATCACGAACGCATTAATACAAAGAAGTAAAATATTAAAACTGCTGACACACTTTTAGTAGTTGCAATTTAAAATATAATCTTATTGTAAAACGTACGCTATTTAAGCATGAATATTAATAATAAATTGCTGGAGACCACGAGCCTCATTTAAACATGAATTGTAGTGTATACGAAAATAATAGAGAAGTGAGACTGAAGGGCGTGTAAAATGTAATTTGGAAAAAATGTCAAACCCCAAAAGTATGCATTATTATTCTCTGTCAATGCAGGTGGAAAATTTGTATTTCACTTTCAATTTCAGTATTTGATATTGTTTCAATGCTGAACACAAAACAAAACTACGATACCTATCTGGTTTGGTTTCATTTAGGAATATGATATTTCAGTATTATCAATGTATTTTCTTTATACTAGTCGTGATAATAACAGTTATATTGGTGTTCGCTTGACATGTAACATATTAATTACATTGAAATAAAATGGTAAAAAACAATAAAAAACGAATATAAAAAATAACAGAACAAGACCAAAACAACATAAGAAAGCAAAGAAAAAAGTACGACACCACAACAACATTTATTCCGATTAAGATCAGATTTTCCACTAGCTCACATTTTCTGAAATATCGCAGCGTGTGAGATCTAGGAACATCCCAATACGGGTCACATGCATATATAATGATATGATAAATACTACTATGACCTTTTTCATCCAAACTGATTGTTCGTACAATGCACGTGACATTGTCTCGCAATCGCTGTTTTCAAATGTAGGTACATATGGTCACTCGCATGTGTCCCAGTTGGTTTTTCATATGTTTAGCGCGCCGCAATGTCAGCAAAGGGGAATAATTGAAAGATTTCAATAAGATTTTAATGATATTGAAGAACAGTTAGAATCCACTTCTAAAATCGTACAAATTTACAGATACATGTTTCATTGCCATTTAATGGATATTCAGCCAAAATTGCCATCATCTTATAATTGTTCTTACACAACATTTTGAACCTTTGAATAAATCCTTTGTAACCATTCGTCTATTAGTGGGGTTAATATTGATTGGTATACATATATATACAATGTGCTCATTGTCTGCTTGGCACTTTGCTATTGGTTCATAGTTCTAAAGGGGTCGTCGTGGTCGTGATCGTATGGCAGATTTACATTTACCTGTGTCGAACACAACTAACGTTGTGAGTTAGAACCCCGTTCATGGCGATGTGTACTCAATACAACATTATGTGATAAAGTGCGTCAGTGACTTGCAACATATCGGTGACTTCCTCTGGGTACGCTGGTTTTCTCCAACAATAAAACTGATCTCCACGATATAACTGAAGCTAAACCGTTTTGATATCTGATCCTTATCTTGAACTTTATGTATGCATAATATATTATTCTTCGTGACGTAGACATACACACACTAATAGTTGTATAAAAGAGAGTATATATTATTCATGTTATGCAATTGAAATAAAATGTGTGCTATATATCCTTTTACATATTGTCTTTGGCGATACACTAGCATCTAATGATATGTCTGGTAACCTTTCCTTCATCTTTGGCGATACACTAGCATTTAATGATATGTCTGGTAACATTTCCTTCATCTTTGGCGATACACTAGCATCTAATGATATGTCTGGTAACCTTTCCTTCATCTTTGGCGATACACTAGCATCTAATGATATGTCTGGTAACGTTTCCTTCATCTTTGGCGATACACTAGCATCTAATGATATGTCTGGTAACCTTTCCTTCATCTTTGGCGATACACTAGCATCTAATGATATGTCTGGTAACCTTTCCTTCATCTTTGGCGATACACTAGCATCTAATGATATGTCTGGTAACCTTTCCTTCATCTTTGGCGATACACTAGCATCTACTGATATGTCTGGTAACCTTTCCTTCATCTTTGGCGATACACTAGCATCTGATGGCCGTTCAGTTATATGCAAGCCATTTAAATATATTGACCAATAAAACAACAGCTCTTGGCGTGTACCCGGTTCACTGATGATTGGTGAGTTGAAAACATGAACCTTTGCATGACCGTAAACTGGATGCCGCTAGATGTGAACGTATCGCTAAAAACTAAAACAAATATATACTTTTAATAAGATTGTATATCAAGGTGCATAAAAGTCAGTATTAAATGTAGCTTATTAACTAATCCACTCATAGTAGCTATTGTATTTACATTTATAAATAATATAATATTGTAGCTTAATATTATAAAGCAAAACTGTATTGCAAATAACGATTGTTTGTATTATAGGTAATAACAGCACATACACACATTATGAAGAAACCATTCCTTCAGCACAGGAACAAGCTTATGATACAAAATAACAAGAACGGTCAGAATTATATAGCACCATTGTTCATACTCGGTAGAGGAATTATATAACATCATTGTCTTTGTCAGTGGAGGAATCATATAACATTATTTTTCATGCTTGGTAGAGGAATTATATAACATTATTTTTCATGCTTGGTAGAGGAATTATATTACATTATTTTTAATGCTCTGCAGAGGAATTATATAACATTATTTTTCATGCTTGGTAGATGAATTATATAACATCATTTTTCATTGTCAGTGGAGGAATTATATTACATTATTCTTCCTGCTCAGTGGAAGTGGTTATCTGACTTTATGAAACAATAAACAGAGATTTTTCCCGCATAGACATTTTATACAACAATTATGTCACACACCGTCTGGTTAGTGCATGCTATAACGTGTGAATACAAATCGTAATATTTAACATTCATTTTGCATATTTTAATAATTTTTAGTATGTCAGAGATAACTCTGTTTTTTTTAATTAGTTGTTTGCTCTTACTTCTAAATATAAATAGTATTTAATAATGAAATAATACTAAACTTTCAACCAAAATATAATTGTCACTATCATCTTTCGTCATATGTACACACCTTACATAATACTTTGCATTAGGGTGTCGATATAGTCCGAAAATGTTTTAGAAATAGAAGACGTTATATTCTCATCTGTGATTGCGTGTGTTCCTGGAAAGACAACATGCATAACATATATATGTATTAATATTCTTCTAGGTGTTGTTTTAATCGGCGAATGTTTTTCTTTGTGGAAATAATACTTACCAAATAAATGTGCGGCAACCAAATTACGCTTCACTGAATCAAAGCATAATACGGAATAATAAATGTATTTTTGCCAAATTAAATGCAGTTTTTTATACTCAAAACGGTTGTATGAACAAGAAAAAAAATATTACAACAGATAATTCCGTCACAAATACCTGATTGATTCAGCAAACTCCTATCTTCCACAGCTGTTCTATAACGTGATGAATATCACAATTTTAAACATTGAGCTTTGAAAACTTTCAACGTCATGGGGTCACACCAAGATTTTGCTTACATGTTGTTGACATTTTGATTATTGAAATTGTATCGCAAACCCGTTGTTTTGTTGTGTGATATATTAATGTTATATTAATAAAGATTATAAAATTTACTAGATATGAAATCGTATTGATTTAGAAATTTAATACAGGACTTTCCTTCATGAGATACCTCATATATTAAATATGACGTGATACATATGTTGATGCCATTGAAGACAGAATGTCAGAGGTCTGGAAAGGGACATCTAGAAATGTGAAAAATGAAAATTAAAGACGCAAATATATTTAATACAGTTGAATGCTGTATTAAAACAAGAACTACGTTTAAAAAAAAGATGTACGACGAAGCACAACTATTATATTCTTCTACGAACAGTATTTCACTGAAATAACCTAAGCATATTGGTTTTATAGAATTTGATAAGACATGTAAAACCTTGCATCCTACTTAATGTGCAAGGAATCGTTAATAAATAGTAACAGCGTCCATCTTGGCCCGACGACGGGACTGCCAGACAAAATGTTGAAAGGGGATCACCAAAGGATTATTTTAGCAAAACTTGAATCCAATTTGCCCAGTAGTTTAAGAGGAAAAATATTAAATTTCATCCACCTTTTCTGTTTTAGCAACAGTGGCCATGTTGGTTGGATGTCTGGATTGCCGGACACAATTTTGAAAGAGCGTCATCAAAGGACTAAGCAAAGTTTAGTTCCAATTGGCCCAGTAGTTTCAGAGATGAAGATATTTTAAATTTCGTCCCCCTTTTTTATTTTTAGTAACAGCGACCATGTTGGATGGAGGTCGGGACTGTCGGACACCATTTTGGAAGGGGATCACCCACGGACCATTCCACCAAAGTTTGGTCTCAAGTGGCAAAGTGGTTTCAGAGGAGAATATTCTTAGTAACTGTGTACGGACGAACGACCGACGCAAAGTGCTGACAAAGGCTCACCTGACCCTTTGGGTCAGGTGAGCTAAGAAAAGGGGGTGCATATTATTTCCTATCCGTTGTAAAATCTAAGCAAATTCATGGCTTCAACAATAACTTCTTAATATGTAATAGATGAAATGGCACTTTCTCAGAATTTAATACCCCCAATCGCTCACCCGATGATTACATAATACATTGAAAATAAAACGCTACGACATATAATACTTTGGTTAAAGAGAATATCGCTTAAATTTAAAGTTTAATATATTGTATAAAGATATACCATTAAAAGTAATCATATTATCAGTTATACTCGAAGTCCCTTTGTCTGTACGGGGCGTAGAACAACGGACGCAACCAACCAGCAAACTACTAAATGACTTGCTTATTACAAGTGCCGTAAATCCGACTTACTTAGTACAAAGTGCCTTAAATCCGACTTACTTAGTACAAAGTGCTTTAAATCCGACTTGCTTAGTCCAAAGTGCTTTAAATCCGACATGCTTATTACAAGTCAGTGATTGTCCTACTCATTTGTATATGGGGTCGGGTCCCTTATAATTGGGGAAATTAGCGCGTTAATGATGTGAATTGGGAAAAGATGGGGAGAGTAATACATTTATTAGTTTGGATGTCCAGTAATAGAATAGGAATCATACTGTACCAAGGATAATGCCAACAGTAACAAATTCTTGTGATGAGGAAGAATGACCACAAAACAGTTAACAAAGCTAACATAAATACCCTTGGTGTACCACAGTCACATAGCCATGGGTATTTTTGTTCATTTTTTATTGAACTGAACACCCTGGCATCTGTTACCATGACCCCTGGAGCATAACTGTCAGAATCAGAGTGACAGTCAGATTGCGAATATCAACATCACCACTATTTGCACTATTTACATGTTGTTGGATGTCATTTGAAGCTGTGTTAGGTAATACAGAATTTGAATTGGTTGTTTTTGGAGTGACATTCGCAGTGGTAACAAGGCGTTCAGCTACTGGGCATGGTGCATCAGTGCTTAGTGTCGGTGACCGGTAGGGTTGACTCCACCTAATCCCACTTTTTTAAAAATTCATTAAAGAAATCTCAAATTTCAAGTGGGAATAGGTGTAATTATTGTATAAACAATGTGCAAACATTGAGACTTAGGGTGTATAAACAAAAACTCATTAACTGCAGGTAATCCCTGAATAGAGAATGGAGAACTAATATATATTAATTTATCATTTTTATTCTAATAAAAAAAAAACATACAGATACATATAGTCTTGTAACCAGCTACTGCAAAGTCGCTTATTTCTCGAGTTTAATGTGCTGAAATAAGACACAGCTGCAATATCTCTTAAATTGTAGATAAATTTGTCTTCTTTCCATTTCAAGTTGTCGTCAATGATTTTTGCGGTAAGTTTGCGCAATATCGGTCTGTTAACTGTGCCATCCCAAAAACACGTATTTCACTAGTCAATTTGAAAATGAAATCGTTGCATCATTGTATCACATATAAATAAAATAAAGATTCTATTTGCTAGAGAAAACATGTAAAATGAATATGAATGTATTGATTTTGCAAAAACGCATGTCATTATCGAATGTTAAACTTCCAACCATTGATCAAAATTGACTGTCAGTTTATAGGCGTTTTTCTCTTAACGGACGAAAAAAATTATACCCGATACATTGATTTGCATTCAAGATGCAAGAATATTGTGCTAACGAATTCCCTGCCAAATTTTCAGGTAAAATATCAAGTAGCTTCGTTTAAAATCAACAAAGAAAAATATTTGTTTACAACTTTGTAATTACGGAAAATAGCCTTCCATCAATCGAGTCTATAAGTTTTTCAATTAGTTCAATAATTAGGACAATTTGTTCACTTATGAACTTGCTTTATCGTTGAAATTAGACACACAATTGTAGTTTCACTGTCGTATTTCAATTGTTTTGAATGTATTTTACTTTAGGACAATTTGCTTTTCTTAGTTATTTTTGTAAATATGCGTTTATTTTAGAGTTTGTATATTAGCGTTTTAAATACACAAATCAAACACTTGGGAATCGAATTTATTCCGGTTGCCGTTGTTTCATTAATCAAATTGTGTTAGTGCGTAAATAAGTTGTATTTAGTATTTTGACAAGATATAAATGATGAATTTTTTCTCTTGTTTTTGGATGTTGATTTCTATTGTTTGACATTTTGTTCAATCAGATGTAAATAGTCGTATAGGTCTTTGTTGTTCTGTTTTTTTATCAACCCATTGTTTTGAAAATGGCTAGTTTTGGCAGCCCTTTAAAGCTTGAGCCGTCGAGTCCTAAACGACGAAGACCAGAAATTATGTGGGACAAATGTATTTTTTGCCAACGTCCGATCCTTGAAAACCTGATTTGCATGAGGTGTATAAGTAAGAACAACTTCATTGAAGCTACATGTATGAATGTACAGCGAGACAATATATTTGAAATGATAACTGGAGAATTATCGTCCGTCGATGGCTTACTGTCCCCAAATGTAAAAGTGTTTTACCACCGATCATGCTACAAAACATATACTAGCAAACACAACTGTAGACCATTCACACAGCTTGAAGAGAATGCATGAGGATATTGGATCAATTCCCGATTCAGCTGTCATTCAGACCCGATCGGTGGTTCAACCCGGTTCCATTGATAGCAATTTATGCTTCATATGCAAGAAAAAAGTTTCAAGCGAGACATTAAACTACACAAGATTGAATCGCCAGAGCGCCTAGATAGCTTAATGAGTCGTGCAAAAGAGCACAATGATTTGATGATGCTCAAGACACTCAATAAACCCGATTTTCTGGCGAGTGCTGTTTATCATTCGGGGTGCATTAGAAGATTTGTATTGCATTCGACGCCACTTAAAGAAGAAACTGAGCAGTCAGCTCATGAGGTTGCCTTTGACTGTCTTATTTCTAGAATCAGTGATGACCTTTTTGTACACAAGAAAACTTTTCTTATGTCTCATATTCTTGAAATATACAAGTCACTTTTACCAAAAGATGTTTCTGAAAACTACCAGTCGACTAGGCTCCAATGTAAGCTTGCCAGTTACTACGGCAGCTCAATAACTATTCAGCCTCAGAGAGGTCAAGTTATGTCAAGTATTGTATTTAGTTCTAGTCTCACTATCGCTGATGCAATCGCTGCTGCTGCAAAGTCAAAATCTATTTTGAAGGTAACGGAGTTTGAACAAGTAGGCATGTCTGCAGCCTGTAGTGAAATTTCAGAAGAGCAGATTCTCCACTCTGCTTCAAGCATTATAAGACGCGACATAGAAAGTCTTGATAATACAGAGCATGAATGTTAAAGCATTCAAAACATTTGGTGATTTAGCTTAACATTTCATTAAATGTCAGCAGCAATGTTTCCCAAGTGCTGCAACTGTTGTTGGGGTATTTGACATATACGATAAAAAGTTATCTATTAAATTTGCTGAACGAGACAGACGTTCCAGCTCTTTTGGTGATCACAAGGTCTTTCAGTTGATAGATGGTCGGCCAATTCCAGAGTAAATGCCAACAAACAAGCTCTACTAAAATTCCTTGGCGATTTTGTAATACGGAGTCACTCCCAATCATCGATAGTAACATCATCTGATGATGAGCTTTATCTTGCTGGTTTATTCTCTGACCCATCAACTACAAAGAATTTCACGTCTTCAAAAGTGAACGATTGTCCAGATTTGTTCAGCAATCACGAGGAGGCTAATACCCGTATGCTATTACACGCCATTCATGCTGATACTCGCTTTGGCGACATGAATGTAAAAGGTCGTATAATTATCAAGTCTCCAGATACAGATGTTCTTCTTCTTTGCATACATTTCTTTCCTTTAATGAGGAACATAAAAGAACTCTGGTTCAAAACTGGGACAGTTACGAGAACAAAGGATGGTCGTCGCTATCTTCCAGTCCATGATATTTGCCATATCCAGGGTCCTCTTGTATGCAAGTTATTGTCTGCAGTGCATGCTTTAACAGGTTGCGACACCACATGCTCATTTTTTGGAATAGGAAAGAAAACCGTGCTAAAAACACTAAAGGACAACACTGACGAATTCGCTAACTTGAACAAGCTTTGTCTACTTGACAGTGAAACTTCCATAGACGTTTCTAGAAGGGAAAGATGAAATCTGTTCATGACAATTTAAATAGGTTGAGGGTAAAGATTGTAAAGCAGAAGGATGTAAACTTGGCAAAGTTACCACCATATGAAGCTTCATTCGTTCAACATGTTCTCAGAGCTTCCCTTCAGACTTACATCTGGATGAAGTCAGACACAGCTCAACCACCTGAAACATCCGCCTTAGACTTTGGTTGGGAAGATCAAAACGGATTGTCACCCGTTTACTTTGTTACTCAAACTTCTTCAGATTTTCTGAAAGATTTGCTGTGTACATGTAAAGGCAAATCTTCGTGTTCTCAGGGTTGTGTTTGTGCTGAACAAAATCTGACCTGCACTGAGGTATGTCAATAAGGGTAATAACAAAATTACCGAACTCCGAACAATCTTACAAACGTCAAGGGACTGATGCATGTTGCAACCCGTTGACGCAAACTGCAGATGAAGATAGTGATGATGAAATGAACATATAATTCTTGCATCTAACTGTCGCTTTATTTGAGTAATGTGTACTAATAAACCAGTGATTTTGAAAAGTCATCAAATATCTTGTGATACAGTCTGTGATAACACATTACTTAAAAAAACTCTAATACTTCAATGATTTATTTTAACGTACATCTAAAATCATTTCATCCTTAATTCATCTTAAATAATCTTTTACTGATCTTAGAAGGCCACACAATTCAAACGTACTAGCTTTCATAATTTCAATCATGTGGTCGCCATGGAGGGTGTTAGTGTTTGTTGTTTGGTGTAACATGTGTAAGTGTTTATGAGACCTAATTAAGCTTCGTCTCCGATGATTTAATAAGCTTAATTTATGTAGAAACCAATTCTATTTAATATTTTGAGGTTTCTTATCTCAATTGATAACCGGAAAACCTTAAGCAGTCACCGATCGTAATTAGACGCACAACCACTAAATTGCCATGATTTTGGGTCTACTATGGACTCTCTGAATTTTTTGGTTAAAAGTGAAATCTGTTTTTTTCTATGTTAAAAAATGATTTTAGGGCATGTTTTTTTAAGAAACCGTCAAGATATCATGCATTTTGCAAATATGTCAAGTTCAAGGTCGGGTTAACTTCTTGTCAGTTGAGATTTACGAAAATTATCAAAGTTCAAGATTAAGGCTAATTTTCAGAGACTCTTTTAATTTTATTCCATTAAAACTTACAAAATATGGCAATGGTAACTATATTATGTTAAGCAGAATGAACATTTTCAACGTTATATAATTTTTAGGACATACAAAATTATTTTATTAATCTTCTCCAACATTTGAACGAAACTGTATCCTTACCTTTGACCTCAAATATTTGATACACGCAGCCGTTTTTCACTTTGACGACAAGTGTATTCTTACGCCATTTGTCTTTCTCTCTCCAACGATATACAACTTAGCCGTGTCTTCTTTCAGCACATTAAATTCATCAAATTATGTATCTGGTTGCAAGACTAATACATGAATAAGTGATATCTCTATCAAGACATTTTTATTTCAACATCCATAGAACTTATTATTTATTTCTTAAACTACATGAAATAATAAACAAGCATGTCTTAGCTTATGTTTGTTACTATTCATTTTGTAATGAAATTCTTATGATTCATGTTTTTTTTTCAAAGGTACAAATATTTTTAAAAAGATATTTTACTATTTATGTCATACTTGATTTCACTCCATATGAAAAAAAATTTTCATTCCAATTTCTAATTTTTATTAATAACACTTACTTCACTCAAATATTTTCCCCTTTTCTGCAATATTTGACATAAAATACAGGTACATCACAGGTAATAATTAACTAGATACTAATTGCAAAATCAGCATAATTAACTGCAACATTTATTGGAATACCTGGAATAGTTTTGTTTTTAATGGGATTAGATAGACGACATCACCGGTACAGCAGTGGGTCGGACTCACTTCAAAGCATAAAAAGTTTCACTAGCTTTGTTAACGTCATCAACCTCATTTTTCACCTGTGGGAAGTAAACACTTTTTTTTAATTCAAGCTACATGTACTTGCTTCCATCATTGCTGGTCAATTTCTTAGCAAATTATGCAACATCGTGACATTTTTATTTTTAACAAATCACATGACATATTTACTATTTTTCATTAAAATCTTATATTAAGTTTATTTAAATAAACATTTATTCAAAATACTACAGATTTCCGCTTTCGTTTTCTGAAGTTTTATCGCAGTCAATTGCAGTCCGGTAAACAAATCAAGCGACCCAATATACTGTACTGGTTCCCGGTATCTTGTGCGTAGTATTTCGCTTGGTTAATCAAAACAAATAGAACCCAGGTCATAAGCGAGACAATTTCATTTGAAAAAGCTTTTATTAACCAGTTTTTACGAATAATGTTATTACTACGTTATTGGGAAATTTCCCCCATGAAATTGGGTAAAATAACTGTTTTCACATTGGGACTGGGGCCACTATTCGGCCCAAAACAACACAGTCGGAAAATCACTGCAAGCATTTTAACTCCGTTCTCCGAACTCCTACCAAATTTGTATTATTCTCCAATCAAAGGGTTAGAAAATATGTTCATCTTTACAATGCTAGGCAACAGCGTCCATACCAAAAGTAGGTAAAAAGCGATCGTATACGACTTCGTCAAAAAAAAACAATGGTTAAATCCGTAATATATCTGTTTTAATAGATCCTAAGCCGGGAATGTCACATTATATACTATGTCTGATAGCTGAATAGCATATAATATACGGCACAGGTTATTATTCCTAGCATCGATACGAATGACATGCTTCTCATTTAAACCACATGACATATATATGACATGCTTCGCATTTAAACCACATGACATATATATATATATATGAGAAGCATGTCATTCCTATTCTATTTACCCTTACCAATGTTATTTCATTGTGTGTTCGCCATTGCATTTTATTGTCGATAAAATAAACATGTGCTATTTGAAAGAAAACCTGTATAAATGGAGATGCAATGACGTAGCTGATGTTGATGTATCGAATAAAATGGAGGGGGAAGACACCACACCACCGGAACAATCGATTACTATGCTTCACAAATACATTACCATTCCCTTTCCTGATTTGGTACAGACACCACAGTAAAGGGTGTCTGGGTTAAGCTAGTCTTATTGGGCCAAACTTCCCCTTTTACTGAAATGGGGCGGGGGGGAGGGAGGGGTCATGCAAGGAAGTGATGAGCACATATGAACGCATTCTACAACTAAACAAATGACGTCCTCTAATGGTTTTCTCTAATGTTTAGAAAGGGCATCCATATAGTTCATATCTTAAAAATTAAAAGCTATGCACCATTATATACCCTGTCTAGCTCCTGAATAACATATGATATGGTGACTATGAACAAAATGAAAAACTAAAATACCACACATATATCACAAAGAACAAAGACTAATTAAACCTGTAAATAATTTACATTAAATACTTATAATTTGCATTTTAAATAAGCAAAGTCATAACTGTATTACAATTAAATCAATTAAAAGGTAAATTTAAATTCATGGGACAACACACAACATTCCATTCATCTGACGATTTAAAATATAAATGAGTCTATTCGGTTTTCAGTAATATGATACTGTTTTTGAAAAGTATAATCACTATCTGTACAAATAATCAACAGTTATATTTATTTAAAAATATGTTCACTACCTGTATTGATAGAATTTCGCTTCCATCACACTCAGCTCTGATAAAGACTTTATATATATAAAATGAAAAAAAAATGTTTCGCTAAGGATAACAAAGAGTTTTTCGACATGTTCAATGATTTGAGGTGAGAGATAATTCTTCGTTTTGTTGATATTGGTGGAATTGTTGAGCTCCGTGGTTTACATATTCTTTCTAAAGAAAGTTTTGTCATTTTGTACTTCACCTAATATTGTCAAGTTTGCAATTCCGCTGCTCGTCATTTCCGCACAGCGTACATTCATATGTATTTTGATATTGTTGATCAGTATTTTTCGCATATCATTAAGCATATAATGATCAACAGACATCTGTAGATATGCAATATTTTTCTCTTTTGAATTAGGAAAGATCAGTTTTGCAATGCAGCAAACGAGAACAAATTAAATAATATATAACTACTATCCTCCACATGGGGAAAACACTGTGTAGGTCTGTGGGTTTGAGCTCTGGGAACTTTCACCAATATCCGCTGTATTGTGTTCAACAAATATAAATAGTTTAAATTATATACAGTCCGACAAAAGTTAAGCACCACCTGACTTGTTTCAATAATATCTTTTCTAATAATGAACATATTTCAAATCGGTTTGCTGTGTTCATTACCTGTACACACATACTTACTTACCTGTGAAACAGGTTATTGATAGATTTTTATTTATGTGTATATGACAGGGTGTGCAAAGTGTCATGTGTACTTTTCAACATTTGTGTTTGCGAACGAAAGCTGATTTTTGTTGTGTAGAGTTTTAAGTTTCATTTTCTAATGGTTTGGAATGGTGCGACGAAAATTAACCATACCAGAAAGCTGGCAAGCTGTTGGCATGATTAACGATAGTTTTAGCCATAGAAGGGTGGCAGACCACTTCAGGGTTAACCATTCCATCATTGTACGACTGATGCAGCGTTTTCGTCAAACGGGAAATGCTACTAATCGTTCACGTGCAGGTAGACCTCGCAAAACGACGCCGAGAGAGGACCGGCTCATATCCAGACGGGCGCGGCAACGGTCGTTCAGTACAGCTGTTGCACTTCGTGGCAGCTAAGCGCTTGGAGGCCACATTAGCACATGCACTGTAATCAAACGCCTCAACCATCAGGGAATGCGAGCGCGACGACCCATAAAACGTCCACAGTTGACATTACGTCATCGCCATGCTCAATTTGACTGGTCACATGATCATTTGGGGTGGACTATTCGCATATGGAGACGGGTCCACTGGTCTGATGAAAGTCGTTTTTTGTTACGCCCTATCGACGGTCGTGCAAGGGTTTTGCGCCAACGAGACACTTCATTTCAGGACAACCACATTTTGGGCATAACTGCTTTTGGGGGTGGGGTGTAACTGTGTGGGGTTGTTTTTCCTTTGACTGTAAGTTGGACTTGTACGTTCTTGATGGTAATCTGACAGGCCAAAGATACCGTGACAATGTGATCGCTCCACGCGTAGTCCCCCATTTCGACAATCATGCGTTGGCTGACAGGTCAATGTTCATGGACGACAACGCTAGGCCACATAGAGCCCGAATTGTACAACATTTTTTACAGCAAGAGGCTGTTCAGACAATTCCATGGCCTGCGATGTCGCCAGACATGAACACTATAGAGCATGTATGGGACTTTATTGGCCGAAAAATTAACCAACGCAATCCAAAATGTCAAAATATTGACGAATTAAGAACTGCTATATTACAGGAGTGGCAACAGTTCCCCCAAGAACGGCTTAGGCGTCTTCTGCGAAGCATGATGAGGCGTGTTACAGAACTTCACTATAAACGCAGTGGATATACTTACTATTGATTGTTATGCCTTACACATACGCACAATGGATGCATCTAAAAGTTCTTAAAATCTGAAGACTCTGCATTTGAATGCAATGTTAAAAACTTCCATCAAAGACAAACTGGTTTTAGGTTTTTCCAGCGCCTGTTTGCCAAGTCATAGTCACGTCTTTCAGGATGATAAATACTTCGTAGATTGGTAATTTTAGAGCCCTTGGTGTAGTCTTTTAAGAAGTGTAAGAAAAATGGTGATATCTATTTTATTGTTTTAACAGTATTGATGTAAAAACATATATCGATAAAAATATAGGGTGGTGCTTAACTTTTGTCGGAGTATATATATATATATATATATATATATATACATATATATATATATGTATATATATATATATATATATATATATATACAGTGTATGATCGTTGCCCTGAACCCAAACATCTATTTGTATATCATAGATGACAAAATACCTGCATATTATCCACATACAAATTCAATCAAGGTACAGTTCATAACAGGTTTAAATGTACGGGTGCTACTTCAATAATAGTGTATATTTCAAATAGCACGCAGAGGAAGCGAGGCATAACGAAGTTATATCTAATATTTACTATTTTGTACAACACCTACGTTTAACATATGACATTAATTTCGAATTGAACATAGATATAAAGGGGCATTAATCATATTATGTTGTTGTTTCGGTGATTAAGATTGTGCGTTCTTTAACTTGTCACCAAGCTTCCCTAAATACCCTAATTCTTTTGAAATATTTTCTTGCAATTTTAATGTTATTGAAAGAAGGTGAGACGAGTTATTTTCAACTAAAAAACAAATGTGTTACAACAATTGATGTGTCTACTATTGTTTCACTAATGCGTTGTGCATAGCTGGTTATATACTCTTGTTGAATATATACATATGTAAACATAATCGAAGCATAATGGCATATATAATATCCTCGTCCATATGCATCAACATGTGTTTTGCTATTTATTTTGTTGAATTTGTGATATCTAATTATTTACGCGTAAAAAAAAACCTTCCTGTTTCTGGTTCTGCATTTTGAAATATATTGGGTATATTTAAATATTTTTACAAATATACCTATATACCAATGCAATGCTAACCCAACAGTGTCACAATTAGATATTTGGTCTTACAGAGTTTCGCTATCCCTCTACGAGAATTGAACTCACACCATTGATACATTGCATCAACAATCACCTATCATTGTGTCCAGCGCCTTAGACCAGTCGGCCAAATACGCTATTTACAAATATTGCTTCAATAGTCGAAATGTTAACTTGTCTCTTAAAGGCATATTGTCTACCACAATCATAATTTTGTCATACCCAAAATTATTGTCGTAAATGATTTGTTTAAGCTATCATTAAACAGTTATGCTACAAAAGATACGATGTGTTGTCCATGATGACAATAATTCAATTTAACACGACTCTATTCATATGACCTTATATGTGAACCCGTCTTGAGCATGCGCACTGTTTAGAAACAATAAACAACATGTGGTTCTTGGGCAAAAGAGAATGTGTCAACGCGTGGAAGAAAGCGGACTTTGACGGATTCAGAGAGAAAGAGGAATAGAAGTGCAGTATCTTCCAAATGGAACAAATGCAGGATATATGTAGGGGATCAGTTGGACCGTTGGAACGAACTGAAGGAAGTACTACACGTCCAAACTCACGCTGAAGTGGCAAATATTTTGCTTGATAGGTGAGCCGAGGCATGTTGCCTTCTTTTCTCAATCGTTTTTTTTTATTTTATGAATTTATGATGATGCCTATGATCATTTTCGGTAGATATTATTCAATATATGTAATTTTGCACATGGCAACAGCAAATTGTTGTCAATGAGTAGCATAAAACGGCCGTATTTGCGAGGTAATCAAGCACGACATGCTGCAGCATTCGGGCTACTGACATAAAGATAGATTTGGCCACGCTCAGGACAGTGCATAATTAATTAGCTTCCAGTAACAATGGTCAGCTGTTTTAAATCGAAAAAAAACTACGTTTCGTAGTGTATTCGCCAATAATTCCGTTCTTAATCTTCATTTTATGAAGGTCAGTACGGAAAACGACAATAATTTTGGGTATGAAAAAATTAGGATTGTGGTAGACAATATGCCTTTAAGGAGGATTTAGGGATACACATAAGACATGTTCTTAAGAGTGTGTCGATGGTACATATATATCTATTATTTCAATTTGACAGCAATATAATTCAACAATTTTATTATACTGTATAGGATAACAAAAAAAATCATCATACAGTCACAGGAAATAAAGTATATTATACAAACGTCTAAGCAAGTAACAACCACAAGCATACAATTTATATCCCCCAATACATTTCAATATTACTTGTTATTATAATATAAACAGTGAATACAGGAATATATTTTGTTGGAATCTTAACCCCCTTAAAACAAATATAATCAGCTTATCTCAGCTGTATCATAAATTAATTATTGGACAGTGTTTCATGCATGCACAATGGAAATATGTTGTACTCATCCGTATTGTACTGAAAACCCGTATTGCACAGACATGTATCATTGAACAATAACCTGTATAAATTTGTGATTAAATATCAGAGATGACATACTAACTCATGCATATTACACACATGCAAAGTCAATCCGGGTACTATTCATAGCATTTAAAAATTAATATATATCGGTGTTACTTCCGTAACGATATGTAATTGCAAATAGAAATCAAAGTTAAAGAGGCATAGCTAAGGTAAATATAACATTTACTATCTAAACTATATACAACTATACACTTTTGTAAGACTCTGTAATCATTTGGTTCTCCAATCTTTCGACTTTAAGTGTACCTGATGAAGATTATTCCAGAAACCCGTTGTGTGCCTAAGTTTGATATTTACGTTTTTATCATGCTTGTTATATTTACATTTGTATGACTTTAAGCACAAATATACATGTGGACAGTGCTCATTGTCTTTCCTGATTATCTAATAAGGATTGTTCATTATTAGACTTGTCACGGGGGTGGGGGAGGGGTCATTTCTCAACTACCCTCCTATTGGGTAGGTGTACCCAACGCTATCGACTTCATTACCATAAGGTGAGACGATATGTTTGCTATGAATATCAATAGTACATTTTTTTGTTGCAGTTCACTTGTCCTTTCTTCAATAGGTTTTTTATTCTTTTTTTTATTTGATCTGTTATTTAATAACAGGTGACACACAAAATGTTCAATGTAAGCAAAATATAAACACACTTATAACATTTGTATGTAATGGAGGAAGTAGCTCCTATTCAATGTATATCTACATTGATCTTTTGTTTTATACAATACATTATATCTTTGACAATCTCTTTTGTACAAATATTCGGGGTCGCCAAGTCTTTAGTAAATGTTTTCCATGGTATTTAACCATTCAATCGTAAAAAGACTTCCTGATTCTGGTTGATTTTAATATATTGTGTATATTTAAATAATTTTATGCATATTTATTGTCGTCGCCATATCATGTATGATATTATAAAACAGTGAATATATGTTTTTCATGAAATAGGTAAGATGATGAAAAATATAGATATATGTATTCATTTGTATGGAGCGCCTGAGTCACAAATGCACACTAAAAAAAATATTTAAACAATCGCAAAGGCATGATCTCTCATTTGGGTGATTTTTGTAAGAAAATGATTGTTTCCTTCATCTACAATTACTTATGCTTACATATTTCAAAACACCGTTAATTAGATCATGTTGAAAAAAGTCCAGTTACTGTTGTATGATCTCTTGATGTTAGATAATTTCTCAAAATATGGGATTTTTGTCTGAGGAGTAAACTTTGCATTAGTTTCACGAGAACTGGAAAATACAAATGTATCCGTTAAAATAACAATCCAATAATGGAAAAAAGTTACTTTATATTTTTGGTTTGGAATTTTGCGCAATAATAAGAGCTTGAAGACACCAAACAGATAAATAGAATCCGAGAATCGAGAAAGGACAGACGACACAATGTCCAAGAAAAGGACAAAAGGACAAACAACGATCTACACAACACTATGCATAAAACTAAAGATCGAATAACACGGATCCTGTTCCACTAGTGGCAGCCGTCGTATTATTTGATGACAGGTTGTATTGAAATATTCAATGTCAGCAATATGTAAACAAACATATAACATAAATATGTAGGAGGAGGTAACCCCTCATCAATGTACATGTACAACGATCTTCTGTTCTATGTATAATACATTCTATCTTTGACAATCTCTTTTGAATGAACAAACAGGGTCGCCAAGTCTTTAGTAAATGTTTTCCATGGTATTTAACCATTCAATCGTAAAAATACTTCCCGATTCTGGTTGATTTTTAATATATTGTGTAAATTTAAATAATTGTATGCATATTTATTGTCGTCGCCATATCATGTATGATATTATAAAACAGTGAATATATGTTTTTCATGAAATAGGTAAGCCTATGAAAAATATAGAATATATATTCGTTTGTATGGCACGCCTGAGTCACAAATGCACCATATAAAACCCATTTAAACATTCGCAAATGCATGATCTCTCATTTGGGTGATTTTTGCCAAAAAATGATTGTTTTTCTTCATCTACAATTACTTATACTTAAATATCTAAAAAAAACCTTTAATTATAACATCTTGAAAAAAAAATTGATGTTAGATAACTTCTCAAAATCTGTGATTTTTGTCTGAGGAGTAAACGTTGCATTAGTTTGACGAGAATTGGAAAATACACATGTATAGATTTGCAACCAATATGCCTGTTTAAATAGCATTCCAATCATGAACAAAAGTTACTTAAGGGTAGTATTTCACAAAAAGTGGAAGATATCCATGGTCATTTGTGAGACAGATAGTCCGTAACGGTTTAACAGGTTATGGCGACGACCCTAAAATTCCTAAGTGATGACTTCAACTTAAGCAACAGAAACCCGTGGTTCAGCAGCTTCATTGATAGCAGCAACCCTCTATCAAACATATCCTGATAGGAACCACCAGCTCTGGAATATCGAATCAACTGAAAGATATGCAATCCATAGGCAGGTGCTGCTGAAAAGTTCACAATAGGAATTATCGTTCGCCGTAAATGTTCGTTCCTTACCGGTCCTCACTGTCAATTTCGAGATGTAGGTCTTACATCAGTGTTCGTGCTCTAAAATCTAGAATTCTGTATTTTTTAACTGCCTCTTTTGCAATGCATACATATATATTATGTATATTCATAACGCGATTACATTTGTCTAACGAATTTCAAATTGGTAAGGAAAAATAAGAAGTTCATATTCATGATAAGGTTATTATTTTTTAAACACATAATATATTAAAACATAAATTAGAACCAAAATAGACCATTATGTAAGTAATAAGACAACCCTTTCCTGATTTACTTGATGAACGCATCAAACGATAATTATTCTGCAATTTCCTATCAGTATTCACGAGATGCATCGCTTACAATTCCACTGCGCAGACGTACTGTTGTTATATTGGTTTAGAAAATGACATGATGGTAACATATGCATTTCAGCAGAATACTCATCCATTGACAATTTCTTATATTGAGTATCCATCATGTATCTTTATGTTATATGAACATGTCTTGTCCTTATGACCAAGGAGTTTATGTATATGGCAAAGTTAATTACTGGTTATGATTGATGGTTTGGAGTATTGATGATTATATATATATATATATATATATATATGAACATGAACATACTACATCTATGATTTTATTATGTAGGTGCTGACAAACCAGAACAAGATGAAAATATTAGATGTAGTGATATTACTGCTTTCTGTTGTCAATGCGCAAAGTAAGTATATATATATATATATATATACAATATATCAAATTACAATGTGTATGGAACATATTTTAATTTTCTAATATAATATAGTCCAATTTGATAAAAGTGTGGAGATGTGAGTAATACAAACAAATCACAATCCTGTTTTACAATATACTATCAGCGAAACTCGACAGGAAAATAAAACAATAATACGAGAACTGGATATAGCAACCGGTAGCAAGAGCAGATATAGAAAATAAGAGGGAATGAAATACTGATTGTATCTATTTCTGCGTATGAAGATTTTAGTTTGTTCCGAAAGGTGAATGCGAAACATAAATTTAAAGAATGTGGAGAATCTGTCGATTTCAGGTAATGGTAAGAATGCTGAGGTTCTGCAAAGGCGATTCAGATGATCTGAAGAATATTCAGACTCTGTTCAGACTTTTCAGCCAATGTGAAGAATGTTCATACTTTTCAGACAATTCTAAGAAGGTTCAGTCTTTTCAGACACAGTTAATAATTTTCAGACAATAATAAGACTATCCAGACTCTGCCGAGTAATATTCAGACAATGTTAGGACAAATCATATTTTGCTCACACTTCTTCAAACTGTTCCAAAATTTGGAATGTTCAGAATGTTTTCAGAATTGTTTGCACACAATTTGTTCTATTAAGAATTTCTTTACTTTGTAGTGTAAGTAGGATATCAAATATAATTTGATAATTTTCATTACGGACATAAAACTTGCATTGCATAAACTGAATGAATGATGACTAAAGATGCATATGTTATTGTGGCTTTCTTTCATTACTAAGCAAACTGGGATCTAATTACGATACTTTATTTATAAATGGTTAAGGTATGTTCGGCAATTGAGACTATATTTGTTGACATTAATTGCAATAACACACAAATGTTCCTAATAAGTGGATGTGATATTAAGATTTAGCAATCCATTGGAGACAAAATTTTAACGAAATGAACTAAAACAATATGGTCATCGACCAAGGTATTCGAAAGGCACAGATAATATGCTATATAATGCGATTTGTCAATTTTATTTTGCATATTCGAATTGTAATGGATTGTCCGATATCGCTCATAGTCTTTTTTGTTTTGTTTTGTCTTCAGTGTGTTCAAGTGATTGTTCGTTTTGTTGATAGTGGTGGAATTGTTGTCCATCATTGTTTAAGCTTTCTTTTCGCAGGTAATGCTGAAATACTTACTTCAGAAAAGTTAACCACTCAGCTTAGTAACATGATTAACATGCCTTCTGGTTTTTATTGCTCCCAAAAACAGTTTAAAATTTTTTGGCTTTCCGATCTTTCGATTCTGTGCGTACGTTTTAACGTACCATCACTGAGTTGACACCTCTGCTGGTGAACTATTAATCCCCGGTGTATCATCAGCCCAGTAGGCACTGATATGGTTTATTATATATCTGTATTATTGCTTATTACAGTTCCTAAATAATACAATTAATATCAAAATAGTAAAGAAATAACGGTAAAGCAAACGGTCATCATCTACAAGAGGAAAAAAGACAGATTAACATCTGAACAAGACATCTCGAATAAATATCAAGTCGCCTATGCTTTGTGTGTTAATCTAAGAGTCTAAAATGTTAATTTTTGTTATCCTCAAGTACTTTATACAATAAAATATTATTAAGTTGAAATCAAACTATTTCAAAGTTAAAATCAAGAATATAGACCCCATAATGTATTAAATCATCGTTATTGATTTTATAGAGAATAATACAAGGCAAATCTGTATGCCATGCTGTATAAACCCGAGTAACCAATATCAGCCAGAGGGCCGGAGTCCCGAAGCCTGATATAGATCTATGGATTTGATATCAATTGTTCTTTTCATCATTTTTTGTATTCAAGCAGCATATGATATTGATTTGTTTATGTTGCTCACCCTTTTGTTTTTACAATATTTCAGATATATTTGTGACAAGAACAAGTTTATGCTTGTGACGGACGCCGAGTGGTGGCAAACTTGCATTGATAATATATGGAGCACAATGGAGCACAAAACTTGAACTTTGAATATAAACATTTAATTTTTTAAACAATTAACAATTAGTAAAGATAATGAAACAAAAACAAAAGAAAATAAACATTAATGATACAAGTCACAGTCAATACATCGGACACACGCCACCAATCACGATTGTTCACTAAACGTCCAACACTGTAGCTCCATAGCTCCACATCACCACATTCGTGCGGTAATATCCAAATACGTTAATCACATATTAATAATACAACAGGAAACATATAACAGGACACATAACACAGGAAGCGTAACCCCTGGTAGCAAAGACAAACGTCCAGACAGATACACAGACAATCAGTATAATTTACACCTACTTTTATATCAAATCCCACCCGTAAATGTCATGCCAAATGTGTACCTAACTTATCTACAGTTAAAAATCGCCAAAACAGTTTTGCTATTTTGCATAGTGACAGAAATAGATGTTTAACTAACTATTTTTGGATGTAACGATAAAATGTAAGCAATTACTTGAATCGATTCATTACAATTGATTTCACTCACACCTAGATGTCCTTTAAGAAAATATTTACAGTCATAAATATAACTTAACCACACCATAATCAAATTGAGCAATCCCATTTAAAATATCACCTGTACCTAATTAATATAATTAATTACGTTAAGTCATATTACCAACAACTCAGCCATGCACCATAACGTACCAGACACAACGATCGATAATCATTCCATGCAACCACCAATTCTAGTTTCGGAAAGGCTTTTACGAATAGTCTCGACCACACAAGGCTTCACTCAACAAGATCCATCCCACAACTTCTCACACAGCTAAACCATGCATCGTGAAGTCATGACACTACCTCCCCACCTTAAGAAGGTTGTTACACGTTCAACCTTTTAAAACACTCACGACTGAATCGCACACGGCTTACAGTTGAAGTATCCACAGAAACCACATACTACCTAACCTCATATCTCACCCCATTATATACCATCTAATATAGCATGACTACTATAATATATACGTCGCACAACACCCGTTGTGCTACAAATGTCTACAAATACAGTCCGACTACTGTATTTTAATCGGAGCGCCAAAGTGCATCGACCTATACACTTGTCCCCCACTACCACATCATATACACCCTCCCGTCTGCATCAACTGCTTTACCACTATACTAACGACAATAACTGTCACAGCAATAACGGCAGTGACAATACGATATCTACCAATACCTATTTACATAGTAAATAATTTGCCTACCCACGATAAAAACAACAGTAAAATATTTATGCACAACTAAGGTAACAGGCCCCTACATTCTCTTTTCCTTTTATAGCTTCAATCCTAAAACGAAAAGGCTGTAATAGCAAAGCCCATCTCATCAACCTAGAGTTTCCAGTGTTTGCCTGCTGCAAATATTTAACGGTTGATGATCCATTTCTAATACAAACTCTCTTCCGTATATATATTTTTCAGGATTCTGCAACGTCCATACTATGCCCAAGCACTCTTTCTCAACAACTGAATAGTTCCTCTCACTTTTAGACAACTTCCGGCTTGCAAACACTACAGTTAACCTCACATATGTCTCCCACTGTAACAATACCGCACCTAAACCACGATCAGAAGCGTCGGTTTGAACAAAAAATGTGCTTTCAAAATCTGGAAGCTTTAACATCGGTTGGCTAGTCAAAGCGGACTTCAATTTTACAAAGGATTATTCCTATCGAGGAACCTATTTTACACGATTAGGCTCCCCTTTCTTAGTTAGCTCAGTTAAAGGGTGAGCTATATGAGCAGTGTTTGGTACAAACTTCCGATAGAAATTTGCTAAGCCCAAAAAACTCCTGATCTGTTTCTTAGTTTCTGGCTTAGAAGCTTTCCTAACCGCCTCAATTTTATCAGTACCCGGTAACAGTTTACCTTGACCTATTGTATGACCCAAACATTCTAACCGGCGGTAACCTATAACACATGTTGATGGCTTAGCAGTTAACATAACCCCTGTCAATCTGTCGAATGCTTGATCAAGGACCTTAACATGTTGTGAAAACGTATCAGTAAAAATCAAGATATCATCCACAAAATTATCAACGTTCAGTAGACCATTTAATACTTTCCGCATCATCCGAGAAAAATTAGCCCCGCTGTTTATTATGCCGAAAGGTAGAACTTTGAATTGAAACAACCCCCTTTTAGTTTGAAAAGCTGTCATATATTTAGTTTCCATAGAGAGTGGTATCTGCCAATAACCTTTACAGAAGTCGATTTTCGACCAATACTTGTCACCGGATATCTTAGCAAACATATCCTCAATGTTAGGCATTGGTTCAGCATCAAAGACAGTGACATGGATTAATGCCTTGAAATCAATACACAAACGACTTGTCCCATCTTTCTTTTTGACTATGACAAACGGACTCGAATAAGGACTGTTTGATTCCTCTATTACCCCTAATTTCAACATTTTTTTCAATTTCACTGTCTACCTGATCTATCATAGCATACGGTACTGGGTTGGATCATTACTTGTTACTTTGTTCTTATATTCTAATACATTCGTACAACCCGGAACATCGGTCAACACTTGTGGGTATTTACTCAACACGGTTGTTATCTCTCTTGCTTGCTCCTTAGTTAACTCGTTACTAATATGCACCTGATCGTACGTTTCGTGATCGTCACCTGTAGGAGGTACTACTAACTGCTGACCATCCTCACTTTTCATTATCTCCTCGTCTACAATTGAAATCATCGCACATCGCCCCCTCCTATCCCCACTGTTCAATTCCTTATCACTAACTACCACTCATTCCTCTCTTTCTACATATGACTTTAACATGTGTATGTGAAACATTTTCACCTTGCCCTTAATCTTATTATTATAATCCAACTCACCAACGTTCTCTAACACTTCATACGGACCTTACCACTGCATTAATAATTTATTTGCTTTCGTAAGTAATAACACTAACACCTTTTCAACAACTTTTAGTTTTCTGAGCCTAGACCTTCTATTATACATTTTTGCTTGCTTCCTTGATACTTGTTCCATATTTCGCTTAACCAATCCGGCTTCCGATTTCACTTACTCACCAATCTTAGCCAAGCTTTCATCACCCTGTTGTGCTGACTTAATATCATCAACACTTATATGATTGATACTATCGGGCACCTTCAACTTACTATATGGCTGTGCCATTTTCCTAGCTTGTAATCTAGTCACTACCCCTACTTCATGATTCAACTCTGGATCATTAGGATTTCTAGCTCCCTCCACATTACCAATGATAACATCATACAACGGATTTTGCATACACCACGATATCACTGCTCCCACAAAGTAAGGTGAATCAATATATACCTTTGCTAACGCTGATTTTATAACGGAACCATCAGCCATCATACACTCCTGCTGTCCATCCACAAAACTTTCTTTATCAACTAAACCTTCTCTCACCACTACTCCACCACAACCAGTATCTCGTAAAACTGACACATCT
This sequence comes from Bathymodiolus septemdierum, assembly GCA_963383655.1. Taxonomy (NCBI): domain Eukaryota; kingdom Metazoa; phylum Mollusca; class Bivalvia; order Mytilida; family Modiolidae; genus Bathymodiolus; species Bathymodiolus septemdierum. Next base: position 83,970,680 of record OY726518.1, read on the forward strand.
TTACCCTCAAACTGACCACGCCTAACAGGCATCACTATTCTCGCTATAGGTTCCATATGGCTTACAGCCGAATATATCACGTGTACTAGTTATTGCTGCACACGAGTTATTCCTCTTGCCATACTGACCCTGACCATACCTATTACCTCTATCCATACTCCCTGGTCTGCCTTGTGAAGGACAATTTATACTTATATGACCTTGAACCCCACATTTGTAACATTTCCTGTTATCGGAGTTGTCCCTCTTAGCCTTAGATCCTTTATCCTCACCATTTCTATCATTCTTGGGAGATCCCCTCAAATTTGGATTAGTTAATGATACTACGTTCGCTCTACGGGCCTCTTTAAATCGGTCCGCTAACTGGGACAGTTCACCGATGTCTTTGGGAACCGGCTCTTTCAAAAACAACAGCACATCTTTATTGCACACATGCAAGAATTGATCCCTTATTATTAAATCTCGTAAATTCTCATAATACAAAGCAATACCTGACACTTCAATCCATCTATTCAAAAACCCACCCAACCTAACAGCAAAATGTTGAAACGTTTCCCCAGATTCTGGTCTACACGCCCTAAATGTTTGCTTAAAGCCATCTTCCGTTTCATCAAATCTCCTCAACAAGCCACCATTAAGCACATCATAATTTAATGCGTGCTCAGATGGTAGCAACGCATACACATCCACTGCATTTCCTTTTAAAAGTGCACTCAGGTGAGTAGCCCAAATAGTCTTCTGCCAATTATGAGCTTCAGCATGACGCTCGAATCTCCTTAGATAAGAATATATATCATCTGACTTCTCCTCAAAAGGAGGTAACTTAGGACGCTTAATCTTATCACCTGCTATAACCAGCTTATCTCCCCCATTAACTATTAACTCTAACTTGTGCTTATGTTCCAACTCTAACTTTTTCCTCTCTAATTCTCTCAACATCATTCTATCCTCACGAGCTCTATCTTGCTCCGCTTTTATGTAATCATGCAAATCTGTTCCTTTAAAACCTAACTTTTCCCCTACTTCCGATAACTCCTTCAAAGTTGTCATTTTACACGATTCGCAGTGCTGATCAACAAACAGCTCACAGCGTAAATAACGACGGACTTATCCAAAAAAGAAAGCGATAATCTAATTAAATTCCTTAATTACAAACGTCCGTGGCTGCAGCCGTAAGCATGGACCTACCGGCCCATGTTTACAACTTATATAGAAAAAATGTACTGACTTTGACTTCTGTGTTTGTCTGTCTTTTTACCGTTACGTTACCAGGGGTCTGTCCAGTTCTGTTTACAAATACAATCCTCACCCTACAAATACAACAATACCTAATTAATAAATGCCAATTTAATCCCAAATTTGCCTAAATAATCTCACTTCTGACACCATTTGTGACGGACGCCGAGTGGTGGCAAACTTTTATTGATAATGTATGGAGCACAAAACTTAGACTTTGAATATACACATTAAATTGCTTAAACAATTAACAATTAATAAAGATAATGAAACAAAAACAAAAGAAAATAAAAATTAATGATACAAGTCGCAGTCAATACATCGGGCACACGCCACCAATCACGATTGTTCACTAAACGTCCAACACTGTAGCTCCATAGCTCCACATCACAACATTCGTGCGGCAATATCCAAATACGTTAATCACATATTAATAATACAACAGGAAACATATAACAGGACACATAACACAGGAAACATAACACAGGAAACGTAACCCCTGGTAACAAAGACAAACGTCCAGACAGATACACAGACAAGAAGTGAAGTCAGTATAATTTACACATACTTTTATATCAAATCCCACCCGTAAATGTCATGCCAAATGTGTACCTAACTTATCTACAGTTAAAAATCGCCAAAACAGGTTTGCTACTTTGCATAGTGACAGAAATAGATGCTTAACTAACTATTTTTGGAGGTCCCGATAAAATGTAAACAATTACCTGTATCGATTCATTACAAATTATTTCACTCACACATAAATGTTCTTTAAGAAAATATTGACAGTCATAACTTAACCACACGATAATCAAATTTACCAATCCCATATAAAATATCACCTGTACCTAATTAATCTAATGAATTACGTCAAGTCATATTACCAACAACTCGGCCATGCACCATAACGTACCATACACAACAATCGATAATCATTCCATGCAACCATCAATTCTAGTTTCGGAAAGGCTTTTACGAATAGTCCCGACCACACAAGGCTTCACTCAACAAGATTCATCCCAAAACCTCTCACACAGCTAAGCCATGCATCGTGAAGTCATGAGACTACTTTCATTTTATTTTGGCTTTGAGCGTACCCGATAAGTTATTCCAGAAACACGCCGTGTGTATACTAATTTAGTATCTACGATTTGATAATAAATATCGCGTTAATTTAGTTTGTGAGAATGCATTTCTCATAGTAATTTCACATGGAAGACGAAGACTGAGATGTTAAATGCAATGAGAAATCCATTTCGAGCAAAGCATATCAATGACAGTATGTGTATTGATGATTTAGAAACGTGAAGTCGTGACGTCATTATAACGCGTCACGATAGTTGCCTGATAATAGATATTACTACATTTATGGTTTTATACAGTATTGTAAAATCATACAATTTGTTTTTTTGTGATAAATTGTCATATTGCACGGCATGTTTTCATATTGAACTATTTATTAAATGATGGCCAAATCCCGGCAAAATTTTAAAAATTTACCAGCCAATCGTTTTCTACGTCCGTTGCAATGACGTCACAATAACACAAAACAAAAAGTGGCACAGAAGTCTTGCAAACGCAAACATAATGCAAATATACATTTTTTTTGCACACTGAATTAGTAATATAAATTTGTACACACTGAATTAGTGCAAGTATCTATGATATTGAATGGAGTAGATCATTGGTTTTTGGAATTGAAAATAAACACAACAATCAATCCCTAAAAATCGTTCTAACGGCGGGTGAAATCCCGGTTAAATTTTAAAATTTACCAGCCAATCGTTTTCTACGTCCGCTACAATGACGTCGCACAAACACAAACGTGACAACTGGACAACCAAAGTGGCACAGAAGTTTTACAAATGCAGCAGAATGCAAATATGAACGTCTATACACTGAATTAGTACAAGTGTTCTATGATATTAAATGAATCAGCTCAGGTGCTTTTGAATTTGAAAGACAAAAACAACAAACAATCCCTAAAAATCGATCCAGGTACAAAAAACACTTGGTATGTTAAATGTAATAAAACAATATTACAGCACTTCATTTTGTGCAATATGATGTGTTATGGAGCACTGAAAAGCAATATTGACCGCGGCCTTCAGTCTTGGCCAATATTACTTTTCAGTGCTCCATAACGCAACATATCGCACTCAATGAAGTGCGATAATTGTATACTATGGCGTGTAATGATCAGATGCAAAATGTACAAATCATGGATGAACAATAAATCATGTAAGTAAAGTCTTCTGTGAAGATATTTAGGGTCTTTTCATCCATTTTCATCGTCCGTGGAAATATGATTGATGGCTCGTCGTGAACGTATACTATACAACTACTTATGCAATCAGTACATATCACCACTAGCGTTGTGAAATCGAACCCTGTGCATGGCGAGGTGTACTCAATACAACATTATGTGATAAATTTTGTCAGTGACTTGCGACAGGTCGGTGGTTTTCTTCGGGTACTGCGGTTTCCTCCACCAATAAAACTGACCGTCACGATATACAGTGCGTGGACAAATGTATTGAAACGATAATGGTGTCGTGATGTATTGCGTAGCGGTATGTCTCTTTTGACATTGAATTTCCGCGTTTTCATACATAGTCTTCCTTGTTGATTTTATAAATAAGCTATACCTGGAAATGTCACCAGTGACGTCAGTAGTTTATTATCCGCGTGTCAGTACACAAAACGTAAATACATAGCTGAAAGTAAAATGCCGGGAAGATCAAAGGATTTGCCAGTAGGTCAGAGAGATTCCATTGTGGAATTAATTAGAGGAGGTCATTCATATGGACAAGTCGCAAGTATGTTGAAAATACGTTTAAGAGGTATGATTCACGGGGTACTACAGAAAATACCCCCAAAACAATCGGGGAGAAGAAAAAGTTTGTGCGATCGCCATGGCCGAAAAATTATCGGAAGTTTGAGGGCAGATAGGAAAGCCCCATTGTCTGCCATTACAAACAGGATAAAACAATTCTGAAAATATTAATGTGTGTAAAAAAAACAACTTGGATGTTTATTCGAAGCAAGGGGTATCGTCAGTGCGTATGCAGGAAGAAAATACGAACTCGGGAGGTAAACAGGAAACAATGAGTCACGTGGTGCAAAGAAAAACGACGGTGGCCACTTGATGATTGGAAAAAAGGTGATTTTTTTCGAACGAGAGCTAGATTGTGATTGGAAATGACAATCGATTCTACATTTGGAGAAAAAGCGATGAAACATTCCGACCTGAACGTATTTGTAAACAGAAAAATCATTGCCATGAATTTGGGTTGCATTACATTTAATGGCGTCAGTACTTTGACTAATGTTGATGGAACAATATAAATGCAGCTAAATACGTTGAAATTTTGGACAGTTGTTTGTGGCCAGTCATTGCCAGGCACTTCCCATGTGAATATTATTATTTTCAGGATGTCAATGCTCCTGTTCATAGAGCCCGCCTAACAAAACATTCATATTCATGGATGAACACGAAATCAAAACCATGGAAAGGCCGGCCCAAAGCTCGGATTTGATAATCATTGAATGTATGGTTGCAATCGAAAATTTTAGTTGCAGAACATTTCTGAAACAGTAGATTCTAAGGATCAACATTATGACAAAATTTTCCAAATATGGACCAGTAGATATTGCAGTAGATTACATTACTATTATACATTTGTACTCATCAATTCCTAAATGCATCCGCAAAGTTCCGACAGTTCGAGGTTACATCACTAAATATTAAGGTCAATCCAGTATGTATATATCTTTTTAAAATTTTGAACTTGCACGAGTCTCGAAGTTGATTTAAAAAAGTGTGTATTTCCTGTTTAATCCATGTGAAACGTGCATTCCGATAAATTCGCGAGACGTTTCCATGAATGTGATGAACCGTAACACCATTATCGTTCCAATACTTTTGTCCACGCACTGTAACTGAAATATCGTTGAAAGTGTCGTTAAACACTATAACACCTAATCCCCTATATATCGTAATGTTGTTATTTTCTATGGGCGAAATGAAGATGCAAAGAAACTCCGAAAGTATATATTTGCCTTGGTCCTGAATAAATGTATGAAATCACGATCTATAATAATAGTCCATCAGCCAAGTCTGAAAAATCCTCTAATGAGAAAGTGTGTGTGATAACCATGTAGACCGCATTTGTATTGCATGAAATTAAAGTTTGATATTTAATTTGTCGATTTCCATCTGTTGTACTCAAATAAAAAAACGAGGAAAATAGTGTAAATTCAGCTTTTTTCTACCTACCCATGTACTTACGTAGTGGAATTCAGTAGTTTGCTTAACATGACCGCTTTGATGTTCAAAATTGGAATATATACATTTGATACAAGTATAAAAATATCATAATTCGCCATATTCTTTGAAAATGAAATATTTTCATAAGAGATATACGTTCTGGGAAATTGAGTATGCTTGTGCTTAAAAATAGCATGTTTTTTAACTATTACGCACATGACTGCACGGGATTAAACGTAAAACATGCTAAATAATCACGAAAACATTATGCTCGATTCAATCGCTACATTTAGATATGTTTATAACTAATAATTATTCCAAAATGCGCTTTTTACAGAATTTAATCATTTAGCTAAATATTTACGGCTTTTCGAGTTATGACCGATACGGTTTCATATTACAAACTGATTATTTATCAAGTTCATTCGTCATAAATATTTTTCATTTTGTCAATCTAGATCAAAATGTAGATCATTATCGACAGAATGTAATCAATTAGTGGATTAATTGTTTTAGGTCTGTTTGACTTTGCTTAGCTGGGATGCGTTTGATTTGTATTTTTTTCTTTTCATTTTTTTTATTGAGCATTGATATCGGTAGACTAGTTTTACAGGTTTTCTTGTTGTTTTTGATATCTTTAAACTTGTTTCCATTGTCGTTGCACATTTGGTTTATTGATTTGTCACGTGATTGTCATTTATATTAGACTTTTTGAGATTAATGTTATTGCTTTTTCAATTGTTCACTGTATTCTTTTTCATTTATGAATGTGATTTTGGTGATATATTTTCATAATTACTGCTTGAAGGAATTTTATCATTTTGAAGGTTTTTTTTTTTCTTTTACATTGGTAATTATTTATATTGTTTTCTTATACCTTGTTATTATATTTGAGTTTTTTCTTGTTGGAACATTTTGCATATTTTTGATTACTGCCTATTACATACTTTGTTATCTGTGTCTCTATATCGCAATACTATGCTAAAAATGAGCGCCAGTGAACTTACACTTAAGACAAAAGCAAAAGAAAGGGCAAGTGACAAACAAATAAACTGGAAAGTGGGTCTTTGTCTCAGTTCTGGTCAAACTTGCAATCTATCAAATTTTTCGGGGCAGACTTGGGAGACGTTTAGAAAAGCAGCCGCAATAGTAAATGATCTTGTTCACATTCATCTAAAATACTACTGTAATGGCAGTCCAAGAGGTGAGTACCACAGGCAATGCTATCACACTTACACCAACAAACGTAATATGAAGTATATACTAAAACGTTAAATGGATGACAATGTCAAAGTACCAGTCACAAGTACACCAGACAAATTATCTAGAACATATTACCGTTAAAAATGTGTTATTTTCTTAGAAGACAAGTTACTTGCTGATAGAAATTATCGGGAACAGTTACATCAATGTTTGACTGAAGACCGCGTTTCCTCGTTGAAGAGAGCTGCAAAAAATAACTGTTTTCTCGTGAAAAGATTGGTATCTCGAGATATGCTATTTCATATCATAAAACATGCTGCAACAAACTGACAAGGCGTCTTTACAAAGTTAATGAGAACATTAAAAATGAGGAATCCGCAATATTTGACAGATCTTTTGATACCTTGGCCTCCGAAATTGAAACATATATTTTAAAAGCATTGAGAGTGGTAACTATGTCAGAGTTTAAGTTTCGGTTTCGACAGCTTTTGAGTGAAAAAGGCATTGAGACCTCAAATTACAAGTCCTTGTATGTTCAAAAAAGTCTCAAACAACGCTCTTGAGACAAACTTTGGCGGTCAAATGATAACAGTTCATATATCGGTTTTTTTTTTTTTACTAAACGGTATATCATTGAAGCATTAGAATTCATGAAGCAGAACAAATCTAGCGATTTGGAAGTGTCAGATCTCCCAACATAACACGTAAAGGTTGATGAGCTAGCCCGACATATGTATGATACAGCACAAACTATCCGGAGATTGACTTTGTTAGAACCAACTCATCAGTTGCACGACCCTAGCCTGGTAGCTTTATAAATGAGCAATATGTGACCAAACCGAATTTGCTGTATAACATGTATGTTTGGCAGAAGGTTTATCATGATGACTGTAGATGCCCCGGGCTTTGCCAAAGCACGAATCAAAGAGAGTTTCTATCAGAAAGCGATAGCGAAAGTGACGATGAGAAAGAAGATTAAAACGTGAAATCATAGTTGAAGGAAACCAGTACCGATTGTTGGATTCCAGGTTCTTGAGCACAAAATTAATGTAAAAGACCCCCTTTTTTCAAATAGTTAGAATCATTCCCATTAAATTAATCTTAGAGAAACGGGAACTACAGTAATTACTGCAAATATGAAGAATCGAGCAATAAAGTACAGAACTCGCAGACACTAAATTATTTGAACACTAGGAGAACATTTTGAAATATTGCAGTAAAGTTAAGTTACCCCGCCCCCCAAATTCACAGCAGCAAGTGGTTTTTACATGTATGATTATCATCTTTCTACAATTAATGATATAAAGTAAAAATATATAAATAACTCCTGAAGAAAAATATCCGAAATAGTATACCCAATCTGATGGGAATGCTCGACTTTGTTTTTTTTTCCTGCTATTTTGGGCTACCCTTAGTGGGGCGCCTCTTGCAGTATTTTCCACGTATTTTAGCTGAGTGCAACACTTGAAAAAATTATCAACATAAATTTATCCTTCGATTTGCGTAAGCAAATTGCGGTCTACAGAGGTATCCAGCACCAACATTTGTTTCCGGGTCTAGCTGATGGACTATAATTGCCACAATGTGTCCGTCAACAAGCATTTGCGAATTATTGTATATGGGGAATATTGTTCAAATAGACAATGGAGGACATCATATTTGAAGCTATGTTATACTCAACTTTTACATGAAAATTATATTGTAGGTAATTGATTTGAAATGTTGAATTTTGATTATATGTTTAATGTTATTCCACTGTATAGAAAACTTATCACAGAACGGAACAGCTTCTCAGAATGGAGTTTATTACTGGGCAACGCATACATTAAACATGACAGCGGATTTAGCAGTTACTGGTGGACCTGATTATTCCATCAATAGTAAATCATGTTCAATAACACAGTATATCCCTATACAGTATGTTGCATGGTGGATGTTGACGTTTCCTGTAGATACTGTGTATATCACACACGTCAATATTTACTTCCGGGAAAACAGTAAGTTTTTGTTAATATGACATATATGGGTGCATTTCAATATACCTCTCGATATGATCGTTCCTTATGGATGTTTAAACATTATACATCATCTAGTAATACACCGATCAACTTAATTGATAATGAAAACGTAAATATTAAATATTATGCGCACGACGCGATTCTGAAATAACCTTCATCTGATACGCTCAGAATCGAAAGATACATTATATATACAAGTAAAAGGAGTGATTGGGTAAATTAATTTGCCGATTGTCATATTTGTCAAGGAGTTAAATAAACCAATAGGAATACTGATATATCGCATGGTTAGTGGATTGAAATGTGTCATATTTGCAATTCAGTATTTAGTTATCAAAGAATGTATATATCATATTTACGTCACATGTTCATGTTGTTTTTACAGCCCCCAGTCGTCGTGCGGGATACTATTTGTATATTGGTAACTCCAGCATGACAAAAACTGATGGTTACTTATGCTTTCATGATAAAGGACCAATTCCTTCGGCCAGATTGCAAACTGTTCCATGTAGTCACTTAGGACAATATGTTATTATCTATAATAAACGAAATGAATCAGGTAATAACGCTGCAGGATACAGTCATGAAGCGCTAGTAGAACTATGTAACGTGGAAATATACGGTAAGTGGACATGTCTATTTGTCTTTGTATATAAATGGGACATACTGTCATTTCCTCTTTTTTTATTTAGAACTGTTTTCCGGTATATCATATTGCTTTTCCCATGAAATCGCAGTTTTCGGTGGGCATACATATAATTTAACAATTGCTGAGAAATTAAGTGTTCACTAATCAAGTGGGCTCTAGGGTTCAAGGCTTTCAAATAAGAGATGAATATAGCCATGCAAGATCGATTGATCTATGATCTTGCCTTATTATTCGTAACTGCTTTTATTTTTGTAATATCTTCTTTTGTTGTTTGGTCGCATTTAAATGGAGTTTGAGTTTGAACTTCATATTCCCAGAACTTCGGATACTGGTGACGGTCCGATGGCTTAAGCCACAATGTTGCCCAACCAGACTCCAACTTGCAGGCACTTTCTAACACACATTTCGCTTATATATTGCTATCAACAGAAAAATGAAGAAAAGGAAGTTTAAAATGTTGTCTGTGTAAAAATGTAAAAGGCAACGTAATGTTAAGTATCAGCGAACAATCAATCTATCAATCTATTCGTAGATATATATATATATATATATATATATATATATATATATATATATATTATTCGAAATAGGTTATTGACTGTAGTATGAACTGCCCGACAAACACATGCAATGAACTTTATTCAAGGAGCCCTTTTGTTTGCCCTATTAATACGAAGTGTGGTAATCTACCATAATACTCTCAACTAAAGGCAGCATGCTTTTTTTTATTATACCGAATGCCTATTTTCATTCTTAAGCAAATAATAATGGTATATTATTAATAAATGCAAATATATTTCACATTTTGATAATCGGTAAAACTCGTTCGGAACAGGTGTTATTTTCCGGTGTTCGGCAAATGTCGGTTTCAGCAGGTGGTATTGTCGTTGCTATGCGTACAATTCCTCCCGTTGCTAAGAATGTGGAGTTTACTAAAATTATTGAAAAATAGCACATGTCTCTAGATCAATGGATTTAACGGATTAACCAAGAAATGTGCATACAGTATAATACATAATGTTAACACTATTGGTCTGAATATTTACCCGTTATAAAATATCTGATACGGCCCGATATATTGTTTGGTTTTCACTTGCGTTAGACAATTGCAATATCTATTTCCTGTGACTGTTTAAACAATTATCTTATGCAATGTATAATTTAAAATGCCGAGCTAAGCTGATGTCAATTACACGGATATACTACCATAACGCACGATTCTACATAGGTATAGTTACGGCGTTTCGCTTAACCTTACGTGACAATGTATCACCTCGGTCAAGAAGGCTACATTTTTTATATAGTGGATTTGCTTGATGGGGTGAATGGTTCATTAATGCTTCGAATCGGTTCTGAACTGTACTATCGCTGTGGGTTCGAATACCGCAGAAGGAGGAACAAATATGTTATATAAAAATCTACCGTAAATACTGATTGGTTAAATTGTCAGTGGTTTATATGTGTATATATATAATAAACTGAGATGTCGACCCATTCAAGTGACATATCTCAATATACCTTTATATAGAAACTGCTACTGTTAAATGGAAACCATAATGGACAACTTTCAATTCCCAATAATTATCTAGAATGGATCGTTTATTTATTGATTAATTTATTTATTTATTGTTTGTGCATTAAATCCTAGTTATCCATATTTTTCATATTTCAGAAATTATTACACAACTAAGAATTATAACTCCATATAGTAATTAACATATAATTTTAGTGTAATTCCTATCGAATTATTTGTTGTTCCTCTCCCATTACGTGATGTTATATCCCAATATTGTTGGGGAACGTCGTGATCGTTAACTACCTATGCAATCAGTGCCTAAAACAACTAGCAATAAGAGTTTGAATCCCGCTCATGGTGAGTTGTCCTCGATACTACATCATGGGATGAAGTTTGTCACTAACTTGCAGTTGTTCGGTAGGTTCTCCGGTCTCCTCCACCAACAGAACTGACCTCCATGATACAACTGGAATTATGTTAAACACCATAACCCTAACCCTAGCATTATTGATGGGAACATGCGTTTGGCTTTGATTTGATTGTGTACTTCTATTGAACATTTGGCTGGAAATCGAGAACCGCATCGGTGGTGTAATAGTCAGCGTGATCGGCTCGGGTGCGGTACATCGTGGGTTTCATCTCTGGTCGGTCGTTTTAGTGGTGCGACATTTCTACCTGCGGACTCTTGTTTCAGTGAGCTAGCACTATACAAATCCTACTAAGCGTGTTGGTCAAGTACAAAGCGGATATCATCATCATTTTATTGTAATGTAACTTGCTCTTATAATGATATAGCCGAACAATGGCTCATTTTGCGTTAGACAACAGTCACTCCTTCGCACACGTAGCTGTGCGTCGGTTTAATTTTGACATACATTCCCAAGTACTTTTTATGCTTGAGCGAAAAGAAAAGTTTATACACGCTGATGCGTTGCAAATGTGCTGATTAAGCTGGTATTCAGAATAAAGTAGATCGGACTGAGTAATACATATAACAGACGCAATTATTTAATATATGCTAATTATACACAATAACTTAAAATTTATTGATTTTCTATGGTTTATTCTTGCGTTCACCAATATCACTCCCGGAATAATATAGTTGAGTTATTTTCTAAGTAGCTGCCACGATTGTGAAAACGTCATGCAAAACTATACAAACACTCATTCAAAAACATAGCAAAATGTTTAAGGTTGCAATTTATGTTTCGTACAAAAAAACATTTTCTGTACAATCAGAATTTTCAAAATAATCAAAAACATTTGTGTTAGTAGACCATGCTGTAAACATACATATCCTGTTGACCCTGAACTATCCAATGTTGTCATATTTGGGTTTCAAATACATATTTGTACAATAAAGAGATGTGTTATATACAGGATGTTATAAAGGGTGGTGGGATACTACCTGCAGTACACCATGCCCAGTTAATTGTATTGGCGACCATTGTTATCCTGGTAACGGTAGCTGTGTGTGGGGATGTAATCCAGACAACTGCCTATATGATATATGTGATAGTACCACCGGTAAATGTACACAAGGTTGTAAAATAGGACTACGTGGCGACTACTGTGACGAGAGTGAGTTTACTAATATATACTGATCATATATACTCACAACAATTACAGATTTAAGGCCTTCACTAACCTCTTTTGTTTCAATCTTAATGTATGTAACTTTTATAATAATAATACTATAATTTAGAAAGGAAACAAAGTCGTGCGAACAGTTTTCTTTGTGAAGGAGTGTACCTAATTGTCTTATTACAAACATTGGTCAAATATTTAAGCTCGTTCATAAACAGAACTGCAAAAACATCGGCCTGTATGAACAGCCTCTAGCAACGTCCTATAACCGATATTAGAGGCCGCATTTACAATAGCATTGATGAGGGTATTATTGTTCAAATTCAGATGGTGTCCCAAATATTGACCTATGGTATGTCTGATTTGTACCTACATGCCGTCGAATCTATTGTTATTGTATAATTGCGAGAAAATGTTTTAAAAGTGGTCAGTTTTGACCACAACAGTTTGCGATTTTGGAATTCTTATATCATGCTTTGCAAAAAGTTATCATATTTCTCAGAAAAGTAAGGTGTTCATATTTTTTACAATAACTTACTGTCCATAGAGTCTGACATGCCTATATTAATTATGTGGTATGCTGGTATAATCATCATGGTCTGGTGGTAAGATTTGAAACCTGGAACAAATCGAGCAGGTGGTTGCTACTCAAAAGTAACAATATATCAATGACACGTTTGTAGAGAATAAAGAAAAAGCTGTAGATTCTTAGAAATTATCAACTTTCCGAACAATGTTGTGACGTCAGAGAAATATATTAGATTTATATATCATATGTTTTAAATCATTACAACGTATATTGCCTGGTTAATAATTGTTGTGTCTTATATCGTACACAGTATCTACTTTTAACGTACCATGACATTGGTTGACAAAAGTTAAACACCACCCTATATTGTTATCGATATATTTTGTTACATCAATACTGTTAAAACAATAAAATAGATATCACCATTTTTCTTACACTTCTTAAAAGACTACATCAAGGTCTCTAAAATTACCAATCTACGAACTATTTATCCTCCTGAAAGACGTGACTATGACGTCGCAAAAATGGGATTCAAAACAGGCGCTGGAAAAATGTAAAACCAGTTTGTCTTTGAAGGAAGTTTTTAATATTACATTAAAATGCAGAGTCTTCAGATTTTAGGAACTTTTAAATGCATCTATTGTGCGCATGGGTAAGGCATACAAATCAATAACGAGTATATCCACCGCGTTTATTGTGAAGTTCTGTAACACGCCTCGTCATGTTTCGCACAAGATGCCTAAGCCGTTCTTGGGGGGAATTGTTGCCACTCTTGTAAGATAGCAGTTCTTAATTCGTCAATATTTTGACATTTTAGATTGCGTTGGTTAATTTTTCGGCCAATAAAGTCCCATATATGCTATATATGGCTCATATCTGGCGACATCGCAGCCCATGGAATTGTCTGAACAGCCTCTTGCTGTCAAAAATGTTGTACAATTCGGGCTCTATGTGGCCTAGCGTTTTCGTCCATGAGCATTGGCCTGTCAGCCAACGCATGCTTGTCGAAATGGGGGACTACGCGTGGAGCGAGCACATTTCCACAGTATTTTTGGCCTGTCAGATTACCATCAAAAACGTACAAGTCCAACTTACAGTCAAAGGAAAAACAACCCCACACAGTTACACCCCACCCACAAAAGCAGTTGTGCTCAAAATGGGGTTGTCCTGAAATGAAGTGTTTCGTTGGCGCCAAACCTTTGCACGACCGTCGGTAGGGCGTAGCAAAAAACGACTTTCATCAGACCAGTGGACCCGTCTCCATATGCGAATAGTCCATCCCAAATGATCATGTAACCAGTCAAATCGAGCATGGCGATGACGTAATGTCAACTGCGGATGATTTATGGGTTGTCGTGCTCGCATTCCCTGATGGTGGAGGCGTCTGATTACAGTGCGTGTGCTAATGTGGCCTCCAAACGCTATATTGCCACGAAGTGCACCAGCTATGCTGAACGGCCGTTGCCGCGCCCGTCTGAATATGAGCCGGTCCTCTCTCGGCGTCGTTTTGCGAGATCTACCTGCACGTGGACGGTCAGTAAGATTCCCCGTTTGACGAAAACGTTGCATCAATCGTACAATGATGGAATGGTTAGCCCTGAAGTGGTCTGCCATCCTTCTATGGCTAAAACCACCGTTATGTATGCCAACAGCTTGCCACCTTTCTGGTATGGTTAATTTTCTCCGCACCATACCAAACCAATAGAAAATGAAACTTAAAACTCTACACACAAAAAATCAGCTTTCGTTCGCAAACACAAATGTTGAAAAATACACGTGGCACTTTACACACCCTGTCATATACAGTCAGGTGGTGTTTAACTTTTGTCGGACTGTATATTATTTGTCTTTCACTTGATTTAAATAGTTTAATTCAGGTTAAAATTATGAAAATCGTTTCAAGAAATCAAATATTTTTATTATGTAAATGTTAACATTCCTTCTAAAATAATTTTTCAAGATCACTACATAACCAAATTATTCAAAATGGTAACTGTTTTTAATTTGTAGAGTGTGAAGAAGAACAATTCGGAAATAATTGTACCGAAACATGTAATTGTGTCAAACAACCATGTGATCATATCACGGGTGTATGTCCTCCTGGTGGCTGTCGACGTGGATATACAAGGTCAAACTGTAGTGTAGGTAGGCAATTGTAATACACTAATACCTTTGTACATGTATTTAATCAATTGATTACTTAAAATCAATTTATCCGATATTAAATTCCAATATATCTAACCTCTATCATTTTTTAGAGGAGTAATACGGATCTGTTCAAACCTTTTAGTGTCAATTGGCGTGATGCTTGTTACTCTATGAAATATTCAAAATGTATTTTATGAGCATATTTTAAGGATCAGTCCGTATAATCTCGTATCCATATACCATGCCGATAGCAACAAAGATATTTAACTACAAACACGTGTTGCATGATCGCAATACTGACGATTTCAGATCTAAGCCTCCTGATTGCAACTGTGCAAGTTCCCCATTCATATATAATCCGACCGGCCACATTATAACTGGTGACCTTAAAATTATCAATCACATCTCTCTACGAGATGTGTTTGCGAAAGGCCTAATTAGTGTAAGCTTAAATCCATAAACTGGAAACATAACTTTTACATTATTATGGACTCCGTCGAGGATTAAGCCAGACAATGAGCGTTACGTGAAAAGGATGACTTGGATACTCTTTCCGAATGGATGAAGAGTGTGAGGTCACTTATGTAAATTTAAAAAGCTCAGTGGATCTATGAGCACTCTCTCTACATCAATCTTCCAAGATGTTGCTAAACACCTGTCCCTCCTCCATGACAAATATCTTATTGTCACCGGCATTGCTCCTAACAATATTGTTTTTGTGTGTAAGTCACATTACGTAGACTGATTGCTAAGGGAATTAGGGATTGACAATTCACACATGGCAACCCCACATATATCCCGACGACACTTACGAAAGAGGAAATCTTGGACAATCATAGGTCTGTTTTACGTTTTATGTTCTATTGAAATTCAACCAAAGATGAAGAACTGGATCTACCAAAACTATACTGGATTCCTAAATTGCACAAGTGTTCTTTCAAACAGCGTTATATTGCTGGGTCTGCCAAATGCTTCACGAAACTTCTTTCCATATTATTAACATGTATTCTATCAGCGGTCAAAACCGGGCTTACTCTGACACTACCAACTTGAGGTGTCGTGTGAATCAGATGTGGATTCGAAAGAACTCTAAAGAACTATTTGAGTACATACAATCTAAGTCCCTCTCCTCCTGCAATAGCATTAGCATATTTGACTTCTCTACCCTCTACGCAACTATTCCGCACTCTAAGCTGAAGGACAGATTAAAAGAGTTGGTTCATTAAAAGGAATGACCAGCGTAGATACAAATACCTTGTGCTAGGAAGGAACATATCTTATTTCGTAAAGAACCCCCCACTCTGATTCTACCAAATAGTTTTCTGAAACTGATATCATCAATATGCTCAATGTTTTTCCTAGAAAACATATTTGTATGTTTGGTGGACGTGTTTTTCAACAGATATTATGCATACCTATTGGTACAAACTGTGCTCCTCTTCTCGCCGTCTTCTTCCTTTATTCGTATGAGGCAGATTTCATACAGGTGCCTCTCAAGAAAAACGAAAAGAAGCTAGCCTGATCCTTTAATTTCACGTCCCGCTATATAGATGATGTCATTTCACTAAGTAATTCTAGGTTTGGTGATTTCGTTGATCGCATCTAGCCCTTTGAGCTTGAAATAAAGGATACCACAGATACAGATAGTTCTGCTACACCTCGAAATTGACAGTGAGGGAGGTGGAGCAGCTAAGAACGAAACTTTATGACAAAGGAGAAGATTTCAATTTTCCCATTGTGAACTTTCCATTTATATGCAGCAACATTTCAGCAGCACCTGCATATGGAGTATATATCTCCCAGTTGATACGATATTCCAGAGCTTGTGGTTCATATCAGGATTTCCTTGATAGAGGTTTGCTGCTAATAAGGAAGCTACTGAACCAAGGGTTCCTCTTTGTTAAGTTGAAGTCATCACTTCGAACGTTTTACGGTCGCCACCATGACTTTGTTGACAGTTATATAATATATGTGTCACAAAAGACCAAGGATATGTTTCACTTGTAGTAAGCTCTTCCCGGTCCTTTCCTCATTCATAAATTATCACCGGGTTTGTAACTAGATTAACACGACGGGTGCCACTAGTGAAGCAGGAACTGCTTACTCTTCCAGAGCACATAAGTTCACCCCGGTTTTTAGTGGGGTTCTTGTTACTCGATCTTTAGTTTTATGTGTATGTTGTGTAGATCGTTGTTTGTCCTTTTATTATTTACTTGTGGCCATTGTGTTGTCTGTTCTTCTTCGATTGACGGTTTCTGATTACCCCTTTGGTATCTTCAAACTCTTCTTATGTATATTTTATATCTGAATTTTTGTCTTTTACTTACTTAATAGAATGCCATTGACACTTGGATGTTTGTGAAATATATCGTATTTTTATATAAGCATAATTGCAGAATTCTTAATATAATCATGTATGCACAGAAGGTAGCTTATGTAGATTGAGGTAATAGTATGTCAAGATTTTAAAAATCAACTTTTTCCTGATGATTTATAGTTACATTTAATTTGAATGTCTTTCATTATAGAATGTAGTATTGGTAACTATGGCTACAATTGTAACCAATCATGCGACGGCTGTTTATCTAATTCCTGTCAAAGGACATATG
Source organism: Bathymodiolus septemdierum (assembly GCA_963383655.1). Taxonomy (NCBI): domain Eukaryota; kingdom Metazoa; phylum Mollusca; class Bivalvia; order Mytilida; family Modiolidae; genus Bathymodiolus; species Bathymodiolus septemdierum. The sequence goes on from OY726518.1 coordinate 83,988,445, forward strand.
GTTACTGTTTAGATCAATCTGGATGTAAACCTGGATGGCAGTATATACAGTCTGGGCAGCTGAAGTGTGATATAGGTATGCTAAGTAACTGTTCTATTATATATAAGACAGGAACAACAAAATGCATAACTTATCGGATTATCAATAAATTAATTGAGACGATGGGAATAATAAAATGATAGGAAATGAAAACATAATCTTTAAAGAGTAAACCATCAATTAATTTCTTAAAGATTTCCTATTAAATGTGTGTTTTATTAGACTACATGGACACTTCGTCTCAAGTATAACATGTGATCTGCAACGTACACGTTTCGTTTGCGTTATGTGAGAATGTATTGGAGTGAAAAGCTATTCTCCGGGACATTCTCTTACCATACAAATAGCACCAGTAACCCAGGAAATTCGGTATATATAGTTCATGTACGCATCAAGTCATCCATTAAAGTATTGAAAAACAACTGAACAATTGTGCTGAAAAATGCTCCTACTTTATTGACCTTCATTTATGGTTTTTTATTTGTGCCAATCCATATACTATTTCTTTCCAAAAAAACCACAAAGCGAATTGAACTTTTTTGTTCAAGAATAATCGACGTCATTTTATTGTATCACGTCCAAATAAAAATGTAGATGTCAAATTGTTTCTAAATTATGCTTGGTAAATCATTATTATTTTGCCCTATTTAATAGCATCAAATTATTTGTGGTTTTTTTTGTTTTTTTTTTTAGATTTTGTTTTTGTTTTTTCCTACATGGTAAACAAGGAATTATTATTTTGCAGTAAATGACATATAGCAAAACCCACAATTATGCTTATATTTACTAGCATTTAAATTTGGCTTCGAGGTTACTGAATTGATAGATATTAGACATATACAACTAAATTAGTATTTGAGTAGTCTATGATATAATTTTCAGGTTTGGGTAGGAAGCCATATTTATTATTTTAAGTTTCTATAACGTTGCCCATTACGATCACGAGATTCATTTTTGTTTGTTTTATAGCACTAGCATCTGGCACTCTCTTACCCGATACATTATTCTGACAATACATTCAACATTTGTAATACTCTGTACTGGCTCAATGAGCTAGGTCGTTGGATCTAACAGCTCATACAAGCCTATCACCAATATGGCGTGCGTTGTAAATTACAAAAAAGGTGCACTCGACTCGCAGCCGCAAGTGATAAAGTTTTCCAATTGCTTACCCAGGGTCGATGGTTCTCTCCTGCTTCCTCCACCACTAACACTGGTCGCCATAATATAGCTGAAATATTGCTGAAAGTGGAGTTAAGCATAACACATTCAAATTCAAATTCAAAATTCATGTACTTTCAATTTTGTCAACTACGAACAACGGGTATTGTTTGTCCTCTTTTATTATTGTACATTCCCTGGTGATTAATATTTATTTAATTATGTAAAGATAAAAAGACAGAGAGGCTAATTACCAAATAGAGGTGAAAGGTTATGGCGCATGCATTATTTATTCCATTAAGGACATCCCCGTATTCATAAGCACTATCATCTGGTTGTTTCTGTGTTGTTCTTGTATTTGGATTAGGGGTTAACTGTACTGGCTCGAGAGGCCCATAGCCATGGTATATATAAAAAGCTGCCAGTCCACCAATACAAACACGGCTATTTAAGGAAACTTGATTGAATAATATTACGACATTTATATACACATGTAAATTCGACTACGCTTGTCATACCATAAAACATATATATTGTCCGACAAGCGTAGTTTATATACATATCATATGTTGCGTGTCTGGAAGGAGTTCGTGTTGTTCAAAGGTGTTTTACAGATCATTGTTGTTCTTTGTCATGCTTCTATTGTGCATTGCATTGTATGTCCTTCGATTTACGGCTTCTGATTACCGTTCGAATAGTTCGTTATCAGGTGCGTGCAAAGTCAAAGATGGAAATGCCAACTAGGTTGCGTTTCTGGAATAACCTTCATCAGGTGCACTGATAATCAATGTCTAGTGCAACATATGTGGTGATATTATTCATCAACATTCTATTCTGCTTGATTATTACAAAACAGACCCCGTAGGCCCATAGTTTTCCAGACTGCACTATTTTTAGCTTGACGTTTATTCTTTATCTAAAGCCTGCGTTTAAATAAATTGAAGTTTTCGATGGAGAATCGTCGTAATCCATTGGTAGCAGAAGGTAAATTATATTTACAGGTTCATACATTATTGATAAACATGTCGTCTAGCTGAAAATGTGATACAAACTCATCAATGAAATCTAGGTTGTTGCGTAGTATATGCCCGAATACGCAACTTTATGGATTATTAGATTTACATATATTGGGTTGGACAAAAACTAAATATAGAATCACGTAATTTTCGAAAACGGGTAAACAAATGTATTAGTGGTATGGTCTTAAACCATATTCGCAGCAAAAAAATAGTTCATTAACTCTTCTCATTACTTTTACTTGAAAATAGAATAAATATGACTGTAATTAATTGAATTAAAAAATTATATCATTGTGTGGCTTCAATTTCAAATACATTTATTTAAATTTCATTTTATACTTGTATATGCTGACCGATTCTGAAGACGGTTTGAAATATCCTTTTCAGAGAAATTTTATTGAAGCAGAATTTAAAGCTTATAATTTACTCGTAGTGTAGGGTATGATTATACATAACTATTTTACTCACATTGTTTTGAGAGATGAACAGTAAACATATTTCGTTTCAAGTCTTATATTTAGAATAACAATATACACACATACTTGTCTTTTTTTATCACTTAGCGTGCAATAACGGATATTTTGGCATGAAATGTAAACAGCAATGCTATTGTCGTTACGGAGCTTGTATTACAGCTACAGGGATATGTCCTACAAAAGGGTGTCAGCGAGGATGGAAGGGCGATACCTGCAGTGAAGGTAAGCTACAGATGTCAATATCATTCAAAATAATATCATCGGTTGAAATGACGATATATTTGTATCATTGGTTCTATGTTTGTTAAACTTTTATTGATAGGATTAACATTTTATGTGTTTGTACAGCGCCTAGAGTAATTGTTTTATTAGATAGGCGCTTTATAAATATTGTATAATAATAATAATAATAATAAATGGTATAATTAAACATCTGGCTGAGATTTAGATTTTTGTCGGAAGACACACAACGCAATTGCCAAAAGAAAAATAACAAAAGTACTAACAATGATATACAAAAAACAACAACTAGCAATTGGCAAATACGATCCCAACTAAGAACCGGGTGGAAATCATGGGCTCCGTAGGGTAAAGAGTTTCTGCTTCACTAGTGGCATCCGTCGTGATATTCTAGTTACAACGCCGGTTATAAGTTCTGAATGAGGAGAGGATCGGGAAGTGCTTACGAATAGTGCAGCATATCCGTGGTCATTTATGACACAAATATTCCGTAACGGTTAACCAAGTCATGATGGCGATCGTAAAACTTTGGAAATAATGCATTCAACTTATCCAATAGGAACCATTGGTTCAGTGACTTCCCCTTTAGCAGCAGCTATCTGCAGATATAAGGTGAGTTTTTGTTGACATTTCATCTACGCTGTCCATTGTTTTGGACCTCAACTGTAATATATCGTATTGCGCCGTGGATCCAATTCGCGTTGACAATATTGTGTTAACTAAAACTTAATGTAATGGAAATATAACACAAAACAATATATTTACAAACAAAGAATTATGTAGAGCTATCAGCTGTACACTATTGTTTTGTAAATTTATTTATATATATTGTTTTTTTCATGAAATCTTTGATGCTTTCTGTTTGTACACTAATTCATTTTCAGTTCTATCTTTGAACTATGCTTTACTTACCTACATTTTTTGTCTCTTCAAGTTCATAATTCATCATCACTATGGCTTGATATATACATTGCTAGTATAGTGATAATTAATTCTATAGCATGGCAATAAATTAGTTTACATGCACAAGTATTCATTATGAGGATCTATTCAGAAACCTTGAATCAAAATAACAATGCAAATTTCACATTATAACCAATATCAAAATGATCGGTTTAAACTGCGTTTTGTTTTTCTTGTATTAACATTATTATATTTTACAGCATGTTCCGATGGTGACCATGGATTTGATTGTGTAGAGCATTGTAATACATGCAACAGTACTTTATGTGAACGATTTGAAGGAAATTGTACAGATGGATGTGTTGAAGGGTTCAAAGGGCATCAGTGTCTTGTCTCAGGTTTATATAATATATATTTCAATATTATAGCAAGTTAAAATAGCCTTATTCTCCGTATTTATCATAACAACAATCGTCTGACTTCATGGAAGCTACGGTTTATATTTACATAAAATACATAATAGCATGCATAATACATATGTAAATCGATTATCTTGACAAATCCTAAGTTAATGTGCAGCGTCGCAAGTTGAACACATTTGCTCTCCTATGGATTTTATAAAGCATGAAGAAAATTGTTTGATTCAGTTAGGTGTCAGACTATCTTTTTCATAATATTTTGGCGTTAAATTTTAATTCCCTCGCACATGGTGGGCTGAAGATCTATCAAAGTCCTCTGCATGGCTCTCATTTATTGGTCAGTCCCACTATTGCTATTTATGATATAACATAGGCATTATTTTAGAATTTACTAAAAGTAAAAGGAAAATAGTTTTGCTCAGTTCAAGAATGAAAAAAATCAGATTATATATATATATATATATATATATATACAAAAATCTCTAGATTAATTTCCGAACGTTGCGGCCTTGCGGCCTTTCTCAGCGGAAGTGTATTACATATATATGAAAAACAAACAACATGACGTTGCAAAGGAGATAAAAGAGTTTATGACGTTGATTTCGCGGAATTTTGTTTATGAAAAGTCAATGTCGATCCAATTTTGTGTTTAGGCCTAACGGCTCAAAAGTTTTAAGTTTTGTTATTCAAAGTGATTCCTTAGTTTTTCTGTAAATTTTGTCACCGTTTCCGGTTTTCTCAATTCCTATGACTTTGAAATTTTTAACGCAATCGTTTTTCGTACAAACAAGTTTTGCAACAGGATCTTCCACTTTCTGGGTTCTTATTTTTGAAAAATTCAATAGTATTCGTTGATAAAACTTATCACCAGTTTGTCCGACATAAATATTTGTTTCACATTCTGTACACAGAATACAATAAATTACTCCAACAGTTTTACAATTTATGCTGCCTTGAATGTTATAGATATTACCTTCGTTATCTTTGAAAGATATTGATTCAATAATATGTGAACATAAAGCACAGTTTTTCCCGCATGCCTTACACCCGTTTTCCTTGCCATAAAATTATAAATTATGTTTGCGGTGTACCAGTATATCTTTAATAGTTTTATCTCGTTTATATGACACTATAGGCGGTTCATCAAAAATCCTTTTCATTTTTTCAGAATTATATAAAATTTTCATATGTTTTTTTGAGAATTTCATGGATATTTGGCAAGGCTTTTGAATAGGTTATTACCAGCGGCACACGATTATTTTGTTTTTTAGTATTATATTGTAGTAAGTTTGCTCTACCAAGATTGTCCACTTTTTTCAGTTGTTTTTCCACCATGTCATTTGTATATCCTCTTTTTCGTAACTGTGTTTTAATTTCTGTCCGGCGAACACTGTAGTCCTCATCCTCAGAGCAAATTCGGTTTGCTCTGATTCCTAGATCGTATGGAATTGCGGTCTTTACCGAGCTTGGATGACTTAATGTTACATGCAAGTAGATGTGTTTGTCTGTGTTCTTTGAAAAGAGATCAGTTTGGATAAATCAGTCTTTTATTTTAATATTGACATCTAAAAATTCAATTTCCTATGAGGAAAAACGTAACTCAGATTTAATCCGCGCATTAAAACTGAGCTACGTTTTTCTTCACAGCAAATGCGGGAAAAACTGTGCTTTATGTTCACATATTATTGAATCAACATCTTTCAAAGATAACGAAGGTAATACCTATAACATCCAAGGCAGCATAAATTGTAAAACTGTTGGAGTAATTTATTGTATTCTGTGTACAGAATGTGAAACAAATATTTATGTCGGACAAACTGGTGATAAGTTTTATCAACGAATGCTATTGAATTTTTCAAAAATAAGAATCCAGAAAGTGGAAGATCCTGTTACAAAACTTTTTTGTCCGAAAAACCATTGCGATAAAAATTTCAAATTCATAGGAATTGAGAAAACCGGAAACGGTGACAAAATTTACAGAGAAACTAAGGAATCACTTTGAATAAAAAAACTTAAAACTTTTGAGCCGTTAGGCCTAAACACAAAATTGGATCGACATTGACTTTTCATAAACAAAATTCCGCGAAATCAACGTAATGAACTCTTTTTTATCCTGCAATCAGTACATTTGCTGTACAAATATGCTATGCGAATAAATGTATGCTTTATTCGTACTAGATGAATAAACTTTTCAGCCTACGAATAAACTTTTCAGCCTGCGAATACACTTTCCTGGTACCCTGTAGCTATGTACAGCGGAGGGCGCAGACAAGTATGAAACTGGTACTAATGTAACGCGGACCACGAAGAAGACACCCTTGACAACATTAATGAAAGGCGAGGAATGACGCTTGTTTCTGTCCTTTTTGTTTAAATCTGACAAGTTTTCCGACTTTTTTTTTACATTGCAGGATAAACACAATATACGTACATTGTCGGTAAATATAAAATTCATTTGTACTCGCTGCGAAACAGGCATGAAAAGCTCGCCCAAGGCTCGCTATTCTGCCTGTTTCTAAAGCTCGTACAAATAAATTTTATATTTACCGACAATGTACGTTTATTGTATATATCTCCTTTGTAACGTCATGTTGTTTGTTTTTCATATATATGTAATAAACTTCCGCTGAGAAAGACCGCAAGACCACAACGTTCGTAAATTAATCTAAAGATTTTTGTGTAAATTATTTAGAGACTTTAAATATATATATATATTTTTATATAACATAGGAATTTTTCTGAGATTTTCATAAAAGTAAACAAGGAAGTTTGTCCTAGAAATAGTTTGACTCAGTTCAACAAAAAAAAAACAACAACGAAAAAAAACATACTTTTTTTTGGTACACGATATCGTTTTAGGATTTATATATTTATCCATTGGTCATTATATAACATGAGTTACTGTTCCTAACTTTTGATAATATTTTACAATAAAATCTGGCTTTTAGGAAGACATTGGCTCAGGCCGACATAAAACAATATCCATATATTATATTTGTTTTTTTGAATGAAACAATGAGACTTTCAAAACTGTCCATTGTTTACGACATGACTTGAGCAATTGATATTGAGCTAACCCACCTCGCCAGATGGATGTCCCTTGACATGTTTTTTTCTATAATGCTTTATATCAGCTAAACGTATTACAGCAAAGGCTATGATTGCGTATTTTATCTTGGTAGATGTGTGCTATTAAATTGAAAATTACAAAATCAAAAATAGAAATCGTAGAGAAAGGAAACATTAATACCCCTAGGACACACATACCTGACTACACACTGTCCTTACATGATCCATTCGTCTCAGAGTGAACTGCATGAGCCTGTATGTAGTTACATAACTGTCGTATGCGATATTATTAGTGTAATATCTTTATGAAGCAATGACAATGAACATCTATTTTTATTGTAGTACCTCCATCTTCATCAGAACCTCAGACAACTAATATTGGCCCTATAGCAGGAGGTATTGGTGCTGTGGTAGTGGTTATGGTCTTGGTGGTAATCCTTGTCATCTTTATCAGGTAAGATAGTAGTAGTACAACCCCCTCCATAAGAGCCTCAGACAAGTAACATTGATCCTAAAGCAGGAGGTATTGATGGTGTAGTAGTGGCTATAGTGGTGGTAGTGATCCTAATCATCTTTATCAGGTAAGATAGTAGTAGTACAGCTCTCTCCACCATAGCCTCGGACAAGTAACGTTGATCCTATAGCAGGAGGTATTGGTGGTGTAGCAGTTGCGATAGTGGTGGGAGTGATCCTTGTCATCTTTATCAGGTAAGATAGTAGTAGTACAATCCTCGCCACCATAGCCTCAGACAAGTAACATTGATCCTATAGCAGAAGGCATTGGTGGTGTAGTAATGGCGATAGTGGTGGGAGTGATCCTTGTCTTCTTTATCAGGTAAGATAGTAGTAGTACAATCCTCTCCACCATAGCCTCAGACAAGTAGCATTGATCCTATAGCAGGAGGTATTGATGGTGTAGTAGTGCCGATAGTGGTGGTAGTGATCCTTGTCTTCTTTATCAGGTAACATAGTAGTAGTACAGCTCTCTCCACCATAGCCTCAGACAAGTAGCATTGATCCTCTAATAGGAGGTATTGGGGTGTAGTAGTGGCTATAGTGTTGGTAGTGATCCTTGTCATCTTTATCAGGTAAGATAGTAGAAGTACAATTCTCTCCACCATAGCCTCAGACAAATAACATTGGTCCAATAGCAGGAGGTATTGGTGGTGTAGTAATGGTGATAGTGGTGGGAGTGATCCTTGTCTTCTTTATCAGGTAAGATAGTAATAGTACAACTCTCTCCACCAGAGCCTCAGACAAGTAACATTGATGCAATAGCAGGATGTACTGGTGGTGTAGTAGTGGCCATAGTGGTGGATGTGATCCTTGTCATCTTTATCAGGTAAGATAGTTGTAGTACAGCTCTCTCCTCCAGAGCCTCAGACAAGTAACATTGATCCAATAGCAAAAGGTATTGGTGGTGTAGTAGTGGCGATAGTGGTGGTTGTGATCCTTGTCATCTTTATCAGATAAGATAGTATTAGTACAGCTCTCTCCACCAGAGCCTCAGACAAGTAACATTGATCCTATAGCAGGAGGTATTGGTGGTGTAGTAGTGGCGATAGTGGTGGTTATGATCCTTGTCATCTTTATCAGGTAAGATAGTAGTAGTACAATCCTCTCCACCATATCCTCAGACAAGTAATATTGGTACTATAGCTGGAGGTATTGGTGGTGTAGTAGTGACGATAGTGGTGGTAGTGATCCTTGTCGTCTTTATCAGGTAAGATAGTAGTAGTACAGCTCTCTCCATCATAGCCTCTGACAAGTATCATTGATCCTCTAATAGGAGGTATTGGGGTGTAGTAGTGGCAATAGTGTTGGTAGTGATCCTAGTCATCTTTATCAGGTAAGATAGTAGAAGTACAATCCTCTCCACCATAGCCTCAGACAAGTAACATTGATCCAGTAGCAGGAGGTATTGGTGGTGTAGTAGTGGCGATAGTGGTGGTTGTGATCCTTGTCATATTTGCCAGGTAAGATGTTAGTAGTACAATCCTCTCCACCATATCCTCCGACAAGTAACATTGATCCTAAAGCAGGAGGTATTGGTGGTGTAGTAGTGGCGATAGTGGTGGTTATGATCCTTGTCATCTTTATTAGGTAAGATAGTAACATTGATCCTATAGCAGGATGTATTGGTGGTGTAGTAATGGCGATAGTGGTGGTAGTGATCCTTGTCTTCTTTATCAGGCAAGATAGTAATAGTACAACTCTCTCCACTAGAGCCTCAGAAAATTAACATTGATGCAATAGCAGGAGGTATTGGCGGTGTACTAGTGTCGATAGTGGTAGGAGTGATCATTGTCATCTTTACCAGGTAAGATGGTAGTAGTACAATCCTCTCCACCATAGCCTCCGACAGGTAACATTGATCCTATAGCTGGAGGTATTGGTGGTGTAGTAATGGTGATAGTGGTAGGAGTGATCCTTGTCTTCTTTATCAGGTAAGATAGTAATAGCACAACTCTCTCCACCAGAGCCTCAGAAAAGTAACATTGATGCAATAGCAGGAGGTATTGGCGGTGTACTAGTGTCGATAGTGGTAGGAGTGATCATTGTCATCTTTATCAGGTAAGATAGTTGTGGTACAATCCTCTCCACCATAGCCTCAGACAAGTAACATTGATCCAATAGCAGGAGGTATTGGTGGTGTAGTAGTGGCGATAGTGTTGGGAGTGATCTTTGTCATCTTTATCAGGTAAGATAGTTGCAGTACAGCTCTCTCCACCATAGCCTCAGACAAGTAACATTGATGCAATTGCAGGATGTATTGGTGGTGTAGTAGTGGCGATAGTGGTGGGAGTGATCCTTGTCATCTTTATCAGGTAAGATAGTAATAGTACAATTCTCTCCACTAGAGCTTCAGAAAATTAACATTGATGCAATAGCAGGATGTATTGGTGGTGTACTAGTGGCGATAGTGGTAGGAGTGATCCTTGTCATCTTTATCAGGTAAGACAGTAGTAGTACAATCCTCTCCACCATAGCCTCAGACAAGTAACATTGATCCTATAGCAGGAGGTATTGGTGGTGTAGGAGTGGCGATAGTGTTGGTAGTGATCTTTGTCATCTTTATCAGGTAAGATAGTAGTAGTACAGCTCTCTCCACCAGAGCCTCAGACAAGTAACATTGATGCAATTGCAGGATGTATTGGTGGTGTAGTAGTGGCGATAGTGGTGGGAGTGATCCTTGACATCTTTATCAGGTAAGATAGTAGTAGTACAGCTCTCTCCACCAGAGCCTCAGACAAGTAACATTGATGCAATTGCAGGATGTATTGGTGGTGTAGTAGTGGCGATAGTGGTGGGAGTGATCCTTGTCATCTTTATTAGGTAAGATAGTAACATTGATCCTATAGCAGGAAGTATTGGTCGTGTAGTAATGGCGATAGTGGTGGTTGTGATCCTTGTCATCTTTACCAGGTAAGATGGTAGTAGTACAATCCTCTCCACCATAGCCTCCGACAAGTAACATTGATCCTATAGCTGGAGGTATTGGTGGTGTAGTAATGGTGATAGTGGTAGGAGTGATCCTTGTCTTCTTTATCAGGTAAGATAGTAATAGCACAACTCTCTCCACCAGAGCCTCAGAAAAGTAACATTGATGCAATAGCAGGATGTATTGGCGGTGTACTAGTGTCGATAGTGGTAGGAGTGATCCTTGTCATCTTTATCAGGTAAGATAGTTGTAGTACAATCCTCTCCACCATAGCCTCAGACAAGTAACATTGATCCAATAGCAGGAGGTATTGGTGGTGTAGTAGTGGCGATAGTGTTGGTAGTGATCTTTGTCATCTTTATCAGGTAAGATAGTTGCAGTACAGCTCTCTCCACCATAGCCTCAGACAAGTAACATTGATGCAATTGCAGGATGTATTGGTGGTGTAGTATTGGCGATAGTGGTGGGAGTGATCCTTGTCATCTTTATCAGGTAAGATAGTAGAAGCACAACTCTCTCCACCATAGACTCAGACAAGTGACATTGATTCTATAGCAGGAGGTATTGGTGGTGTAGTAGTGGCGATAGTGTTGGCAGTGATTCTTGTCATCTTTATCAGGTAAGATAGTTGCAGTACAGCTCTCTCCACCAGAGCCTCAGACAAGTAGCATTGGTGCAATTGCAGGATGTATTGGTGGTGTAGTAGTGGCGATAGTGGTGGGAGTGATCCTTGTCATCTTCATCAGGTAAGATAGTAGTAGTACAACTCTCTCCACCAGAGCTTCAGACAAGTAACATTAATGCAATAACAGGATGTATTGGTGGTGTAGAAGTGGCGATAGTGGTGGTTGTAATCCATGTCATCTTTATCAGATAAGATAGTAGTAGTACAGCTCTCTCCACCATAGCCTCAGACAAGTATCATTAATCCTATAGCGGGAGGTATTGGTGGTGTAGTAGTGGCTATTGTGTTGGTAGTGATCCTTGTCATCTTTATCAGGTAAAATAGTAGTTGTACAATCCTCTCCACCATAGCCTCAGACAAGTAACATTGATCCTATAGCAGGAGGCATTGGTGGTGTAGTAATGGCGATAGTGGTGGTAGTGATCCTTGTCTTCTTTATCAGGTAAGATAGTAGTAGTACAACTCTCTCCACCATAGCCTCAGACAAGTAACATTGATCCAATAGCAGGATGTATTGGTGGTGTAGTAATGGCGATAGTGTTGGTAGTGATCCTTGTCATCTTTATCAGATAAGATAGTATTAGTACAGCTCTCTCCACCAGAGACTCAGAAAAGTAACATTGATGCAATTGCAGGATGTATTGGTGGTGTACTAGTGGCGATAGTGGTAGGAGTGATCCTTGTCATCTTTATCAGGTAAGACAGTAGTAGTACAATCCTCTCCACCATAGCCTCAGACAAGTAACATTGATCCAATAGCAGGAGGTATTGGTGGTGTAGGAGTGGCGATAGTGTTGGTAGTGATCTTTGTCATCTTTATCAGGTAAGATAGTTGCAGTACAGCTCTCATCACCAGAGCCTCAGACAAGTAGCATTGATGCAATTGCAGGATGTATTGGTGGTGTAGTAGTGGCGATAGTGGTGGGGGTGATCCTTGTCATCTTTATTAGGTAAGATAGTAACATTGATCCTATAGCAGGATGTATTGGTGGTGTAGTAATGGCGATAGTGGTGGTAGTGATCCTTGTCTTCTTTATCAGGTAAGATAGTAGAAGTACAACTCTCTCCACCATAGCCTCAGACAAGTAACATTGATCCAATAGCAGGAGGTATTGGTGGTGTAGTAGTGGCGATAGTGGTGGTTGTGATCCTTGTCATCTTTACCAGGTAAGATGGTAGTAGTACAATCCTCTCCACCATAGCCTCCGACAAGTAACATTGATCCTATAGCTGGAGGTATTGGTGGTGTAGTAATGGTGATAGTGGTGGGAGTGATCCTTGTCTTCTTTATCAGGTAAGATAGTAATAGCACAACTCTCTCCACCAGAGCCTTAGAAAAGTAACATTGATGAAATAGCAGGATGTATTGGTGGTGTACTAGTGGCGATAGTGGTAGGACTGATCCTTGTCATCTTTATCAGGTAAGATAGTAGAAGCACAACTCTCTCCACCATAGACTCAGACAAGTGACATTGATTCTATAGCAGGAGGTATTGGTGGTGTAGTAGTGGCGATAGTGTTGGCAGTGATTCTTGTCATCTTTATCAGGTAAGATAGTAGTAGTACAGCTCTCTCCACCAGAGCCTCAGACAAGTAGCATTGGTGCAATTGCAGGATGTATTGGTGGTGTAGTAGTGGCGATAGTGGTGGGAGTGATCCTTGTCATCTTCATCAGGTAAGATAGTAGTAGTACAACTCTCTCCACCAGAGCTTCAGACAAGTAACATTAATGCAATAACAGGATGTATTGGTGGTGTAGAAGTGGCGATAGTGGTGGTTGTAATCCTTGTCATCTTTATCAGATAAGATAGTAGTAGTACAGCTCTCTCCACCATAGCCTCAGACAAGTATCATTAATCCTATAGCGGGAGGTATTGGTGGTGTAGTAGTGGCTATAGTGTTGGTAGTGATCCTTGTCATCTTTATCAGGTAAAATAGTAGTTGTACAATCCTCTCCACCATAGCCTCAGACAAGTAACATTGATCCTATAGCAGGAGGAATTGGTGGTGTAGTAATGGCGATAGTGGTGGTAGTGATCCTTGTCTTCTTTATCAGGTAAGATAGTAGTAGTACAACTCTCTCCACCATAGCCTCAGACAAGTAACATTGATCCAATAGCAGGATGTATTGGTGGTGTAGTAATGGCGATAGTGTTGGTAGTGATCCTTGTCATCTTTATCAGATAAGATAGTATTAGTACAGCTCTCTCCACCAGAGCCTCAGACAAGTAGCATTGATCCTATAGCAGGAGGTATTGGTGGTGTAGTAGTGGCGATAGTGTTGGTAGTAATTCTTGTCATCTTTATCAGGTAAGATAGTTGGAGTACAGCTCTCTCCACCAGAGCCTCAGACAAGTAACATTGATGCAATTGCAGGATGTATTGGTGGTGTAGTAGTGGCGATAGTGGTGGTTGTAATCCTTGTCATCTTTATCAGATAAAATAGTAGTAGTACAGCTCTCTCCACCATAGCCTCAGACAAGTATCATTAATCCTATAGCAGGAGGTATTGGTGGTGTAGTAGTGGCTACAGTGTTGGTAGTGAAGTGATCCTTGTCATCTTTATCAGGTAAGATAGTAGTAGTACAACTCTCTCCACCATAGCCTCAGACAAGTAACATTGATCCAATAGCAGGATGTATTGGTGGTGTAGTAATGGCGATAGTGGTTGTAGTGATCCTTGTCCTTTTTTTGGGATAAGATAGTAGAAGTACAACTCTCTCCACCATAGCCTCAGACAAGTAACATTGATTCAATAGCAGGAGGTATTGGTGGTGTAGTAATGGCGATAGTGATGGGGGTGATCCTTGTCTTCTTTACCAGGTAAGATGATAGTAGTACAACTCTCTCCATCAGAGCCTCAGAAAAGTAACATTGATGCAATAGCAGGATGTATTGGTGGTGTACTAGTGGCGATAGTGGTAGGAATGATCTTTGTCATCTTTATCAGGTAAGATAGTAGTAGTATAATCCTCTCCACCATAGCCTCAGACAAGTAACATTGATCCTATAGCAGGAGGTATTGGTGGTGTAGTAGTGGCGATAGTTTTGGTAGTGATTCTTGTCATCTTTATCAGGTAAGATAGTTGCAGTACAGCTCTCTCCACCAGAGCCTCAGACAAGTAACATTGATGCAATTGCAGGATGTATTGGTGGTGTAGTAGTGGCGATATTGGTGGGAGTGATCCTTGTCATCTTTATCAGGTAAGATAGTAGTGGTACAATCCTCTCCTACATATCCTCAGACAAGTAACATTGATCCTATAGCAGGAGGTATTGATGGTGTAGTAGTGGCGATAGTGGTGGTTGTGATCCTTGTCATCTGTATCAGATAAAATAGTAGTAGTACATCTCTCTCCACCATAGCCTCAGACAAGTAACATTGATCCAATAACAGGAGGTATTGGTGGTGTAGTAATGGCGATAGTGGTGGGGGTGATCCTTGTCATCTTCATCAGGTAAGATAGTAGTAGTACAACTCTCTCCACCATAGCCTCAGACAAGTAACATTGATCCAATAGCAGGATGTATTGGTGGTGTAGTAATGGCGATAGTGGTGGTAGTGATCCTTGTCCTTTTTATCAGATAAGATAGTAGAAGTACAACTCTCTCCACCATAGCCTCAGACAAGTAACATTGATTCAATAGCAGGAGGTATTGGTGGTGTAGTAGTGGCGATAGTGATGGGGGTGATCCTTGTCTTCTTTATCAGGTAAGATAATAGTAGTACAACTCTCTCCATCAGAGCCTCAGAAAAGTAACATTGATGCAATAGCAGGATGTATTGGTGGTGTACTAGTGGCGATAGTGGTAGGAATGATCTTTGTCATCTTTATCAGGTAAGATAGTAGTAGTATAATCCTCTCCACCATATCCTCAGACAAGTAGCATTGATCCCATAGCAGGAGGTATTGGTGGTGTAATAGTGGCGATAGCGTTGGTAGTGATTCTTGTCATCTTTATCAGGTAAGATAGTTGCAGTACAGCTCTCTCCACCAGAGCCTCAGACAAGTAACATTGATGCAATTGCAGGATGTATTGGTGGTGTAGTATTGGCGATAGTGGTGGGAGTGATCCTTGTCATCTTTATCAGATAAGATAGTAGTAGTACAACTCTCTCCACCAGAGCCTCAGACAAGTAACATTGATGCAATAGCAGGATGTATTGGTCGTGTAGTAGTGGCGATAGTGGTGGTTGTGATCCTTGTCATCTTTATCAGGTAAGATAGTAGTAGTACAGCTCTCTCCACCATATCCTCAGACAAGTATCATTAATCCTATAGCAGGAGGTATTGGTGGTGAAGTAGTGGCTATAGTGTTGGTAGTGATCCTTGTCATCTTTATCAGGTAAGATAGTAGTAGTACAACTCTCTCCACCATAGCCTCAGACAAGTATCATTAATCCTATGGCAGGAGGTATTGGTGGTGTAGTAGTGGCTATAGTGTTGGTAGTGATCCTTGTCATCTTTATCAGGTAAGATAGTAGTAGTACAAATCTCTCCACCATAGCCTCAGACAAGTATCATTAATCCTATAGCAGGAGGTATTGGTGGTGTAGTAGTGGCGATAGTGTTGGCAGTGATTCTTGTCATCTTTATCAGGTAAGATAGTTGCAGTACAGCTCTCTCCACCAGAGCCTCAGACAAGTAGCATTGGTGCAATTGCAGGATGTATTGGTGGTGTAGTAGTGGCGATAGTGGTGGGAGTGATCCTTGTCATCTTCATCAGGTAAGATAGTAGTAGTACAACTCTCTCCACCAGAGCTTCAGACAAGTAACATTAATGCAATAACAGGATGTATTGGTGGTGTAGAAGTGGCGATAGTGGTGGTTGTAATCCTTGTCATCTTTATCAGATAAGATAGTAGTAGTACAGCTCTCTCCACCATAGCCTCAGACAAGTATCATTAATCCTATAGCGGGAGGTATTGGTGGTGTAGTAGTGGCTATAGTGTTGGTAGTGATCCTTGTCATCTTTATCAGGTAAAATAGTAGTTTTACAATCCTCTCCACCATAGCCTCAGACAAGTAACATTGATCATATAGCAGGAGGAATTGGTGGTGTAGTAATGGCGATAGTGGTGGTAGTGATCCTTGTCTTCTTTATCAGGTAAGATAGTAGTAGTACAACTCTCTCCACCATAGCCTCAGACAAGTAACATTGATCCAATAGCAGGATGTATTGGTGGTGTAGTAATGGCGATAGTGTTGGTAGTGATCCTTGTCATCTTTATCAGATAAGATAGTATTAGTACAGCTCTCTCCACCAGAGCCTCAGACAAGTAACATTGATCCAATAGCAGGAGGTATTGGTGGTGTAGTAGTGGCGATAGTGTTGGTAGTGATTCTTGTCATCTTTATCAGGTAAGATAGTTGCAGTACAGCTCTCTCCACCAGAGCCTCAGACAAGTAACATTGATGCAATTCCAGGATGTATTGGTGGTGTAGTAGTGGCGATAGTGGTGGGAGTGATCCTTGTCATCTTTATCATGTAAGATAGTAGTAGTACAACTCTCTCCACCAGAGCCTCAGACAAGTAACATTGGTGCGATAGCAGGATGTATTGGTGGTGTACTAGTGGCGATAGTGGTGGTTGTAATCCTTGTCATCTTTATCAGATAAAATAGTAGTAGTACAGCTCTCTCCACCATAGCCTCAGACAAGTATCATTAATCCTATAGCAGGAGGTATTGGTGGTGTAGTAGTGGCTACAGTGTTGGTAGTGAAGTGTTCCTTGTCATCTTTATCAGGTAAGATAGTAGTAGTACAACTCTCTCCACCATAGCCTCAGACAAGTAACATTGATCCAATAGCAGGATGTATTGGTGGTGTAGTAATGGCGATAGTGGTTGTAGTGATCCTTGTCCTTTTTTTGGGATAAGATAGTAGAAGTACAACTCTCTCCACCATAGCCTCAGGCAAGTAACATTGATTCAATAGCAGGAGGTATTGGTGGTGTAGTAATGGCGATAGTGATGGGGGTGATCCTTGTCTTCTTTACCAGGTAAGATGATAGTAGTACAACTCTCTCCATCAGAGCCTCAGAAAAGTAACATTGATGCAATAGCAGGATGAATTGGTGGTGTACTAGTGGCGATAGTGGTAGGAATGATCTTTGTCATCTTTATCAGGTAAGATAGTAGTAGTATAATCCTCTCCACCATAGCCTCAGACAAGTAACATTGACCCTATAGCAGGAGGTATTGGTGGTGTAGTAGTGGCGATAGTGTTGGTAGTGATTCTTGTCATCTTTATCAGGTAAGATAGTTGCAGTACAGCTCTCTCCACCAGAGCCTCAGACAAGTAACATTGATGCAATTGCAGGATGTATTGGTGGTGTAGTATTGGCGATAGTGGTGGGAGTGATCCTTGTCATCTTTATCAGGTAAGATAGTAGTGGTACAATCCTCTCCACCATAGCCTCAGACAAGTAACATTGATCCTATAGCAGGAGGTATTGATGGTGTAGTAGTGGCGATAGTGGTGGTTGTGATCCTTGTCATCTGTATCAGATAAGATAGTAATAGTACATCTCTCTCCACCATAGCCTCAGACAAGTAACATTGATCCAATAGCAGCAGGTATCGGTGGTGTAGTAATGGCGATAGTGGTGGGGGTGATCCTTGTCATCTTCATCAGGTAAGATAGTAGTAGTACAACTCTCTCCACCATAGCCTCAGACAAGTAACATTGATCCAATAGCAGGATGTATTGGTGGTGTAGTAATGGCGATAGTGGTGGTAGTGATCCTTGTCCTTTTTATCAGATAAGATAGTAGAAGTACAACTCTCTCCACCATAGCCTCAGACAAGTAACATTGATTCAATAGCAGGAGGTATTGGTGGTGTAGTAGTGGCGATAGTGATGGGGGTGATCCTTGTCTTCTTTATCAGGTAAGATAATAGTAGTACAACTATCTCCATCAGAGCCTCAGAAAAGTAACATTGATGCAATAGCAGGATGTATTGGTGGTGTACTAGTGGCGATAGTGGTAGGAATGATCTTTGTCATCTTTATCAGGTAAGATAGTAGTAGTATAATCCTCTCCACCATAGCCTCAGACAAGTAGCATTGATCCCATAGCAGGAGGTATTGGTGGTGTAGTAGTGGCGATAGCGTTGGTACTGATTCTTGTCATCTTTATCAGGTAAGATAGTTGCAGTACAGCTCTCTCCACCAGAGCCTCAGACAAGTAACATTGATGCAATTGCAGGATGTATTGGTGGTGTAGTATTGGCGATAGTGGTGGGAGTGATCCTTGTCATCTTTATCAGATAAGATAGGAGTAGTACAACTCTCTCCACCAGAGCCTCAGACAAGTAACATTGATCCTATAGCATGATGTATTGGTGGTGTAGTAGTGGCGATAGTGGTGGGAGTGATCCTTGTCATCTTTATCAGATAAGATAGTAGTAGTACAACTCTCTCCACCAGAGCCTCAGACAAGTAACATTGATGCAATAGCAGGATGTATTGGTCGTGTAGTAGTGGCGATAGTGGTGGTTGTGATCCTTGTCATCTTTATCAGGTAAGATAGTAGTAGTACAGCTCTCTCCACCATAGCCTCAGACAAGTATCATTAATCCTATAGCAGGAGGTATTGGTGGTGAAGTAGTGGCTATAGTGTTGGTAGTGATCCTTGTCATCTTTATCAGGTAAGATAGTAGTAGTACAACTCTCTCCACCATAGCCTCAGACAAGTATCATTAATCCTATAGCAGGAGGTATTGGTGGTGTAGTTGTGGCTATAGTGTTGGTAGTGATCCTTGTCATCTTTATCAGGTAAGATAGTAGTAGTACAACTCTCTCCACCATAGCCTCAGACAAGTAACATTGATCCTATAGCAGGAGGTATTGGTGGTGTAGTAGTGGCTATAGTGTTGGTAGTGATCCTTGTCATCTTTATCAGGTAAGATAGTAGTAGTACAACTCTCTCCACCATAGCCTCAGACAAGTATCATTAATCCTATAGCAGGAGGTATTGATGGTGTAGTAGTGGCTATAGTGATGGTAGTGATCCTTTTCATCTTTATCAGGTAATATGTTAGTAGTACAATCCTCTCCACCATAGCCTCAAACAAGTAACATTGATCCTATAGTAGGAGGTATTGGTGGAGTAGTAATGGCGATAGTGGTGGTTATGATCCTTGTCATCTTTACCAGGTAAGATCTTAGTAGTACAATCCTCTCCACCATATCCTTCGACGACAAGTAACATTGATCCTATAGCAGGAGGTATTGGTGGTGTAGTAATGGCGATAGTGGTGGTAGTGATCCTTGTCTTCTTTATCAGGCAAGATAGTAATAGTACAACTCTCTCCACTAGAGCCTCAGAAAAGTAACATTGATGCAATTGCAGGATGTATTGGTGGTGTACTAGTGGCGATAGTGGTAGGAGTGATGCTTGTCATCTTTATCAGGTAAGACAGTAGTAGTACAATCCTCTCCACCATAGCCTCAGACAAGTAACATTGATCCTATAGCAGGAGGTATTGGTGGTGTAGGAGTGGCGATAGTGTTGGTAGTGATCTTTGTCATCTTTATCAGGTAAGATAGTTGCAGTACAGCTCTCATCACCAGAGCCTCAGACAAGTAACATTGATGCAATTGCAGGATGTATTGGTGGTGTAGTAGTGGCGATAGTGGTGGGGGTGATCCTTGTCATCTTTATTAGGTAAGATAGTAACATTGATCCTAAAGCAGTATGTATTGGTGGTGTAGTAATGGCGATAGTGGTGGTAGTGATCCTTGTCTTCTTTACCAGGTAAGATAGTAGAAATACAACTCTCTCCACCATAGCCTCAGACAAGTAACATTCATCCAATAGCAGGAGGTATTGGTGGTGTAGTAGTGGCGATAGTGGTGGTTGTGATCCTTGTCATCTTTACCAGGTAAGATGGTAGTAGTACAATCCTCTCCACCATAGCCTCCGACAAGTAACATTGATCCTATAGCTGGAGGTATTGGTGGTGTAGTAATGGTGATAGTGGTGGGAGTGATCCTTGTCTTCTTTATCAGGTAAGATAGTAATAGCACAACTCTCTCCACCAGAGCCTTAGAAAAGTACCATTGATTCAATAGCAGCATGTATTGGCGGTGTACTAGTGGCGATAGTGGTAGGAGTGATCCTTGTCATCTTTATCAGGTAAGATAGTAGTAGTACAGCTCTCTCCACCATAGCCTCAGACAAGTATCATTAATCCTATAGCGGGAGGTATTTGTGGTGTAGTAGTGGCTATAGTGTTGGTAGTGATCCTTGTCATCTTTATCAGGTAAAATAATAGTTGTAAAATCCTCTCCACCATAGCCTCAGACAAGTAACATTGATCGCATAGCAGGAGGCATTGGTGGTGTAGTAATGGCGATAGTGGTGGTAGTGATCCTTGTCTTCTTTATCAGGTAAGATAGTAGTAGTACAACTCTCTCCACCATAGCCTCAGACAAGTAACATTGATCCAATAGCAGGATGTATTGGTGGTGTAGTAGTGGCGATAGTGGTGGTTGTGATCCTTGTCATCTTTATCAGGTAAGATTGTAGTAGTACAGCTCTCTCCACCAGAGCCTCAGACAAGCATCAATAATCCTATAGCAGGATGTATTGGTGGTGTAGTAGTAGCTATAGTGTTGGTAGTGATCCTTGTCATCTTTATCAGGTAAGATAGTAGTTGTACAATCCTCTCCACCATAGCCTCAGACAAGTAACATTGATCCAATAGAAGGAGGTATTGGTGGTATAGTAGTGGCGATAGTGGGGGGGGTGATCCTTGTCATCTTTACCAGGTAAGACAGTAGTAGTACAATCCTCTCCACCATAGCCTCCGACAAGTAACATTGATCATATAGCAGGAGGTATTGGTGGTGTAGTAATGGCGATAGTGATGGGGGTGATCCTTGTCTTCTTTATCAGGTAAGATAATAGTAGTACAACTATCTCCATCAGAGCCTCAGAAAAGTAACATTGATGCAATAGCAGGATGTATTGGTGGTGTACTAGTGGCGATAGTGGTAGGAATGATCTTTGTCATCTTTATCAGGTAAGATAGTAGTAGTATAATCCTCTCCACCATAGCCTCAGACAAGTAGCATTGATCCCATAGCAGGAGGTATTGGTGGTGTAGTAGTGGCGATAGCGTTGGTACTGATTCTTGTCATCTTTATCAGGTAAGATAGTTGCAGTACAGCTCTCTCCACCAGAGCCTCAGACAAGTAACATTGATGCAATTGCAGGATGTATTGGTGGTGTAGTATTGGCGATAGTGGTGGGAGTGATCCTTGTCATCTTTATCAGATAAGATAGGAGTAGTACAACTCTCTCCACCAGAGCCTCAGACAAGTAACATTGATCCTATAGCATGATGTATTGGTGGTGTAGTAGTGGCGATAGTGGTGGGAGTGATCCTTGTCATCTTTATCAGATAAGATAGTAGTAGTACAACTCTCTCCACCAGAGCCTCAGACAAGTAACATTGATGCAATAGCAGGATGTATTGGTCGTGTAGTAGTGGCGATAGTGGTGGTTGTGATCCTTGTCATCTTTATCAGGTAAGATAGTAGTAGTACAGCTCTCTCCACCATAGCCTCAGACAAGTATCATTAATCCTATAGCAGGAGGTATTGGTGGTGAAGTAGTGGCTATAGTGTTGGTAGTGATCCTTGTCATCTTTATCAGGTAAGATAGTAGTAGTACAACTCTCTCCACCATAGCCTCAGACAAGTATCATTAATCCTATAGCAGGAGGTATTGGTGGTGTAGTTGTGGCTATAGTGTTGGTAGTGATCCTTGTCATCTTTATCAGGTAAGATAGTAGTAGTACAACTCTCTCCACCATAGCCTCAGACAAGTAACATTGATCCTATAGCAGGAGGTATTGGTGGTGTAGTAGTGGCTATAGTGTTGGTAGTGATCCTTGTCATCTTTATCAGGTAAGATAGTAGTAGTACAACTCTCTCCACCATAGCCTCAGACAAGTATCATTAATCCTATAGCAGGAGGTATTGATGGTGTAGTAGTGGCTATAGTGATGGTAGTGATCCTTTTCATCTTTATCAGGTAATATGTTAGTAGTACAATCCTCTCCACCATAGCCTCAAACAAGTAACATTGATCCTATAGTAGGAGGTATTGGTGGAGTAGTAATGGCGATAGTGGTGGTTATGATCCTTGTCATCTTTACCAGGTAAGATCTTAGTAGTACAATCCTCTCCACCATATCCTTCGACGACAAGTAACATTGATCCTATAGCAGGAGGTATTGGTGGTGTAGTAATGGCGATAGTGGTGGTAGTGATCCTTGTCTTCTTTATCAGGCAAGATAGTAATAGTACAACTCTCTCCACTAGAGCCTCAGAAAAGTAACATTGATGCAATTGCAGGATGTATTGGTGGTGTACTAGTGGCGATAGTGGTAGGAGTGATGTTTGTCATCTTTATCAGGTAAGACAGTAGTAGTACAATCCTCTCCACCATAGCCTCAGACAAGTAACATTGATCCTATAGCAGGAGGTATTGGTGGTGTAGGAGTGGCGATAGTGTTGGTAGTGATCTTTGTCATCTTTATCAGGTAAGATAGTTGCAGTACAGCTCTCATCACCAGAGCCTCAGACAAGTAACATTGATGCAATTGCAGGATGTATTGGTGGTGTAGTAGTGGCGATAGTGGTGGGGGTGATCCTTGTCATCTTTATTAGGTAAGATAGTAACATTGATCCTAAAGCAGTATGTATTGGTGGTGTAGTAATGGCGATAGTGGTGGTAGTGATCCTTGTCTTCTTTACCAGGTAAGATAGTAGAAATACAACTCTCTCCACCATAGCCTCAGACAAGTAACATTCATCCAATAGCAGGAGGTATTGGTGGTGTAGTAGTGGCGATAGTGGTGGTTGTGATCCTTGTCATCTTTACCAGGTAAGATGGTAGTAGTACAATCCTCTCCACCATAGCCTCCGACAAGTAACATTGATCCTATAGCTGGAGGTATTGGTGGTGTAGTAATGGTGATAGTGGTGGGAGTGATCCTTGTCTTCTTTATCAGGTAAGATAGTAATAGCACAACTCTCTCCACCAGAGCCTTAGAAAAGTACCATTGATTCAATAGCAGCATGTATTGGCGGTGTACTAGTGGCGATAGTGGTAGGAGTGATCCTTGTCATCTTTATCAGGTAAGATAGTAGTAGTACAGCTCTCTCCACCATAGCCTCAGACAAGTATCATTAATCCTATAGCGGGAGGTATTTGTGGTGTAGTAGTGGCTATAGTGTTGGTAGTGATCCTTGTCATCTTTATCAGGTAAAATAGTAGTTGTAAAATCCTCTCCACCATAGCCTCAGACAAGTAACATTGATCGCATAGCAGGAGGCATTGGTGGTGTAGTAATGGCGATAGTGGTGGTAGTGATCCTTGTCTTCTTTATCAGGTAAGATAGTAGTAGTACAACTCTCTCCACCATAGCCTCAGACAAGTAACATTGATCCAATAGCAGGATGTATTGGTGGTGTAGTAGTGGCGATAGTGGTGGTTGTGATCCTTGTCATCTTTATCAGGTAAGATTGTAGTAGTACAGCTCTCTCCACCAGAGCCTCAGACAAGCATCAATAATCCTATAGCAGGATGTATTGGTGGTGTAGTAGTAGCTATAGTGTTGGTAGTGATCCTTGTCATCTTTATCAGGTAAGATAGTAGTTGTACAATCCTCTCCACCATAGCCTCAGACAAGTAACATTGATCCAATAGAAGGAGGTATTGGTGGTATAGTAGTGGCGATAGTGGGGGGGGTGATCCTTGTCATCTTTACCAGGTAAGACAGTAGTAGTACAATCCTCTCCACCATAGCCTCCGACAAGTAACATTGATCATATAGCAGGAGGTATTGGTGGTGTAGTAATGGCGATAGTGATGGTAGTGATCCTTGTCTTCTTTATTAGGTAAGATAGTAATAGTACAATTCTCTCCACCATAGCCTCAGAAAAGTAACATTGATGCAATAGCAGGATGTATTGGTGGTGTACCAGTGGCGATAGTGGTAGGAATGATCTTTGTCATCTTTATCAGGTAAGATAGTAGTAGTATATTCCTCTCCACCATAGCCTCAGACAAGTAACATTGATCCTATAGCAGGAGGTATTGGTGGTGTAGTAGTGGCGATAGTGTTGGTAGTGATTCTTGTCATCTTTATCAGGTAAGATAGTTGCAGTACAGCTTTCTCCACCAGAGCCTCAGACAAGTAACATTGATGCAATTGCAGGATGTATTGGTGGTGTAGTAGTGGCGATAGTCGTAGGAGTGATCCTTGTCATCTTTATCAGATAAGATAGTAGTAGTACAACTCTCTCCACCAGAGCCTCAGACAAGTAACATTGATGCAATAGCAGGATGTATTGGTCATGTAGTAGTGGCGATAGTGGTGGTTGTGATCCTTGTCATCTTTATCAGGTAAGATAGTAGTAGTACAGCTCTCTCCACCATAGTCTCAGACAAGTAACATTGATCCTATAGCAGGAGGTATTGGTGGTGTAGTAGTGGCTATAGTGTTGGTAGTGATCCTTGTCATCTTTATCAGGTAAGATAGTAGTAATACAACTCTCTCCACCATAGCCTCAGACAAGTATCATTAATCCTATAGCAGGAGGTATTGGTGGTGTAGTAGTGGCGATAGTGGTGGTTGTGATCCTTGTCATCTGTATCAGATAAGATAGTAGTAGTACAGCTCTCTCCACCATAGCCTCAGACAAGTATCATTAATCCTATAGCAAGAGGTATTGGTGGTGTAGTAGAGGCTATAGTGATGGTAGTGATCCTTTTCATCTTTATCAGGTAAGATGTTAGTAGTACAATCCTCTCCACCATAGCCTCAGACAAGTAACATTGATCCTATAGTAGGATGTATTGGTGGTGTAGTAATGGCGATAGTGGTGGTAGTGATCCTTTTCTTCTTTATCAGATAAGATGTTAGTAGTACAATCCTCTCCACCATAGCCTCAGACAAGTAACATTGATCCAATACCAGGAGGTATTGGTGGTGTAGTAGTGGCGATAGTGGTGGTTGTGATCCTTGTCATCTTTACCAGGTAAGATGTTAGTAGTACAATCCTCTCCACCATATCCTCCGACAAGTAACATTGATCCTATAGCAGGAGGTATTGGTGGTGTAGTAATGGCGATAGTGGTGGTAGTGATCCTTGTCTTCTTTATCAGGCAAGATAGTAATAGTACAACTCTCTCCACTAGAGCCTCAGCAAAGTAACATTGATGCAATTGCAGGATGTATTGGTGGTTTACTAGTGGCGATAGTGGTAGGAGTGATCCTTGTAATCTTTATCAGGTAAGACAGTAGTAGTACAATCCTCTCCACCATAGCCTCAGACAAGTAACATTGATCCTATAGCAGGAGGTATTGGTGGTGTAGGAGTGGCGATAGTGTTGGTAGTGATCCTTGTCATCTTTATCAGGTAAGATAGTTGCAGTACAGCTCTCTCCACCACAGCCTCAGACAAGTACCATTGATGCAATTGCAGGATGTATTGGTCGTGTAGTAGTGGCGATAGTGGTAGGAGTGATCCTTGTCATCTTTATCAGGTAAGAGAGTAGTAGTACAGCTCTCTCCACCATAGCCTCAGACAAGTAGCATTGATCCTATAGCATGATGTATTGGTGGTGTAGTAGTGGCTATAGTGTTGGTAGTGATCCTTGTCATCTTTATCAGGTAAGATAGTGTAGTACAGCTCTATCCACCAGAGCCTCAGACAAGTAACATTGATGCAATAGCAGGATGTATTGGTGGTGTAGTAATGGCGATAGTGGTGGTAGTGATCCTTGTCTTCTTTATCAGGTAAGATAGTAGAAATACAACTCTCTCCACCATAGCCTCAGACAAGTAACATTGATCCAATAGCAGGAGCTATTGGTGGTGTAGTAGTGGCGATAGTGGTGGGGGTGATCCTTGTCATCTTTATTAGGTAAGATTGTAACATTGATCCAATAGCAGGAAGTATTGGTGGTGTAGTAGTGGCGATAGTGGTGGTTGTGATCCTTGTCATCTTTACCAGGTAAGATGGTAGTAGTACAATCCTCTCCACCATAGCCTCCGACAAGTAACATTGATCCTATAGCTGGAGGTATTGGTGGTGTAGTAATGGTGATAGTGGTGGGAGTGATCCTTGTCTTCTTTATCAGGTAAGATAGTAATAGCACAACTCTTTCCACCAGAGCCTCAGAAAAGTAACATTGATTCAATAGCAGCATGCATTGGCGGTGTACTAGTGGCGATAGTGGTAGGAGTGATCCTTGTCATCTTTATCAGGTAAGATAGTAGTAGTACAGCTCTCTCCACCATAGCCTCAGACAAGTATCATTAATCCTATAGCGAGAGGTATTTGTGG
The DNA here is from genome assembly GCA_963383655.1 of Bathymodiolus septemdierum. Lineage (NCBI taxonomy): Eukaryota > Metazoa > Mollusca > Bivalvia > Mytilida > Modiolidae > Bathymodiolus > Bathymodiolus septemdierum. The sequence goes on from OY726518.1 coordinate 84,015,272, forward strand.
TGTAGTAGTGGCTATAGTGTTGGTAGTGATCCTTGTCATCTTTATCAGGTAAAATAGTAGTTGCACAATCCTCTCCACCATAGCCTCAGACAAGTAACATTGATCCTATAGTAGGAGGCATTGGTGGTGTTGTAATGGCGATAGTGGTGGTAGTGATCCTTGTCTTCTTTATCAGGTAAGATAGTAGTAGTACAACTCTCTCCACCATAGCCTCAGACAAGTAACATTGATCCAATAGCAGGATGTATTGGTGGTGTAGTAGTGGCGATAGTGGTGGTTGTGATCCTTGTCATCTTTATCAGGTAAGATTGTAGTAGTACAGCTCTCTCCACCATAGCCTCAGACAAGCATCATTAATCCTATAGCAGGATGTATTGGTGGTGTAGTAGTGGCGATAGTGGTGGTTGTGATCCTTGTCATCTTTAACAGGTAAGATAGTAGTTGTACAATCCTCTCCACCATAGCCTCAGACAAGTAACATTGATCCAATAGAAGGAGGTATTGGTGGTATAGTAGTGGCGATAGTGGTGGGGGTGATCCTTGTCATCTTTACCAGGTAAGACAGTAGTAGTACAATCCTCTCCACCATAGCCTCCGACAAGTAACATTGATCATATAGCAGGAGGTATTGGTGGTGTAGTAATGGCGATAGTGATGGTAGTGATCCTTGTCTTCTTTATTAGGTAAGATAGTAATAGTACAATTCTCTCCACCATAGCCTCAGAAAAGTAACATTGATGCAATAGCAGGATGTATTGGTGGTGTACTAGTGGCGATAGTGGTGGTTGTGATCCTTGTCATCTTTATCAGGTAAGATAGTAGTAGTATATTCCTCTCCACCATAGCCTCAGACAAGTAACATTGATCCTATAGCAGGAGGTATTGGTGGTGTAGTAGTGGCGATAGTGTTGGTAGTGATTCTTGTCATCTTTATCAGGTAAGATAGTTGCAGTACAGCTCTCTCCACCAGAGCCTCAGACAAGTAACATTGATGCAATTGCAGGATGTATTGGTGGTGTAGTAGTGGCGATAGTGGTGGGAGTGATCCTTGTCATCTTTATCAGATAAGATAGTAGTAGTACAACTCTCTCCACAAGAGCCTCAGACAAGTAACATTGATGCAATAGCAGGATGTATTGGTCATGTAGTAGTGGCGATAGTGGTGGTTGTGATCCTTGTCATCTTTATCAGGTAAGATAGTAGTAGTACAGCTCTCTCCACCATAGCCTCAGACAAGTAACATTGATCCTATAGCAGGAGGTATTGGTGGTGTAGTAGTGGCTATAGTGTTGGTAGTGATCCTTGTCATCTTTATCAGGTAAGATAGTAGTTGTGCAATCCTCTCCACCATGGCCTCAGACAAGTAACATTGATCATATAGCAGGAGGTATTGATGGTGTAGTAGTGGCAATAGTGGTGGTTGTGATCCTTGTCATCTGTATCAGATAAGATAGTAGTAGTACAGCTCTCTCCACCATAGCCTCAGACAAGTATCATTAATCCTATAGCAGGAGGTATTGGTGGTGTAGTAGTGGCTATAGTGATGTTAGTGATCCTTTTCATCTTTATCAGGTAAGATGTTAGTAGTACAATCCTCTCCACCATAGCCTCAGACAAGTAACATTGATCCTATAGTAGGAGGTATTGGTGGTGTAGTAATGGCGATAGTGGTGGTAGTGATCCTTGTCTTCTTTATCAGGTAAGATGTTAGTAGTACAATCCTCTCCACCATAGCCTCAGACAAGTAACATTGATCCAATACCAGGAGGTATTGGTGGTGTAGTAGTGGCGATAGTGGTGGTTGTGATCCTTGTCATCTTTACCAGGTAAGATGTTAGTAGTACAATCCTCTCCACCATATCATCCGACAAGTAACATTGATCCTATAGCAGGAGGTATTGGTGGTGTAGTAATGGCGATAGTGGTGGTAGTGATCCTTGTCTTCTTTATCAGGCAAGATAGTAATAGTACAACTCTCTCCACTAGAGCCTCAGAAAAGTAACATTGATGCAATTGCAGGATGTATTGGTGGTGTACTAGTGGCGATAGTGGTAGGAGTGATCCTTGTCATCTTTATCAGGTAAGACAGTAGTAGTACAATCCTCTCCACCATAGCCTCAGACAAGTAACATTGATCATATAGCAGGAGGTATTGATGGTGTAGTAGTGGCGATAGTGGTGGTTGTGATCCTTGTCATCTGTATCAGATAAGATAGTAGTAGTACAGCTCTCTCCACCATAGCCTCAGACAAGTATCATTAATCCTATAGCAGGAGGTATTGGTGGTGTAGTAGTGGCTATAGTGATGTTAGTGATCCTTTTCATCTTTATCAGGTAAGATGTTAGTAGTACAATCCTCTCCACCATAGCCTCAGACAAGTAACATTGATCCTATAGTAGGAGGTATTGGTGGTGTAGTAATGGCGATAGTGGTGGTAGTGATCCTTGTCTTCTTTATCAGGTAAGATGTTAGTAGTACAATCCTCTCCACCATAGCCTCAGACAAGTAACATTGATCCAATACCAGGAGGTATTGGTGGTGTAGTAGTGGCGATAGTGGTGGTTGTGATCCTTGTCATCTTTACCAGGTAAGATGTTAGTAGTACAATCCTCTCCACCATATCCTCCGACAAGTAACATTGATCCTATAGCAGGAGGTATTGGTGGTGTAGTAATGGCGATAGTGGTGGTAGTGATCCTTTTCTTCTTTATCAGGCAAGATAGTAATAGTACAACTCTCTCCACTAGAGCCTCAGAAAAGTAACATTGATGCAATTGCAGGATGTATTGGTGGTGTACTAGTGGCGATAGTGGTAGGAGTGATCCTTGTCATCTTTATCAGGTAAGACAGTAGTAGTACAATCCTCTCCACCATAGCCTCAGACAAGTAACATTGATCCTATAGCAGGAGGTATTGGTGGTGTAGGAGTGGCGATAGTGTTGGTAGTGATCTTTGTCATCTTTATCAGGTAAGATAGTTGCAGTACAGCTCTCTCCACCAGAGCCTCAGACAAGTAACATTGATGCAATTGCAGGATGTATTGGTGGTGTAGTAGTGGCGATAGTGGTAGGAGTGATCCTTGTCATCTTTATTAGGTAAGAGAGTAGTAGTACAGCTCTCTCCACCATAGCCTCAGACAAGTAGCATTGATCCTATAGCATGATGTATTGATGGTGTAGTAGTGGCTATAGTGTTGGTAGTGATCCTTGTCTTCTTTATCAGGTAAGATAGTGTAGTACAGCTCTCTCCACCAGAGCCTCAGACAAGTAACATTGATGCAATAGCAGGATGTATTGGTGGTGTAGTAATGGCGAAAGTGGTGGTAGTGATCCTTGTCTTCTTTATCAGGTAAGATAGTAGAAATACAACTCTCTCCACCATAGCCTCAGACAAGTAACATTGATCCAATAGCAGGAGCTATTGGTGGTGTAGTAGTGGCGATAGTGGTGGGGGTGATCCTTGTCATCTTTATTAGGTAAGATAGTAACATTGATCCTATAGCAGGATGTATTGGTGGTGTAGTAATGGCGATAGTGATGGTAGTGATCCTTGACTTCTTTATCAGGTAAGATAGTAGAAGTACAACTCTCTCCACCATAGCCTCAAACAAGTAACATTCATCCAATAGCAGGAGGTATTGGTGGTGTAGTAGTGGCGATAGTGGTGATTGTGATCCTTGTCATCTTTACCAGGTAAGATGGTAGTAGTACAATCCTCTCCACCATAGCCTCTGACAAGTAACATTGATCCTATAGCTGGAGGTATTGGTGGTGTAGTAATGGTGATAGTGGTGGGAGTGATCCTTGTCTTCTTTATCAGGTAAGATAGTAATAGCACAACTCTCTCCACCAGAGCCTCAGAAAAGTAACATTGATTCAATAGCAGCATGTATTGGCGGTGTACTAGTGGCGATAGTGGTAGGAGTGATCCTTGTCATCTTTATCAGGTAAGATAGTAGTAGTACAGCTCTCTCCACCATAGCCTCAGACAAGTATCATTAATCCTATAGCAGGAGGTATTGGTGGTGTAGTAGTGGCTATAGTGATGATAGTGATCCTTTTCATCTTAATCAGGTAAGATGTTAGTAGTACAATCCTCTCCACCATAGCCTCTGACAAGTAACATTGATCCTATAGTAGGAGGTATTGGTGGTGTAGTAATGGCGATAGTGGTGGTAGTGATCCTTGTCTTCTTTATCAGGTAAGATGTTAGTAGTACAATCCTCTCCACCATAGCCTCAGACAAGTAACATTGATCCAATACCAGGAGGTATTGGTGGTGTAGTAGTGGCGATAGTGGTGGTTGTGATCCTTGTCATCTTTACCAGGTAAGATGTTAGTAGTACAATCCTCTCCACCATATCCTCCGACAAGTAACATTGATCCTATAGCAGGAGGTATTGGTGGTGTAGTAATGGCGATAGTGGTGGTAGTGATCCTTGTCTTCTTTATCAGGCAAGATAGTAATAGTACAACTCTCTCCACTAGAGCCTCAGAAAAGTAACATTGATGCAATTGCAGGATGTATTGGTGGTGTAATAGTGGCGATAGTGGTAGGAGTGATCCTTGTCATCTTTATCAGGTAAGACAGTAGTAGTACAATCCTCTCCACCATAGCCTCAGACAAGTAACATTGATCCTATAGCAGGAGGTATTGGTGGTGTAGGAGTGGCGATAGTGTTGGTAGTGATCTTTGTCATCTTTATCAGGTAAGATAGTTGCAGTACAGCTCTCTCCACCAGAGCCTCAGACAAGTAACATTGATGCAATAGCAGGATGTATTGGTGGTGTAGTAGTGGCGATAGTGGTAGGAGTGATCCTTGTCATCTTTATCAGGTAAGAGAGTAGTAGTACAGCTCTCTCCACCATAGCCTCAGACAAGTAGCATTGATCCTATAGCATGATGTATTGGTGGTGTAGTAGTGGCTATAGTGTTGGTAGTGATCCTTGTCATCTTTATCAGGTAAGATGGTGTAGTACAGCTCTCTCCACCAGAGCCTCAGACAAGTAACATTCATGCAATAGCAGGATGTATTGGTGGTTTAGTAATGGCGAAAGTTGTGGTAGTGATCCTTGTCTTCTTTATCAGGTAAGATAGTAGAAATACAACTCTCTCCACCATAGCCTCAGACAAGTAACATTGATCCAATAGCAGGAGCTATTGGTGGTGTAGTAGTGGCGATAGTGGTGGTTGTGATCCTTGTCATCTTTATTAGGTAAGATTGTAACATTGATCCTATAGCAGGATGTATTGGTGGTGTAGTAATGGCGATAGTGGTGGTAGTGATCCTTGTCTTCTTTATCAGGTAAGATAGTAGAAGTACAACTCTCTCCACCATAGCCTCAGACAAGTAACATTGATCCAATAGCAGGAGGTATTGGTGGTGTAGTAGTGGCGATAGTGGTGATTGTGATCCTTGTCATCTTTACCAGGTAAGATGGTAGTAGTACAATCCTCTCCACCATAGCCTCTTACAAGTAACATTGATCTTTAGCTGGAGGTATTGGTGGTGTAGTAATGGTGACAGTGGTGGGAGTGATCCTTGTCTTCTTTATCAGGTAAGATAGTAGAAGTACAACTCTCTCCACCATAGCCTCAGACAAGTAACATTGATCCAATAGCAGGAGGTATTGGTGGTGTAGTAGTGGCGATAGTGGTGATTGTGATCCTTGTCATCTTTACCAGGTAAGATGGTAGTAGTACAATCCTCTCCACCATAGCCTCTGACAAGTAACATTGATCCTATAGCTGGAGGTATTGGTGGTGTAGTAATGGTGATAGTGGTGGGAGTGATCCTTGTCTTCTTTATCAGGTAAGATAGTAATAGCACAACTCTCTCCACCAGAGCCTCAGAAAAGTAACATTGATTCAATAGCAGCATGTATTGGCGGTGTACTAGTGGCGATAGTGGTAGGAGTGATCCTTGTCATCTTTATCAGGTAAGATAGTAGTAGTACAGCTCTCTCCACCATAGCCTCAGACAAGTATCATTAATCCTATAGCAGGAGGTATTGGTGGTGTAGTAGTGGCTATAGTGATGATAGTGATCCTTTTCATCTTAATCAGGTAAGATGTTAGTAGTACAATCCTCTCCACCATAGCCTCTGACAAGTAACATTGATCCTATAGTAGGAGGTATTGGTGGTGTAGTAATGGCGATAGTGGTGGTAGTGATCCTTGTCTTCTTTATCAGGTAAGATGTTAGTAGTACAATCCTCTCCACCATAGCCTCAGACAAGTAACATTGATCCAATACCAGGAGGTATTGGTGGTGTAGTAGTGGCGATAGTGGTGGTTGTGATCCTTGTCATCTTTACCAGGTAAGATGTTAGTAGTACAATCCTCTCCACCATATCCTCCGACAAGTAACATTGATCCTATAGCAGGAGGTATTGGTGGTGTAGTAATGGCGATAGTGGTGGTAGTGATCCTTGTCTTCTTTATCAGGCAAGATAGTAATAGTACAACTCTCTCCACTAGAGCCTCAGAAAAGTAACATTGATGCAATTGCAGGATGTATTGGTGGTGTAATAGTGGCGATAGTGGTAGGAGTGATCCTTGTCATCTTTATCAGGTAAGACAGTAGTAGTACAATCCTCTCCACCATAGCCTCAGACAAGTAACATTGATCCTATAGCAGGAGGTATTGGTGGTGTAGGAGTGGCGATAGTGTTGGTAGTGATCTTTGTCATCTTTATCAGGTAAGATAGTTGCAGTACAGCTCTCTCCACCAGAGCCTCAGACAAGTAACATTGATGCAATAGCAGGATGTATTGGTGGTGTAGTAGTGGCGATAGTGGTAGGAGTGATCCTTGTCATCTTTATCAGGTAAGAGAGTAGTAGTACAGCTCTCTCCACCATAGCCTCAGACAAGTAGCATTGATCCTATAGCATGATGTATTGGTGGTGTAGTAGTGGCTATAGTGTTGGTAGTGATCCTTGTCATCTTTATCAGGTAAGATGGTGTAGTACAGCTCTCTCCACCAGAGCCTCAGACAAGTAACATTCATGCAATAGCAGGATGTATTGGTGGTTTAGTAATGGCGAAAGTTGTGGTAGTGATCCTTGTCTTCTTTATCAGGTAAGATAGTAGAAATACAACTCTCTCCACCATAGCCTCAGACAAGTAACATTGATCCAATAGCAGGAGCTATTGGTGGTGTAGTAGTGGCGATAGTGGTGGTTGTGATCCTTGTCATCTTTATTAGGTAAGATTGTAACATTGATCCTATAGCAGGATGTATTGGTGGTGTAGTAATGGCGATAGTTGTGGTAGTGATCCTTGTCTTCTTTATCAGGTAAGATAGTAGAAGTACAACTCTCTCCACCATAGCCTCAGACAAGTAACATTGATCCAATAGCAGGAGGTATTGGTGGTGTAGTAGTGGCGATAGTGGTGATTGTGATCCTTGTCATCTTTACCAGGTAAGATGGTAGTAGTACAATCCTCTCCACCATAGCCTCTTACAAGTAACATTGATCTTTAGCTGGAGGTATTGGTGGTGTAGTAATGGTGATAGTGGTGGGAGTGATCCTTGTCTTCTTTATCAGGTAAGATAGTAATAGCACAACTCTCTCCACCAGAGCCTCAGAAAAGTAACATTGATTCAATAGCAGCATGTATTGGCGGTGTACTAGTGGCGATAGTGGTAGGAGTGATCCTTGTCATCTTTATCAGGTAAGATAGTAGTAGTACAGCTCTCTCCACCAGAGCTTCAGACAAGTAACATTAATCCTATAGCGGGAGGTATTTGTGGTGTAGTAGTGGCTATAGTGTTGGTAGTGATCCTTGTCATCTTTATCAGGTAAAATAGTAGTTGTACAATCCTCTCCACCATAGCCTCAGACAAGTAACATTGATCCTATAGCAGGAGACATTGGTGGTGTAGTAATGGCGATAGTGGTGGTAGTGATCCTTGTCTTCTTTATCAGGTAAGATAGTAGTAGTACAACTCTCTCCACCATAGCCTTAGACAAGTAACATTGATCCAATAGCAGGATGTATTGGTGGTGTTGTAGTGGCGATAGTGGTGGTTGTGATCCTTGTCATCTTTATCAGGTAAGATTGTAGTAGTACAGCTCTCTCCACCATAGCCTCCGACAAGTAACATTGATCCTATAGCAGGAGGCATTGGTGGTGTAATAATGGCGATAGTGGTGGTAGTGATCCTTGTCTTCTTTATCAGGTAAGATAGTAGTAGTACAACTCTCTCCACCATAGCCTCAGACAAGTAACATTGATCCAATAGCAGGATGTATTGGTGGTGTAGTAGTAGCTATAGTGTTGGTAGTGATCCTTGTCATCTTTATCAGGGAAGATAGTAGTTGTACAATCCTCTCCACCATAGCCTCAGACAAGTAACATTGATCCAATAGAAGGAGGTATTGGTGGTATAGTAGTGGCGATAGTGGTGGGGGTGATCCTTGTCATCTTTACCAGGGAAGACAGTAGTAGTACAATCCTCTCCACCATAGCCTCCGACAAGTAACATTGATCATATAGCAGGAGGTATTGGTGGTGTAGTAATGGCGATAGTGATGGTAGTGGTCCTTGTCTTCTTTATTAGGTAAGATAGTAATAGTACAATTCTCTCCACCATAGCTTCAGACAAGTAACATTGATGCAATAGCAGGATGTATTGGTGGTGTACTAGTGGCGATAGTGATAGGAATGATCTTTGTCATCTTTATCAGGTAAGATAGTAGTAGTATATTCCTCTCCACCATAGCCTCAGACAATTAACATTGACCCTATAGCAGGAGGTATTGGTGGTGTAGTAGTGGCGATAGTGTTGGTAGTGATTCTTGTCATCTTTATCAGGTAAGATAGTTGCAGTACAGCTCTCTCCACCAGAGCCTCAGACAAGTAACATTGATGCAATAGCAGGATGTATTGGTGGTGTAGTAGTGGCGATAGTGGTAGGAGTGATCCTTGTCATCTTTATCAGGTAAGAGAGTAGTAGTACAGCTCTCTCCACCATAGCCTCAGACAAGTAGCATTGATCCTATAGCATGATGTATTGGTGGTGTAGTAGTGGCTATAGTGTTGGTAGTGATCCTTGTCATCTTTATCAGGTAAGATGGTGTAGTACAGCTCTCTCCACCAGAGCCTCAGACAAGTAACATTCATGCAATAGCAGGATGTATTGGTGGTGTAGTAATGGCGAAAGTGGTGGTAGTGATCCTTGTCTTCTTTATCAGGTAAGATAGTAGAAATACAACTCTCTCCACCATAGCCTCAGACAAGTAACATTGATCCAATAGCAGGAGCTATTGGTGGTGTAGTAGTGGCGATAGTGGTGGTTGTGATCCTTGTCATCTTTATTAGGTAAGATTGTAACATTGATCCTATAGCAGGATGTATTGGTGGTGTAGTAATGGCGATAGTGGTGGTAGTGATCCTTGTCTTCTTTATCAGGTAAGATAGTAGAAGTACAACTCTCTCCACCATAGCCTCAGACAAGTAACATTGATCCAATAGCAGGAGGTATTGGTGGTGTAGTAGTGGCGATAGTGGTGATTGTGATCCTTGTCATCTTTACCAGGTAAGATGGTAGTAGTACAATCCTCTCCACCATAGCCTCTTACAAGTAACATTGATCCTATAGCTGGAGGTATTGGTGGTGTAGTAATGGTGATAGTGGTGGGAGTGATCCTTGTCTTCTTTATCAGGTAAGATAGTAATAGCACAACTCTCTACACCAGAGCCTCAGAAAAGTAACATTGATTCAATAGCAGCATGTATTGGCGGTGTACTAGTGGCGATAGTGGTAGGAGTGATCCTTGTCATCTTTATCAGGTAAGATAGTAGTAGTACAGCTCTCTCCACCAGAGCTTCAGACAAGTAACATTAATCCTATAGCGGGAGGTATTTGTGGTGTAGTAGTGGCTATAGTGTTGGTAGTGATCCTTGTCATCTTTATCAGGTAAAATAGTAGTTGTACAATCCTCTCCACCATAGCCTCAGACAAGTAACATTGATCCTATAGCAGGAGACATTGGTGGTGTAGTAATGGCGATAGTGGTGGTAGTGATCCTTGTCTTCTTTATCAGGTAAGATAGTAGTAGTACAACTCTCTCCACCATAGCCTTAGACAAGTAACATTGATCCAATAGCAGGATGTATTGGTGGTGTTGTAGTGGCGATAGTGGTGGTTGTGATCCTTGTCATCTTTATCAGGTAAGATTGTAGTAGTACAGCTCTCTCCACCATAGCCTCCGACAAGTAACATTGATCCTATAGCAGGAGGCATTGGTGGTGTAGTAATGGCGATAGTGGTGGTAGTGATCCTTGTCTTCTTTATCAGGTAAGATAGTAGTAGTACAACTCTCTCCACCATAGCCTCAGACAAGTAACATTGATCCAATAGCAGGATGTATTGGTGGTGTAGTAGTAGCTATAGTGTTGGTAGTGATCCTTGTCATCTTTATCAGGTAAGATAGTAGTTGTACAATCCTCTCCACCATAGCCTCAGACAAGTAACATTGATCCAATAGAAGGAGGTATTGGTGGTATAGTAGTGGCGATAGTGGTGGGGGTGATCCTTGTCATCTTTACCAGGGAAGACAGTAGTAGTACAATCCTCTCCACCATAGCCTCCGACAAGTAACATTGATCCTATAGCAGGATGTATTGGTGGTGTAGTAATGGCGATAGTGATGGTAGTGGTCCTTGTCTTCTTTATTAGGTAAGATAGTAATAGTACAATTCTCTCCACCATAGCTTCAGACAAGTAACATTGATGCAATAGCAGGATGTATTGGTGGTGTACTAGTGGCGATAGTGATAGGAATGATCTTTGTCATCTTTATCAGGTAAGATAGTAGTAGTATATTCCTCTCCACCATAGCCTCAGACAAGTAACATTGACCCTATAGCAGGAGGTATTGGTGGTGTAGTAGTGGCGATAGTGTTGGTAGTGATTCTTGTCATCTTTATCAGGTAAGATAGTTGCAGTACAGCTCTCTCCACCAGAGTTCAGACAAGTAACATTGATGCAATTGCAGGATGTATTGGTGGTGTAGTAGTGGCGATAGTGGTGGGAGTGATCCTTGTCATCTTTATCAGATAAGAGAGTAGTAGTACAACTCTCTCCACCAGAGCCTCAGACAAGAAACATTGATGCAATAGCAGGATGTATTGGTCATGTAGTAGTGGCGATAGTGGTGGTTGTGATCCTTGTCATCTTTATCAGGTAAGATAGTAGTAGTACAGCTCTCTCCACCAGAGCTTCAGACAAGTAACATTAATCCTATAGCGGGAGGTATTTGTGGTGTAGTAGTGGCTATAGTGTTGGTAGTGATCCTTGTCATCTTTATCAGGTAAAATAGTAGTTGTACAATCCTCTCCACCATAGCCTCAGACAAGTAACATTGATCCTATAGCAGGAGACATTGGTGGTGTAGTAATGGCGATAGTGGTGGTAGTGATCCTTGTCTTCTTTATCAGGTAAGATAGTAGTAGTACAACTCTCTCCACCATAGCCTTAGACAAGTAACATTGATCCAATAGCAGGATGTATTGGTGGTGTTGTAGTGGCGATAGTGGTGGTTGTGATCCTTGTCATCTTTATCAGGTAAGATTGTAGTAGTACAGCTCTCTCCACCATAGCCTCCGACAAGTAACATTGATCCTATAGCCGGAGGCATTGGTGGTGTAGTAATGGCGATAGTGGTGGTAGTGATCCTTGTCTTCTTTATCAGGTAAGATAGTAGTAGTACAACTCTCTCCACCATAGCCTCAGACAAGAAACATTGATGCAATAGCAGGATGTATTGGTCATGTAGTAGTGGCGATAGTGGTGGTTGTGATCCTTGTCATCTTTATCAGGTAAGATAGTAGTCGTACAGCTCTCTCCACCAGAGCTTCATACAAGTAACATTAATCCTATAGCGGGAGGTATCTGTGGTGTAGTAGTGGCTATAGTGTTGGTAGTGATCCTTGTCATCTTTATCAGGTAAAATAGTAGTTGTACAATCCTCTCCACCATAGCCTCAGACAAGTAACATTGATCCTATAGCAGGAGACATTGGTGGTGTAGTAATGGCGATAGTGGTGGTAGTGATCCTTGTCTTCTTTATCAGGTAAGATAGTAGTAGTACAACTCTCTCCACCATAGCCTTAGACAAGTAACATTGATCCAATAGCAGGATGTATTGGTGGTGTTGTAGTGGCGATAGTGGTGGTTGTGATCCTTGTCATCTTTATCAGGTAAGATTGTAGTAGTACAGCTCTCTCCACCATAGCCTCCGACAAGTAACATTGATCCTATAGCAGGAGGCATTGGTGGTGTAGTAATGGCGATAGTGGTGGTAGTGATCCTTGTCTTCTTTATCAGGTAAGATAGTAGTAGTACAACTCTCTCCACCATAGCCTCAGACAAGTAACATTGATCCAATAGCAGGATGTATTGGTGGTGTAGTAGTAGCTATAGTGTTGGTAGTGATCCTTGTCATCTTTATCAGGTAAGATAGTAGTTGTACAATCCTCTCCACCATAGCCTCAGACAAGTAACATTGATCCAATAGAAGGAGGTATTGGTGGTATAGTAGTGGCGATAGTGGTGGGGGTGATCCTTGTCATCTTTACCAGGGAAGACAGTAGTAGTACAATCCTCTCCACCATAGCCTCCGACAAGTAACATTGATCATATAGCAGGAGGTATTGGTGGTGTAGTAATGGCGATAGTGATGGTAGTGGTCCTTGTCTTCTTTATTAGGTAAGATAGTAATAGTACAATTCTCTCCACCATAGCTTCAGACAAGTAACATTGATGCAATAGCAGGATGTATTGGTGGTGTACTAGTGGCGATAGTGATAGGAATGATCTTTGTCATCTTTATCAGGTAAGATAGTAGTAGTATATTCCTCTCCACCATAGCCTCAGACAAGTAACATTGACCCTATAGCAGGAGGTATTGGTGGTGTAGTAGTGGCGATAGTGTTGGTAGTGATTCTTGTCATCTTTATCAGGTAAGATAGTTGCAGTACAGCTCTCTCCACCAGAGTTCAGACAAGTAACATTGATGCAATTGCAGGATGCATTGGTGGTGTAGTAGTGGCGATAGTGGTGGGAGTGATCCTTGTCATCTTTATCAGATAAGAGAGTAGTAGTACAACTCTCTCCACCAGAGCCTCAGACAAGTAACATTGATGCAATAGCAGGATGTATTGGTCATGTAGTAGTGGCGATAGTGGTGGTTGTGATCCTTGTCATCTTTATCAGGTAAGATAGTAGTAGTACAACTCTCTCCACCATAGCCTCAGACAAGTAATATTGATCCTATAGCAGGAGGTATTGGTGGTGTAGTAGTGGCTATAGTGTTGGTAGTGATCCTTGTCATCTTTATCAGGTAAGATAGTAGTCGTACAACTCTCTCCACCATAGCCTCAGACAAGTATCATTAATCCTATAGCAGGAGGTATTGGTGGTGTAGTAGTGGCTATAGTGTTGGTAGTGATCCTTGTCATCTTTATCAGGTAAGATAGTAGTTGTGCAGTCCTCTCCACCATGGCCTCAGACAAGTAACATTGATCCTATAGCAGGAGGTATTGATGGTGTAGTAGTGGCGATAGTGGTGGTTGTGATCCTTGTCATCTATATCAGATAAGATAGTAGTAGTACAGCTCTCTCCACCATAGCCTCAGACAAGTATCATTAATCCAATAGCAGGAGGTATTGGTGGTGTAGTAGTGGCGATAGTGTTGGTAGTGATCTTTGTCATCTTTATCAGGTAAGATAGTTGCAGTACAGCTCTCTCCACCATAGCCTCAAACAAGTAACATTGATGCAATAGCAGGATGTATTGGTGGAGTAGTATTGGCGATAGTGGTGGTTGTGATCCTTGTCATCTTTATCAGGTAAGATAGTAGAAGCACAACTCTCTCCAACTTAGACTCAGACAAGTGACTTTGATTCTATAGCAGGAGGTATTGGTGGTGTAGTAGTGGCGATAGTGTTGGCAGTGATTCTTGTCATCTTTATCAGGTAAGATAGTTGCAGTACAGCTCTCTCCACCAGAGCCTCAGACAAGCAGCATTGATGCAATAGCAGGATGTATTGGTGGGGTAGTAGTGTCGATAGTGTTGGTAGTGATCCTTGTCATCTTAATCAGGTAAGATAGTAGTAGTACAACTCTCTCCACTATAGCCTCAGACAAGTATCATTAATCATATAGCAGGAGGTATTTTTGGTGTAGTAATGGCGATAGTGGTGGTAGTGATCCTTGTCTTCTTTATCAGGTAAGATAGTAGTAGTACAACTCTCTCCACCATAGCCTCAGACAAGTAACATTGATCCAATAGCAGGATGTATTGGTGGTGTAGTAGTGGCGATAGTGGTGGTTGTGATCCTTGTCATCTTTATCAGGTAAGATGGTATTAGTACAGCTCTCTCCACCATAGCCTCAGACAAGCATCAATAATCCTATAGCAGGAGGTATTGGTGGTGTAGTAGTAGCTATAGTGTTGGTGGTGATTCTTGTCATCTTTATCAGTTAAGATAGTTGCAGTACAGCTCTCTTCACCAGAACCTCAGACAAGTAACATTGATGCAATTGCAGGATGTATTGGTGGTGTACTAGTGGCGATAGTGGTGGGAGTGATCCTTATCATCTTTATCAGGTAAGATAGTAGTAGTACAACTCTCTCACCAGAGCCTCAGACAAGTAACATTGATGCAATAGCAGGATGTATTAGTGGAGTAGTAGTGGCGATAGTGGTGGTTGTAATCCTTGTCATCTTTATCAGATAAAATAGTAGTAGTACACCTCTCTCCACCATAGCCTCAGACAAGTAACATTGATCCAATAGCAGGAGGTATTGGTGGTGTAGTAGTGGCGATAGTGGTGGTTGTGATCCTTGTCATCTTTATCAGGTAAGATGGTATTAGTACAGCTCTCTCCACCAGAGCCTCAGACAAGCATCAATAATCCTATAGCAGGAGGTATTGGTGGTGTAGTAGTAGCTATAGTGTTGGTAGTGATCCTGGTCATCTTTATCAGGTAAGATAGTAGTTGTACAATCCTCTCCACCATAGCCTCAGAAAAGTAACATTGATCCTATAGCAGGATGTATTGGTGGTGTAGTAGTGGCGATAGTGGTGGGGGTGATCCTTGTCATCTTTACCAGGTAAGATGGTAGTAGTACAATCCTCTCCACCATAGCCTCCGACAAGTAACATTGGTCATATAGCAGGAGGTATTGGTGGTGTAGTAATGGCGATAGTGATGGGAGTGATCCTTGTCATCTTTATCAGGTAAGATAGTAGTAGTACACCTCTCTCCACCATAGCCTCAGAAAAGTAACATTGATCCTATAGCAGGATGTATTGTTGGTATAGTAGTGGCGATAGTGGTGGGGGTGACCCTTGTCATCTTTACCAGGTAAGATGGTAGTAGTACCATCCTCTCCACCATAGCCTCCGACAAGTAACATTGGTCATATAGCAGGAGGTATTGGTTGTGTAGTAATGGCGATAGTGATGGTAGTGATCCTTGTCATCTTTATTAGGTAAGATAGTAATAGTACAATTCTCTCCACCATAGCCTCAGAAAAGTAACATTGATGCAATAGCAGGATGTATTGGTGGTGTAGTAGTGGCGATAGTCGTAGGAGTGATCCTTGTCATCTTTATCAGGTAAGATAGTAGTAGTACAGCTCTCTCCACCATAGCCTCAGACAAGTAACATTGATCCTATAGCAGGAGGTATTGGTGGTGTAGTAGTGGCGATAGTGTTGGTGGTGATTCTTGTCATCTTTATCAGGTAAGATAGTTGCAGTACAGCTCTCTCCACCAGCGCCTCAGACAAGTAACATTGATGCAATAGCAGGATGCATTGGTGGTGTAGTAGTGGCGATAGTGGTAGGAGTGATCCTTGTCATCTTTATCAGATAAAATAGTAGTAGTACAGCTCTCTCCACCATAGCCTCAGACAAGTATCATTAATCCTATTGCAGGAGGTATTGGTGGTGTAGTAGTGGCTATAGTGTTGGTAGTGAAGTGATCCTTGTCATCTTTATCAGGTAAAATAGTAGTTGTACAATCCTCTCCACCATAGCCTCAGACAAGTAACATTGATCCAATAGCAGGAGGTATTGGTGGTATAGTAGTGGCTATAGTGTTGGTAGTGTTCCTTGTCATCTTTATCAGGTAAGATAGTAGTTGTGCAATCCTCTCCACCATAGCCTCAGACAAGTAACATTGATCCTATAGCAGGATGTATTGGTGGTGTAGTAGTGGCGATAGTGGTGGTAGTGATCCTTGTCTTCTTTATCAGGTAAGATAGTAGTTGTGCAATCCTCTCCACCATAGCCTCAGACAAGTAGCATTGATCCTAAAGCAGGAGGTATTGGTGGTGTAGTAGTGGCGATAGTGGTGGTTGTGATCCTTGTCATCTTTATCAGGTAAGATAGTAAGATTGATCCTATAGCAGGATGTATTGGTGGTGTAGTAATGGCGATAGTGGTGGTAGTGATCCTTGTCTTCTTTATCAGGTAAGATAGTAGAAGTACAATTCTCTCCACCATAGCCTCAGACAAGTAACATTGATCCAATAGCAGGAGGTATTGGTGGTATAGTAGTGGCTATTGTGGTGGTGGTGATCCTTGTCATCTTTACCAGGTAAGATGGTAGTAGTACAATCCTCTCCACCATAGCCTTCGACAAGTAACATTGATCCTATAGCAGGAGGTATTGGTGGTGTAGTAATGGCGATAGTGATGGTAGTGATCCTTGTCTTCTTTATCAGGTAAGATAGTAGTAGTACAACTCTCTCCACCATAGCCTCAGACAAGTAACATTGATCCAATAGCAGGAGGTATTGGTGGTGTAGTAGTGGCGATAGTGGTGGGAGTGATCCTTGTCATCTTTATCAGGTAAGATAGTAGTACTACAACTCTCTCCACCAGAGCCTCAGACAAGTAACATTGATGCAATAGCAGGATGTATTGGTGGTTTAATAGTGGCGATAGTGGTGGTTGTAATCCTTGTCATCTTTATTAGGTAAGATAGTAGTAGTACAGCTCTCTCCACCATAGCCTCGGACAAGTATCATTAATCCTATAGCAGGAGGTATTGGTGGTGTAGTAGAGGCTATAGTGTTGGTAGTGATCCTTGTCATCTTTATCAGGTAAAATAGTAGTTGTACAATCCTCTCCACCATAGCCTCAGACAAGTAACATTGGTCCAATAGCAGGAGGTATTGGTGGTGTAGTAGTGGTGATAGTGGTGGTTGTGATCCTTGTCATCTTTATCAGGTAAGATAGTAACATTGATCCTATTGCAGGATGCATTGGTGGTGTAGTAATGGTGATAGTGTTGGTAGTGATTCTTGTCATCTTTATCAGGTAAGATAGTTGCAGTACAGCTCTCTCCACCAGAGCCTCAGACAAGTAACATTGATGCAATTGCAGGATGTATTGGTGGTGTAGTTGTGGCGATAGTGGTAGTAGTGATCCTTCTCTTCTTTATCAGTTAAGATAGTAGTAGTACAACTCTCTCCACCATAGCCTCAGGCAAGTAGCATTGCTGCAATGGCAGGATTTATTGGTGGTGTAGTAGTGGCGATAGTGGTTTGAGTGATCCTTGTCATCTTTATCAGGTAAGATAGTAGTAGTACAACTCTCTTCACCATAGCCTCAGACAAGTAACATTGATCCTATAGCAGGAGGTATTGGTGGTGTAGTAGTGGCGATAGTGTTGGTAGTGATTCTTGTCATCTTTATCAGGTAAGATAGTAGTAGTACAACTCTCTCCACCAGAGCCTCAGACAAGTAACATTGATGCAATAGCAGGATGTATTAGTGGAGTAGTAGTGGCGATAGTGGTGGTTGTAATCCTTGTCATCTTTATCAGATAAGATAGTAGTAGTACACCTCTCTCCACCATAGCCTCAGACAAGTAACATTGATCCTATAGCAGGATGTATTGGTGGTATAGTAGTGGCGATAGTGGTGGGGGTGACCCTTGTCATCTTTACCAGGTAAGATGGTATTAGTACAGCTCTCTCCACCATAGCCTCAGACAAGTAGCATTGATGCAATTGCAGGATTTATTGGTGGTGTAGTAGTGGCGATAGTGGTGGGAGTGATCCTTGTCATCTTTATCAGGTAAGATAGTATTAGTACAGCTCTCTCCACCATAGCCTCAGACAAGTAGCATTGATGCAATTGCAGTATTTATTGGTGGTGTAGTAGTGGCGATAGTGGTGGGAGTGATCCTTGTCATCTTTATCAGGTAAGATGGTATTAGTACAGCTCTCTCCACCATAGCCTCAGACAAGCATCAATAATCCTATAGCAGGAGGTATTGGTGGTGTAGTAGTAGCTATAGTGTTGGTAGTGATCCTGGTCATCTTTATCAGGTCAGATAGTAGTTGTGCAATCCTCTCCACCATAGCCTCAGACAAGTAACATTGATCCTATAGCAGGATGTATTGGTGGTGTAGTAGTGGCGATAGTGGTGGTTGTGATCCTTGTCATCTTTATCAGGTAAGATAGTGGTTGTACAATCCTCTCCACCATAGCCTCAGAAAAGTAACATTGATCCTATAGCAGGATGTATTGGTGGTATAGTAGTGGCGATAGTGGAGGGAGTGATCCTTGTCATCTTTATCAGGTAAGATGGTATTAGTGCAGCTCTCTCCACCATAGCCTCAGACAAGTAGCATTGATGCAATTGCAGGATTTATTGGTGGTGTAGTAGTGGCGATAGTGGTGGGAGTGATCCTTGTCATCTTTATCAGGTAAGATGGTATTAGTACAGCTCTCTCCACCATAGCCTCAGACAAGCATCAATAATCCTATAGCAGGAGGTATTGGTGGTGTAGTAGTAGCTATAGTGTTGGTAGTGATCCTGGTCATCTTTATCAGGTCAGATAGTAGTTGTGCAATCCTCTCCACCATAACCTCAGACAAGTAACATTGATCCTATTGCAGAATGTATTGGTGGTATAGTAGTGGCGATAGTGGTGGTTGTGATCCTTGTCATCTTTATCAGGTAAGATAGTAGTTGTACAATCCTCTCCACCATAGCCTCAGACAAGTAACATTGATCCTATAGCAGGATGTATTGGTGGTATAGTAGTGGCGATAGTGGTGGGGGTGATCCTTGTCATCTTTACCAGGTAAGATGGTAGTAGTACAATCCTCTCCACCATAGCCTCCGACAAGTAACATTGGTCATATAGCAGGAGGTATTGGTGGTGTAGTAATGGCGATAGTGATGGTAGTGATCCTTGTCATCTTTATTAGGTAAGATAGTAATAGTACAATTCTCTCCACCATAGCCTCAGAAAAGTAACATTGATGCAATAGCAGGATGTATTGGTGGTGTACTAGTGGCGATAGTCGTAGGAGTGATCCTTGTCATCTTTATCAGGTAAGATAGTAGTAGTACAGCTCTCTCCACCATAGCCTCAGACAAGTAACATTGATCCTATAGCAGGAGGTATTGGTGGTGTAGTAGTGGCGATAGTGTTGGTAGTGATTCTTGTCATCTTTATCAGGTAAGATAGTAGTAGTACAACTCTCTCCACCAGAGCCTCAGACAAGTAACATTGATGCAATAGCAGGATGTATTAGTGGAGTAGTAGTGGCGATAGTGGTGGTTGTAATCCTTGTCATCTTTATCAGATAAGATAGTAGTAGTACACCTCTCTCCACCATAGCCTCAGACAAGTAACATTGATCCTATAGCAGGATGTATTGGTGGTATAGTAGTGGCGATAGTGGTGGGGGTGACCCTTGTCATCTTTACCAGGTAAGATGGTATTAGTACAGCTCTCTCCACCATAGCCTCAGACAAGTAGCATTGATGCAATTGCAGGATTTATTGGTGGTGTAGTAGTGGCGATAGTGGTGGGAGTGATCCTTGTCATCTTTATCAGGTAAGATAGTATTAGTACAGCTCTCTCCACCATAGCCTCAGACAAGTAGCATTGATGCAATTGCAGTATTTATTGGTGGTGTAGTAGTGGCGATAGTGGTGGGAGTGATCCTTGTCATCTTTATCAGGTAAGATGGTATTAGTACAGCTCTCTCCACCATAGCCTCAGACAAGCATCAATAATCCTATAGCAGGAGGTATTGGTGGTGTAGTAGTAGCTATAGTGTTGGTAGTGATCCTGGTCATCTTTATCAGGTCAGATAGTAGTTGTGCAATCCTCTCCACCATAGCCTCAGACAAGTAACATTGATCCTATAGCAGGATGTATTGGTGGTGTAGTAGTGGCGATAGTGGTGGTTGTGATCCTTGTCATCTTTATCAGGTAAGATAGTGGTTGTACAATCCTCTCCACCATAGCCTCAGAAAAGTAACATTGATCCTATAGCAGGATGTATTGGTGGTATAGTAGTGGCGATAGTGGAGGGAGTGATCCTTGTCATCTTTATCAGGTAAGATGGTATTAGTGCAGCTCTCTCCACCATAGCCTCAGACAAGTAGCATTGATGCAATTGCAGGATTTATTGGTGGTGTAGTAGTGGCGATAGTGGTGGGAGTGATCCTTGTCATCTTTATCAGGTAAGATGGTATTAGTACAGCTCTCTCCACCATAGCCTCAGACAAGCATCAATAATCCTATAGCAGGAGGTATTGGTGGTGTAGTAGTAGCTATAGTGTTGGTAGTGATCCTGGTCATCTTTATCAGGTCAGATAGTAGTTGTGCAATCCTCTCCACCATAGCCTCAGACAAGTAACATTGATCCTATAGCAGAATGTATTGGTGGTATAGTAGTGGCGATAGTGGTGGTTGTGATCCTTGTCATCTTTATCAGGTAAGATAGTAGTTGTACAATCCTCTCCACCATAGCCTCAGACAAGTAACATTGATCCTATAGCAGGATGTATTGGTGGTATAGTAGTGGCGATAGTGGTGGGGGTGATCCTTGTCATCTTTACCAGGTAAGATGGTAGTAGTACAATCCTCTCCACCATAGCCTCCGACAAGTAACATTGGTCATATAGCAGGAGGTATTGGTGGTGTAGTAATGGCGATAGTGATGGTAGTGATCCTTGTCATCTTTATTAGGTAAGATAGTAATAGTACAATTCTCTCCACCATAGCCTCAGAAAAGTAACATTGATGCAATAGCAGGATGTATTGGTGGTGTACTAGTGGCGATAGTCGTAGGAGTGATCCTTGTCATCTTTATCAGGTAAGATAGTAGTAGTACAGCTCTCTCCACCATAGCCTCAGACAAGTAACATTGATCCTATAGCAGGAGGTATTGGTGGTGTAGTAGTGGCGATAGTGTTGGTGGTGATTCTTGTCATCTTTATCAGGTAAGATAGTTGCAGTACAGCTCTCTCCACCAGAGCCTCAGACAAGTAACATTAATGCAATTGCAGGATGTATTGGTGGTGTACTAGTGGCGATAGTGGTGGGAGTGATCCTTATCATCTTTATCAGGTAAGATAGTAGTAGTACAACTCTCTCCACCAGAGCCTCAGACAAGTAACATTGATGCAATTGCAGGATGTATTGGTGGTGTAGTTGTGGCGATAGTGGTAGGAGTGATCCTTGTCTTCTTTATCAGGTAAGATAGTAGTAGTACAACTCTCTCCACCATAGCCTCAGACAAGTAACATTGATCCAATAGCAGGAGGTATTGGTGGTGTAGTAGTGGCGATAGTGGTGGGAGTGATCCTTGTCATCTTTATCAGGTAAGATAGTAGTACTACAACTCTCTCCACCAGAGCCTCAGACAAGTAACATTGATGCAATAGCAGGATGTATTGGTGGTTTAATAGTGGCGATAGTGGTGGTTGTAATCCTTGTCATCTTTATTAGGTAAGATAGTAGTAGTACAGCTCTCTCCACCATAGCCTCGGACAAGTATCATTAATCCTATAGCAGGAGGTATTGGTGGTGTAGTAGAGGCTATAGTGTTGGTAGTGATCCTTGTCATCTTTATCAGGTAAAATAGTAGTTGTACAATCCTCTCCACCATAGCCTCAGACAAGTAACATTGGTCCAATAGCAGGAGGTATTGGTGGTGTAGTAGTGGTTAATAGTGGTGGTTGTGATCCTTGTCATCTTTATCAGGTAAGATAGTAACATTGATCCTATTGCAGGATGTATTGGTGGTGTAGTAATGGTGATAGTGTTGGTAGTGATTCTTGTCATCTTTATCAGGTAAGATAGTTGCAGTACAGCTCTCTCCACCAGAGCCTCAGACAAGTAACATTGATGCAATTGCAGGATGTATTGGTGGTGTAGTTGTGGCGATAGTGGTAGTAGTGATCCTTGTCTAAGATATTACTAGTACAACTCTCTCCACCATAGCCTCAGACAAGTAACATTGATCCAATAGCAGGAGGTATTGGTGGTGTAGTAGTGGCTATATTGGTGGTGGTGATCCTTGTCATCTTTACCAGGTAAGATAGTAGTAGTACAGCTCTCTCCACCATAGCCTCAGGCAAGTAGCATTGATGCAATGCAGGATTTATTGGTGGTGTAGTAGTGGCGATAGTGGTGGGAGTGATCCTTGTCATCTTTATCAGGTAAGATATTAGTAGTACAACTCTCTTCACCATAGCCTCAGACAAGTAACATTGATCCCATAGCAGGATGTATTGGTGGTGTACTAGTGGCGATAGTGGTGGTTGTAATCCTTGTCATCTTTATCAGATAAGATAGTAGTAGTACACCTCTCTCCACCATAGCCTCAGACAAGTATCATTAATCCTATAACAGGAGGTATTGGTGGTGTAGTAGTGGCGATAGTGGTGGTTGTGATCCTTGTCATCTTTATCAGGTAAGATGGTATTAGTACAGCTCTCTCCACCATAGCCTCAGACAAGCATCAATAATCCTATAGCAGGAGGTATTGGTGGTGTAGTAGTAGCTATAGTGTTGGTAGTGATCCTTGTCATCTTTATCAGGTCAGACAGTAGTAGTACAATCCTCTCCACCATAGCCTCAGACAAGTAACATTGATCCAATAGAAGGAGGTATTGGTGGTGTAGTAGTGGCGATAGTGGTGGGGGTGATCCTTGTCATCTTTACCAGGTAAGATGGTAGTAGTACAATCCTCTCCACCATAGCCTCCGAGAAGTAACATTGGTCATATAGCAGGAGGTATTGGTGGTGTAGTAATGGCGATAGTGATGGTAGTGATCCTTGTCATCTTTATTAGGTAAGATAGTAATAGTACAATTCTCTCCACCAGAGCCTCATACAAATAACATTGATGCAATTGCAGGATGTATTGGTGGTGTAGTAGTGGCGATAGTGGTGGGAGTGATTCTTGTCATCTTTATCAGGTAAGATAGTTGCAGTCCAGCTCTCTCCACCAGAGCCTCAGACAAGTAACATTGATGCAATTGCAGGATGTATTGGTGTTGTACTAGTGGCGATAGTGGTGGGAGTGATCCTTATCATCTTTATCAGGTAAGATAGTAGTAGTACAACTCTCTCCACCAGAGCCTCAGACAAGTAACATTGATGCAATTGCAGGATGTATTGGTGATGTAGTTGTGGCGATAGTGGTAGGAGTGATCCTTGTCTTCTTTATCAGGTAAGATAGTAGTAGTACAACTCTCTCCACCATAGCCTCAGACAAGTAACATTGATCCAATAGCAGGAGGTATTGGTGGTGTAGTAGTGGCTATATTGGGGGTGGTGATCCTTGTCATCTTTACCAGGTAAGATAGTAGTAGTACAGCTCTCTCCACCATAGCCTCAGGCAAGTAGCATTGATGCAATTGCAGGATTTGTTGGTGGTGTAGTAGTGGCTATATTGGTGGTGGTGATCCTTGTCATCTTTATCAGGTAAGATAGTAGTAGTACAACTCTCTTCACCATAGCCTCAGACAAGTAACATTGATCCTATAGAAGGAGGTATTGGTGGTGTAGTAGTGGCTATAGTGTTGGTAGTGATTCTTGTCATCTTTATCAGGTAAGATAGTTGCAGTACAGCTCTCTCCACCAGAGCCTCAGACAGTAACATTGATGCAATTGCAGGATGTATTGGTGGTGTACTAGTGGCGATAGTGGTGGGAGTGATCCTTATCATCTTTATCAGGTAAGATAGTCGTAGTACAACTCTCTCCACCAGAGCCTCAGACAAGTAACATTGATGCAATAGCAGGATGTATTAGTGGAGTAGTAGTGGCGATAGTGGTGGTTGTGATCCTTGTCATCTTTATCAGGTAAGATGGTATTAGTACAGCTCTCTCCACCATAGCCTCAGACAAGCATCAATAATCCTATAGCAGGAGGTATTGGTGGTGTAGTAGTAGTTATAGTGTTTGAAGTGATCCTGGTCATCTTTATCAGGTAAGATAGTAGTTGTACAATCCTCTCCACCATAGCCTCAGAAAAGTAACATTGATCCAATAGCAGGATGTATTGGTGGTATAGTAGTGGCGATAGTGGTGGGGGTGATCCTTGTCATCTTTACCAGGTAAGATGGTAGTAGTACAATCCTCTCCACCATAGCCTCCGACAAGTAACATTGGTCATATAGCAGGAGGTATTGGTGGTGTAGTAATGGCGATAGTGATGGTAGTGATCCTTGTCATCTTTATTAGGTAAGATAGTAATAGTACAATTCTCTCCACCAGAGCATCAGAAAAGTAACATTGATGCAATAGCAGAATGTATTGGTGGTGTACTAGTGGCGATAGTCGTAGGAGTGATCCTTGTCATCTTTATCAGGTAAGATAGTAGTAGTACAGCTCTCTCCACCATAGCCTCAGACAGTAACATTGATCCTATAGCAGGAGGTATTGGTGGTGTAGTAGTGGCGATAGTGTTGGTGGTGATTCTTGTCATCTTTATCAGGTAAGATCGTTGCAGTACAGCTCTCTCCACCAGAGCCTCAGACAAGTAACATTGATGCAATTGCAGGATGTATTGGTGGTGTAGTAGTGGCGATAGTGGTGGGAGTGATCCTTGTCATCTTTATCAGGTAAGATAGTAGTAGTACAACTCTCTCCACCAGAGCCTCAGACAAGTACCATTGATGCAATAGCAGGATGTATTGATGGAGTAGTAGTGGCGATATTGGTGGTTGTAATCCTTGTCATCTTGATCAGATAAAATAGTAGTAGTACAGCTTTCTCCACCATAGCCTCAGACAAGTATCATTAATCCTATTGCAGGAGGTATTGGTGGTGTAGTAGTGGATATAGTGTTGGTAGTGAAGTGATCCTTGTCATCTTTATCAGGTAAAATAGTAGTTGTACAATCCTCTCCACCATAGCCTCAGACAAGTAACATTGATCGCATAGCAGGAGGTATTGGTGGTATAGTAGTGGCTATAGTGGTGGTAGTGATCCTTGTCATCTTTATCAGGTAAGATAGTAACATTGATCGTATAGCAGGAGGTATTGGTGGTATAGTAGTGGCTATAGTGGTGGTAGTGATCTTTGTCATCTTTATCAGGTTAGATAGTAACATTGATCGTACAGCAGGAGGTATTGGTGGTATAGTAGTGGCTATAGTGGTGGTAGTGATCCTTGTCATCTTTATCAGGTAAGATAGTAACATTGATCGTATAGCAGGAGGTATTGGTGGTATAGTAGTGGCTATAGTGGTGGTAGTGATCTTTGTCATCTTTATCAGGTAAGATAGTAACATTGATCGTATAGCAGGAGGTATTGGTGGTATAGTAGTGGCTATGGTGGTGGTAGTGATCTTTGTCATCTTCATCAGCTAAGATAGTAGTAGTACAATCCTTTCCACCATAGCCTCAGACAAGTAACATTGATCCTATAGCAGGATGTATTGGTGGTGAAGTAGTGGCGATAGTGGTGGTTGTGATCCTTATCATCTTTATCAGGTAAGATAGTAACATTGATCCAATAGCAGGAGGTATTGGTGGTATAGTAGTGGCTATAGTGGTGGTAGTGATCCTTGTCATCTTTATCAGGTAAGATAGTTGTAGTACAATCCACTCCACCATAGCCTTCGAAAAGTAACATTGATCCTATAGCAGGAGGTATTGGTGGTGTAGTAATGGCGATAGTGGTGGTAGTGATCTTTGTCTTTTTTATCAGGTAAGATAGTAGTAGTACAACTCTCTCCACCATAGCCTCAGACAAGTAACATTGATCCAATAGCAGGAGGTATTGGTGGTGTAGTAGTGGCGATAGTGGTGGGAGTGATCCTTGTCATCTTTATCAGGTAAGATAGTAGTACTACAACTCTCTCCACCAGAGCCTCAGACAAGTAACATTGATGCAATAGCAGGATGTATTGGTGGTTTAATAGTGGCGATAGTGGTGGTTGTAATCCTTGTCATCTTTATTAGGTAAGATAGTAGTAGTACAGCTCTCTCCACCATAGACTCGGACAAGTATCATTAATCCTATAGCAGGAGGTATTGGTGGTGTAGTAGAGGCTATAGTGTTGGTAGTGATCCTTGTCATCTTTATCAGGTAAAATAGTAGTTGTACAATCCTCTCCACCATAGCCTCAGACAAGTAACATTGGTCCAATAGCAGGAGGTATTGGTGGTGTAGTAGTGGCGATAGTGGTGGTTGTGATCCTTGTCATCTTTATCAGGTAAGATAGTAACATTGATCCTATTGCAGGATGTATTGGTGGTGTAGTAATGGTGATAGTGTTGGTAGTGATTCTTGTCATCTTTATCAGGTAAGATAGTTGCAGTACAGCTCTCTCCACCAGAGCCTCAGACAAGTAACATTGATGCAATTGCAGGATGTATTGGTGGTGTAGTTGTGGCGATAGTGGTAGTAGTGATCCTTGTCTTCTTTATCAGGTAAGATATTAGTAGTACAACTGTCTTCACCATAGCCTCAGACAAGTAACATTGATCCAATAGCAGGAGGTATTGGTGGTGTAGTAGTAGCTATAATGGTGGTGGTGATCCTTGTCATCTTTACCAGGTAAGATAGTAGTAGTACAGCTCTCTCCACAATAGCCTCAGACAAGTAGCATTGATGCCATTGCAGGATTTATTGGTGGTGTAGTAGAGGCGATAGTGGTGGGAGTGATCCTTGTCATCTTTATCAGGTAAGATAGTAGTAGTACAACTCTCTTCACCATAGCCTCAGACAAGTAACATTGATCCTATAGCAGAAGGTATTGGTGGTGTAGTAGTGGCGATAGTGTTGGTAGTGATTCTTGTCATCTTTATCAGGTAAGATAGTTGCAGTACAGCTCTCTCCACCAGAGCCTCAGACAAGTAACATTGATGCAATTGCAGGATGTATTGGTGGTGTACTAGTGGCGATAGTGGTGGGAGTGATCCTTGTCATCTTTATCAGGTAAGATAGTAGTAGTACAACTCTCTCCACCAGAGCCTCAGACAAGTAACATTGATGCAATAGCAGGATGTATTAGTGGAGTAGTAGTGGCGATAGTGGTGGTTGTAATCCTTGTCATCTTTATCAGATAAGATAGTAGTAGTACAGCTCTCTCCACCATAGCCTTAGACAAGTTTCATTAATCCTATAGCAGGAGGTATTGGTGGTGTAGTAGTGGCTGTAGTTTTGGTAGTGATCCTTCTCATCGTTATCAGGTAAAATAGTAGTTGTACAATCCTCTCCACCATAGCTTCAGACAAGTAACATTGATCCTATAGCAGGAGGTATTGGTGGTGTAGTAGTGGCGATAGTGGTGGTTATGATCCTTGTCATCTTTATCAGGTAAGATAGTAACATTGATCCTATAGCAGGATGCATTGGTGGTGTAGTAATGGCGATAGTGGTGGTAGTGATCCTTTTCTTCTTTATCAGGTAAGATAATAGAAGCACAACTCTCTCCACCATAGCCTCAGACAAGTAACATTGTTCCAATAGCAGGAGGTATTGGTGGTGTAGTATTGGCTATTGTGGTGGTGGTGATCCTTGTCATCTTTATCAGGTAAGATGGTAGTAGTACAATCATCTCCTCCATAGCCTCCGACAAGTAGCATTGATCCTATAGCAGGAGGTATTGGTGGTGTAGTAGTGGCGATAGTGATGGGGGTGATCCTTGTCTTCTTTATCAGGTAAGATAATAGTAGTACAACTCTCTCCACCAGAGCCTCAGAAAAGTAACATTGATGCAATAGCAGGATGTATTGGTGGTGTACTAGTGGCGATAGTGGTAGGAGTAATATTTGGCATCTTTCTCAGGTCAGATAGTAGTAGTACAATCCTCTCCACCATAGCCTCAGACAAGTAACATTGATCCAATAGCAGGAGGTATTGGTGGTGAAGTAGTGGCGATGGTGTTGGTAGTGATTCTTCTCATCTTTATCAGGTAAGATAGTTGCAGTACAGCTCTCTCCACCATAGCCTCAGACAAGTAACATTGATGCAATTGCAGGATGTATTGGTGGTGTAGTAGTGGCGATAGTGGTGGGAGTGATCCTTGTCATTTTTATCAGGTAAAATAGTACTAGTACAACTGTCTCCCCCAGAGTCTCAGACAAGTAACATTCATGCAATAGCAGGATGTATTGGTGGTGTAGTAGTGGCGATAGTGGTGGTTGTGATCCTTGTCATCTTTATCAGGTAAGATAGTAGTAGTACAGCTCTCTCCACCATAGCCTCAGACAAGTTTCATTAATCCTATAGCAGGAGGTATTGGTGGTGTAGTAGTGGCGATAGTGGTGGTTGTGATCCTTGTCATCTTTATCAGGTAAGATAGTAACATTGATCCTATAGCAGGATGTATTGGTGGTGTAGTAGTGGCGATAGTGTTGGTTGTGATCCTTGTCTTCTTTATCAGTCAAGATAGTAGTTGTGCAATCCTCTCCACCATAGCCTCAGACAAGTAACATTGATCCAATAGCAGGAGGTATTGGTGGTGTAGTAGTGGCGATAGTGGTGGTTGTAATCCTTGTCATCTTTATCAGATAAGATAGTAGTAGTACAGCTCTCTCCACCATAGCCTTAGACAAGTTTCATTAATCCTATAGCAGGAGGTATTGGTGGTGTAGTAGTGGCTATAGTTTTGGTAGTGATCCTGCTCATCGTTATCAGGTAAAATAGTAGTTGTACAATCCTCTCCACCATAGCCTCAGACAATTAACATTGATCCAATAGCAGGAGGTATTGGTGGTGTAGTAGTGGCGATAGTGGTGATTATGATCCTTGTCATCGTTATCAGTCAAGATAGTAGTTGTGCAATCCTCTCCACCATAGCCTCAGACAAGTAACATTGATCCAATAGCAGGAGGTATTGGTGGTGTAGTAGTGGCGATAGTGGTGGTTGTAATCCTTGTCATCTTTATCAGATAAGATAGTAGTAGTACAGCTCTCTCCACCATAGCCTTAGACAAGTTTCATTAATCCTATAGCAGGAGGTATTGGTGGTGTAGTAGTGGCTATAGTTTTGGTAGTGATCCTGCTCATCGTTATCAGGTAAAATAGTAGTTGTACAATCCTCTCCACCATAGCCTCAGACAATTAACATTGATCCAATAGCAGGAGGTATTGGTGGTGTAGTAGTGGCGATAGTGGTGATTATGATCCTTGTCATCTTTATCAGGTAAGATAGTAACATTGATCCTATAGCAGGATGCATTGGTGGTGTAGTAATGGCGATAGTGGTGGTAGTGATCCTTGTCTTCTTTATCAGGTAAGATAATAGAAGTACAACTCTCTCCACCAGAGACTCAGAAAAGTAATATTGATGCAATAGCAGGAAGTATTGGTGGTGTACTAGTGGCGATAGTGGTAGGAGTGATCTTTGTCATCTTTATCAGGTAAGATAGTAGTAGTACAATCCTCTCCACCATAGCCTCAGACAAGTAACATTGATCCAATAGCAGGAGGTATTGGTGGTGTAGTAGTGGCGATAGTGGTGGGGTTGATCCTTGTCTTCTTTATCAGGTAAGATAATAGAAGTACAACTCTCTCCACCAGAGACTCAGAAAAGTAACATTGATGCAATAGCAGGAAGTATTGGTGGTGTACTAGTGGCGATAGTGGTAGGAATGATCTTTGTCATCTTTATCAGGCAAGATAGTAGTAGTACAATCCTCTCCACCATAGCCTCAAACAAGTAACATTGATCCTGTAGCAGGAGGTATTGGTGGTGTAGTAGTGGCGATAGTGTTGGTAGTGATTCTTGTCATCTTTATCAGGTAAGATAGTTGCAGTACAGCTCTCTCCACCAGAGCCTCAGACAAGTATCATTAATCCTATAGCAGGAGGTATTGGTGGTGTAGTAGTGGCTATAGTGTTCGTAGTGATCCTTGTCATCTTTATCAGGTAAGATAGTAGTAGTACAGCTCTCTCCACCAGAGCCTCAGACAAGTAACATTGATACAATTGCAGGATGTATTGGTGGTGTAGTAGTGGCGATAGTGATGGGAGTGATCCTTGTCATCTTTATCAGGTAAGATAGTAGTAGTACAACTCTCTCCACCAGAGCCTCAGACAAGTAACATTGATGCAATAGCAGGAGGTATTGGTTGTGTAGTAGAGGCGATAGTGGTGGTTGTGATCCTTGTCATCTTTATCAGGTAAGATAGTAGTAGTACAACTCTCTTCACCATAGCCTCAGACAAGTAACATTGATCCTATAGCAGGAGGTATTGGTGGTGTAGTAGTGGCGATAGTGTTGGTATTGATTCTTGTCATCTTTATCAGGTAAGATAGTTGCAGTACAGCTCTCTCCACCAGAGCCTCAGACAAGTAACATTGATGCAATTGCAGGATGTACTGGTGGTGTACTAGTGGCGATAGTGGTGGGAGTGATCCTTGTCATCTTTATCAGGTAAGATAGTAGTAGTACAACTCTCTCCACCAGAGCCTCAGACAAGTAACATTGATGCAATAGCAGGATGTATTGGTGGTGTAGTAGTGGCTATAGTGCTGGTAGTGATCCTTGTCATCGTTATCAGGTAAAATAGTAGCTGTACAATCCTCTCCACTATAGCTTCAGACAAGTAACATTGATCCTATAGCAGGAGGTATTGGTGGTGTAGTAGTGGCGATAGTGGTGGTTATGATCCTTGTCATCTTTATCAGGTAAGATAGTAACATTGATCCTGTAGCAGGATGCATTGGTGGTGTAGTAATGGCGATAGTGGTGGTAGTGATCATTGTCTTCTTTATCAGGTAAGATAGTAGTAGTACAACTCTCTCCACCATAGCCTCAGACAAGTAACATTGATCCAATAGCAGGAGGTATTGGTGGTGTAGTAGTGGCGATAGTGGTGGTTGTGATCCTTGTCATCTTTATCAGGTAAGATAGTAACATTGATCCTATAGCAGGATGCATTGGTGGTGTAGTAATGGCGATAGTGGTGGTAGTGATCCTTGTCTTCTTTATCAGGTAAGATAGTAGAAGTACAACTCTCTCCACCATAGCCTCAGACAAGTAACATTGATCCAATAGCAGGATGTATTGGTGGTGTAGTAATGGCGATAGTGGTGGCAGTGATCCTTCTATTCTTTATCAGCTAAGATAGTAGAAGTACAACTCTCTCCACCATAGCCTCAGAAAAGTAACATTGATGCAATAGCAGGAAGTATTGGTGGTGTACTAGTGGCGATAGTGGTAGGAGTGATCTTTGTCATCTTTATCAGGTAAGATAGTAGTAGTACAATCCTCTCCACCATAGGCTCATACAAGTAACATTGATCCTGTAGCAGGAGGTATTGGTGGTGTAGTAGTGGCGATAGTGTTGGTAGTGATTCTTGTCATCTTTATCAGGTAAGATAGTAGTAGTACAACTCTCTCCACCAGAGCCTCAGACAAGTAACATTGATGCAATAGCAGGATGTATTAGTGGAGTAGTAGTGGCGATAGTGGTGGTTGTAATCCTTGTCATCTTTATCAGATAAGATAGTAGTAGTACATCTCTCTCCACCATAGCCTCAGACAAGTATCATTAATCCTATAGCAGGAGGTATTGGTGGTGTAGTAGTGGCTATAGTGCTGGTTATGATCCTTGTCATCTTTCTCAGGTAAGATAGTAACATTGATCCTGTAGCAGGATGCATTGGTGGTGTAGTAATGGCGATAGTGGTGGTAGTGATCATTGTCTTCTTTATCAGGTAAGATAGTAGTAGTACAACTCTCTCCACCATAGCCTCAGACAAGTAACATTGACCCAATAGCAGGAGGTATTGGTGGTGTAGTAGTGGCGATAGTGGTGGTTGTGATCCTTGTCATCTTTATCAGGTAAGATAGTAACATTGATCCTATAGCAGGATGCATTGGTGGTGTAGTAATGGCGATAGTGGTGGTAGTGATCCTTGTCTTCTTTATCAGGTAAGATAGTAGAAGTACAACTCTCTCCACCATAACCTCAGACAAGTAACATTGATCCAATATCAGGATGTATTGGTGGTGTAGTAATGGCGATAGTGGTGGCAGTGATCCTTCTCTTCTTTATCAGCTAAGATAGTAGAAGTACAACTCTCTCCACCATAGCCTCAGAAAAGTAACATTGATGCAATAGCAGGAAGTATTGGTGGTGTACTAGTGGCGATAGTGGTAGGAGTGATCTTTGTCATCTTTATCAGGTAAGATAGTAGTAGTACAATCCTCTCCACCATAGCCTCATACAAGTAACATTGATCCTGTAGCAGGAGGTATTGGTGGTGTAGTAGTGGCGATAGTGTTGGTAGTGATTCTTGTCATCTTTATCAGGTAAGATAGTTGCAGTACAGCTCTCTCCACCATAGCCTCAGACAAGTATCATTAATCCTATAGCAGGAGGTATTGGTGGTGTAGTAGTGGCTATAGTGTTCGTAGTGATCCTTGTCATCTTTATCAGGTAAGATAGTTGCAGTACAGCTCTCTCCACCAGAGCCTCAGACAAGTAACATTGATACAATTGCAGGATGCATTGGTGGTGTAGTAGTGGCGATAGTGGTGGGAGTGTTCCTTGTCATCTTTATCAGGTAAGATAGTAGTAGTACAACTCTCTCCACCAGAGCCTCAGACAAGTAACATTGATGCAATAGCAGGATGTATTGGTGGTGTAGTAGTGGCGATAGTGGTGGTTGTGATCCTTGTCATCTTTATCAGGTAAGATAGTAGTAGTACAACTCTCTCCACCATAGCGTCAGACAAGTAACATTGATGCAATAGCAGGAGGTATTGGTTGTGTAGTAGTGGCGATAGTGGTGGTTGTGATCCTTGTCATCTTTATCAGGTAAGATAGTAGTTGTACAATCCTCTCCACCATAGCCTCAGACAAGTAACATTGATCCAATAGCAGGAGGTATTGGTGGTGTAGTAGTGGCGATAGTGGTAGTAGTGATCCTTGTCTTCTTTATCAGGTAAGATAGTAGTAGTACAACTCTCTCCACCATAGCCTCAGACAAGTAACATTGATCCTATAGCAGGAGGTATTGATGTTGTAGTAGTGGCGATAGTGGTAGGAGTGATCCTTCTCATCTTTACCAGGTAAGATAGTAGTAGTACAGCTCTCTCCATCATAGCCTCAGACAAGTAGCATTGATGCAATTGCAGGATTTATTGGTGGTGTAGTAGTGGCGATAGTGGTTGGAGTGATCCTTGTCATCTTTACCAGGTAAGATAGTATTAGTACAACTCTCTTCACCATAGCCTCAGACAAGTAACATTGATCCTATAGCAGGAGGTATTGGTGGTGTAGTAGTGCCGATAGTGTTGGTAGTGATTCTTGTCATCTTTATCAGGTAAGATAGTTGCAGTACAGCTCTCTCCACCAGAGCCTCAGACAAGTAACATTGATGCAATTGCAGGATGTATTGGTGGTGTACTAGTGGCGATAGTGGTGGGAGTGATCCTTGTCATCTTTATTAAGTAAGATAGTAGTAGTACAACTCTCTCCACCAGAGCCTCAGACAAGTATCATTAATCCTATAGCAGGAGGTATTGGTGGTGTAGTAGTGGCTATAGTGCTGGTAGTGATCCTTGTCATCTTTTTCAGGTAAGATAGTAACATTGATCCTATAGCAGGATGCATTGGTGGTGTAGTAATGGCGATAGTGGTGGTAGTGATCCTTGTCTTCTTTATCAGGTAAGATAGTAGTAGTACAACTCTCTCCACCATAGCCTCAGACAAGTAACATTGATCCAATAGCAGGAGGTATTGGTGGTGTAGTAGTGGCGAGAGTGGTGGTTGTGATCGTTGTCATCTTTATCAGGTAAGATAGTAACATTGATCCTATAGCAGGATGCATTGGTGGTGTAGTAGTGGCGATAGTGTTGGTAGTGATTCTTGTCATCTTTATCAGGTAAGATAGTTGCAGTACAGCTCTCTCCACCATAGCCTCAGACAAGTATCATTAATCCTATAGCAGGAGGTATTGGTGGTGTAGTAGTGGCTATTGTGTTCGTAGTGATCCTTGGCATCTTTATCAGGTAAGATAGTTGCAGTACAGCTCTCTCCACCAGAGCCTCAGACAAGTAACATTGATACAATTGCAGGATGTATTGGTGGTGTAGTAGTGGCGATAGTGGTGGGAGTGATCCCTGTCATCTTTATCAGTTAAGATAGTAGTAGTACAACTCTCTCCACCAGAGCCTCAGACAAGTAACATTGATGCAATAGCAGGATGTATTGGTGGTGTAGTAGTGGCGATAGTGGTGGTTGTGATCCCTGTCATCTTTATCAGGTAAGATAGTAGTAGTACAACTCTCTCCACCATAGCCTCAGACAAGTAACATTGATGCAATAGCAGGAGGTATTGGTTGTGTAGTAGTTGCGATAGTGGTGGTTGTGATCCTTGTCATCTTTATCAGGTAAGATAGTAGAAGTACAGCTCTCTCCACCATAGCCTCAGACAAGTAACATTAATCCTATAGCAGGTGGTATTGGTGGTGTAGTAGTGGCTATAGTGTTGGTAGTGATCCTTGTCATCTTTATCAGGTAAGAGAGTAGTTGTACAATCCTCTCCACCATAGCCTCAGACAAGTAACATTGATCATATAGCAGGAGGTATTGGTGGTGTAGTAGTGGCGATAGTGGTGGTAGTGATCCTTGTCATCTGTATCAGGTAAGATAGTAGTAGTACAACTCTCTGCACCATAGCATCAGACAAGTAACATTGATCCAATAGCGGGAGGTATTGGTGGTGTAGTAGTGGCGATAGTGTTGGTAGTGATTCTTGTCATCTTTATCAGGTAAGATAGTTGCAGTACAGCTCTCTCCACCATAGCCTCAGACAAGTAACATTGCTGCAATTGCAGGATGTATTGGTGGTGTAGTAGTGGCGATAGTGGTGGGAGTGATCCTTGTCATCTTTATCAGGTAAGATAGTAGTTGTGAAATCCTCTCCACCATAGCCTCAGACAAGTAACATTGATCCTATAGCAGGAGGTATTGGTGGTGTAGTAGTGGCGATAGTGTTGGTAGTGATTCTTGTCATCTTTATCAGGTAAGATAGTTGCAGTACAGCTCTCTCCACCACAGCCTCAGACAAGTAGCATTGCTGCAATTGCAGGATGTATTGGTGGTGTAGTAGTGGCGATAGTGGTGGGAGTGATCCTTGTCATCTTTATCAGGTAAGATAGTAGTAGTACAACTCTCTCCACCAGAGCCTCAGACAAGTAACATTGATGCAATAGCAGGATGTATTGGTGGTGTAGTAGTGGCTATAGTGTTGGTAGTGATCCTTGTCATCTTTATCAGGTAAGATAGTAGTTGTACAATCCTCTCCACCATAGCCTCAGACAAGTAACATTGATCCTATAGCAGGAGGTATTGGTGGTGTAGTAATGGCAATAGTGGTGGTAGTGATCCTTTTCTTCTTTATCAGGTAAGATAGTAATAGTACAGCTCTCTCCACCATAGCCTCAGACAAGTGACATTGATCCAATAGCAGGATGTATTGGTGGTGTAGTAGTGGCTATAGTGTTGGTAGTGATCCTTGTCATCTTTATCAGGTAAGATAGTAGTTGTACAATCCTCTCCACCATAGCCTCAGACAAGTAACATTGATCCTATAGCAGGAGGTATTGGTGGTGTAGTAATGGCGATAGTGATGGTAGTGATCCTTTTCTTCTTTATCAGGTAAGATAGTAATAGTACAGCTCTCTCCACCATAGCCTCAGACAAGTGACATTGATCCAATAGCAGGAGGTATTGGTGGTGTAGTAGTGGCTATAGTGTTGGTAGTGATCCTTGTCATCTTTGTCAGGTAAAATAGTAGTTGTACAATCCTCTCCACCATAGCCTCAGACAAGTAACATTAATCCCATAGCAGGAGGTATTGGTGGTGTAGTAATGACGATAGTGGTGGTAGTGATCCTTTTCTTCTTTATCAGGTAAGATAGTAATAGTACAGCTCTCTCCACCATAGCCTCAGACAAGTGACATTGATCCAATAGCAGGAGGTATTGGTGGTGTAGTAGTGGCTATAGTGTTGGTAGTGATCCTTGTCATCTTTATCAGGTAAAATAGTAGTTGTACAATCCTCTCCACCATAGCCTCAGACAAGTAACATTGATCCAATAGCAGGAGGTATTGGTGGTGTAGTAGTGGCGATAGTGGTAGGAGTGATCCTTGTCATCTTTACCAGGTAAGATAGTAGTAGTACAGCTCTCTCCATCATAGCCTCAGACAAGTAGCATTGATGCAATTGCAGGATTTATTGGTGGTGTAGTAGTGGCGATAGTGGTTGGAGTGATCCTTGTCATCTTTATCAGGTAAGATAGTAGTAGTACAACTCTCTTCACCATAGCCTCAGACAAGTAACATTGATCCTATAGCAGGAGGTATTGGTGGTGTAGTAGTGCCGATAGTGTTGGTAGTGATTCTTGTCATCTTTATCAGGTAAGATAGTTGCAGTACAGCTCTCTCCACCAGAGCCTCAGACAAGTAACATTGATGCAATTGCAGGATGTATTGGTGGTGTACTAGTGGCGATAGTGGTGGGAGTGATCCTTGTCATCTTTATCAGGTAAGATAGTAGTAGTACAACTCTCTCCACCAGAGCCTCAGACAAGTAACATTGATGCAATAGCAGGATGTATTAGTGGAGTAGTAGTGGCGATAGTGGTGGTTGTAATCCTTGTCATCTTTATCAGATAAGATAGTAGTAGTACAGCTCTCTCAACCATAGCCTCAGACAAGTATCATTAATCCTATAGCAGGAGGTATTGGTGGTGTAGTAGTGGCTATAGTGCTGGTAGTGATCCTTGTCATCTTTATCAGGTAAGATAGTAACATTGATCCTATAGCAGGATGCATTGGTGGTGTAGTAATGGCGATAGTGGTGGTAGTGATCCTTGTCTTCTTTATCAGGTAAGATAGTAGTAGTACAACTCTCTCCACCATAGCCTCAGACAAGTAACATTGATCCAATAGCAGGAGGTATTGGTGGTGTAGTAGTGGCGAGAGTGGTGGTTGTGATCCTTGTCATCTTTATCAGGTAAGATAGTAACATTGATCCTATAGCAGGATGCATTGGTGGTGTAGTAGTGGCGATAGTGTTGGTAGTGATTCTTGTCATCTTTATCAGGTAAGATAGTTGCAGTACAGCTCTCTCCACCATAGCCTCAGACAAGTATCATTAATCCTATAGCAGGAGGTATTGGTGGTGTAGTAGTGGCTATAGTGTTCGTAGTGATCCTTGTCATCTTTATCAGGTAAGATAGTTGCAGTACAGCTCTCTCCACCAGAGCCTCAGACAAGTAACATTGATACAATTGCAGGATGTATTGGTGGTGTAGTAGTGGCGATAGTGGTGGGAGTGATCCTTGTCATCTTTATCAGGTAAGATAGTAGTAGTACAACTCTCTCCACCAGAGCCTCAGACAAGTAGCATTGATGAAATAGCAGGATGTATTGGTGGTGTAGTAGTGGCGATAGTGGTGGTTGTGATCCCTGTCATCTTTATCAGGTAAGATAGTAGTAGTACAACTCTCTCCACCATAGCCTCAGACAAGTAACATTGATGCAATAGCAGGAGGTATTGGTTGTGTAGAAGTGGCGATAGTGGTGGTTGTGATCCTTGTCATCTTTATCAGGTAAGATAGTTGCAGTACAGCTCTCTCCACCATAGCCTCAGACAAGTAACATTGATGCAATAGCAGGAGATATTGGTGGTGTAGTAGTGGCGATAGTGGTGGTTGTGATCCTTGTCATCTTTATCAGGTAAAATAGTAGTTGTACAATCATCTCCACCATAGCCTCAGACAAGTAACATTGATCCTATAGCAGGAGGTATTGGTGGTGTAGTAGTGGCGATAGTGGTGGTTGTGATCCTTGTCATCTTTATCAGGTAAAATAGTAGTTGTACAATCCTCTCTACCATAGCCTCAGACAAGTAACATTGATCCTATAGCAGGAGGTATTGGTGGTGTAGTAGTGGCGATAGTGGTGGGAGTGATCCTTGTCATCTTTATCAGGTAAGATAGTAGTACTACAACTCTCTCCACCAGAGCCTCAGACAAGTAACATTGATGCAATAGCAGGATGTATTGATGGTTTAGTAGTGGCGATAGTGGTGGTTGTAATCCTTATCATCTTTATTAGGTAAGATAGTAGTAGTACAGCTCTCTCCACCATAGCCTCGGACAAGTATCATTAATCCTATAGCAGGAGGTATTGGTGGTGGAGTAGAGGCTATAGTGTTGGTAGTGATCCTTGTCATCTTTATCAGGTTAAATAGTAGTTGTACAATCCTCTCCACCATAGCCTCAGACAATTAACATTGATCCAATAGCAGGAGGTATTGGTGGTATAGTAGTGGCGATAGTGGTGGTTGTGATCCTTGTCATCTTTATCAGGTAAGATAGTAACATTGATCCTCTCGCAGGATGTATTGGTGGTGTAGTAATGGCGATAGTGGTGGTAGTGATCCTTGTCTTCTTTATCAGGTAAGATAGTAGTAGTACAATCTTCTCCACCATAGCCTCAGACAAGTAACATTGATCCTATAGCAGGATGCATTGGTGGTGTAGTAATGGCGATAGTGGTGGTAGTGATCCTTGTCTTCTTTATCAGGTAAGATAGTAGTAGTACAACTCTCTCCACCAGAGCCTCAGAAAAGTAACATTGATGCAATAGCAGGATGTATTGGTGGTGTAATAGTGGCGATAGTGGTAGGAGTGATCTTTGTCATCTTTATCAGGTAAGATAGTAGTAGTACAATCTTCTCCACCATAGCCTCAGACAAGTAACATTGATCCAATAGCAGGAGGTATTGGTGGTAGTGGTGGGGGTGATCCTTGTCATCTTTATCAGGTAAGATAGTAGTAGTACAATTCCCTGCACCATAGCCTCAGACAAGTAGCATTGATCCTATATCAGGATGTATTGGTGGTGTAGTAATGGCGATAGTGGTGGTAGTGATCCTTGTCTTCTTTATCAGGTAAGATAGTAGTAGTACAACTCTCTCCACCAGTGCCTCAGACAAATAACATTGATGCAATAACAGGATGTATTGGTTGTGTAGTAGTGGCGATAGTGGTGGTTGTAATCCTTGTCATCTTTATTAGGTAAGATAGTAGTAGTACAACTCTCTCCACCATAGCCTCAGACAAGTATCATTAATCTTATAGCAGGAGGTATTGGTGGTGTAGTAGTGGCTATGGTGGTGGTAGTGATCATTGTCATCTTTATCAGGTAAAATAGTAGTTGTACAATCCTCTCCACCATAGCTTCAGACAAGTAACATTGATCCAATAGCAGAAGGTATTGGTGGTGTAGTAATGGCAATAGTGGTGGTAGTGATCCTTGTCATATTTATCAAGTAAGATAGTAGTAGTACAATCCCCTGCACCAGAGCCTCAGACAAGTAACATTGATCCTATAGCAGGATGTATTGGTGGTGTAGTAATGGCGATAGTGGTGGTAGTGTTCCTTGTCTTCTTTATCAGGTAAGATAGTAGTAGTACAATCATCTCCACCATAGCCTCAGACAAGTAACATTGATCCAATAGCAGGATGTATTGGTTGTGTAATAGTGCCGATGGTGGTAGGAGTGATCTTTGTCATCTTTATCAGGTAAGATAGTAGTAGTACAATCTTCTCCACCATAGCCTCAGACAAGTAACATTGATCCAGTAGCAGGAGGTATTGGTGGTGTAGTAGTGGCGATAGTGTTGGTAGTGATCCTTGTCATCTTTATCAGGTAAGATAGTTGCAGTACAGCTCTCTCCACCAGAGTCTCAGACAAGTAACATTGATGCGATAGCAGGATGTATTGGTGGTGTAGTAGTGGCGATAGTGGTGGGAGTGATCCTTGTCATCTTTATCAGGTAAGATAGTAGTAGTACAACTCTCTCCACCAGAGCCTCAGACAAGTAACATTGATGCAATAGCAGGATGTACTGGTGGTGTAGTAGTGGCGATAGCGGTGGTTGTGATCCTTGTCATCTTTTTCAGGTAAGATAGTAGTAGTACAGCTCTCTCCACCATAGCCTCAGACAAGTAACATTGATCCTATGGCAGGAGGTATTGGTGGTGTAGTAGTGGCGATAGTGTTGGTTGTGATCCTTGTCATCTTTATCAGGTAAGATAGTAGTAGTACAATCCTCTCCAGCATAGCCTCAGACAAGTAACTTTGATCCTATTGCAGAATGTATTGGTGGTGTAGTAATGGCGATAGTGATGGTAGTGATCCTTGTCTTCTCTATCAGGTAAGATAGTGGTAGTACAACTCTCTCCACCAGAGCCTCAGACAAGTAACGTTGATCCTATAGCAGGAGGTATTGGTGGTGTAGTGGCGATAGTGGTGGTAGTCATCCTTGTCGTCTTTATCAGGTAAGATAGTGGTAGTACAGCTCTCTCCACCATAGCCTCAAACAAGTAACATTGATCCAATAGCAGGAGGTAGTGGTGGTGTAGTAGTGGCGATAGTGATGGTAGTGATCCTTGTCTTCTTTATCAGGTAACATAGTAGTAGTACAATCCTCTCCACAAGAGCCTCAGACAAGTAACATTGATCCTAGAGCAGGAGGTATTGGTGGTGTAGTAGTGGCGATAGTTGTGGTAGTGATCCTTGGCGTCTTTATCAGGTAATATATTAGTAGTACAGCCCCCTCCACAATAGCCTCAAACAAGTAACATTGATCCTATAGCAGGAGGTATTGGTGGTGTAGTAGTGGCGATAGTGGTGGGGGTGATCCTTGTCAACTTTATCAGGTAAGATAGTAGTAGTACAACTCTCTCCACCAGAGCCTCAGACAGGTAACATTTATCATATAGCATGATGTATTGGTGGTGTAGTAGTGGCGATAGTGGTAGGAGTGATCCTTGTCATCTTTATCAGGTAAGAGAGTAGTAGTACAGCTCTCTCCACCATAGCCTCAGACAAGTAGCATTGATCATATAGCATGATGTAGTGGTGGTGTAGTAGTGACTATAGTGTTGGTAGTGATCCTTGTCATCTTTATCGGGTAAGATAGTAGTAACACAGCTCTCTCCACCATAGCCTCAGACAAGTAACATTGATCCTATAGCAGGATGTATTGGTGGGGTAGGTGTGGCGATAGTGGTGGTAGTGATCATTGTCCTCTTTATCAGGTAAGATAGTAGTGGTACACCTCTCTCCCCCGAGCCCCAGATAAGTAATATTGATTCTGTAGTGGTGGTGTAGTAGTGACTATAACGTTGGCAGTAATCCTTATCAGGTATGATTGTAGTGGTAAAAATGCTCTGTACCAGACCCTCGGAAGAGATCTAGTGGCACATTAGCAGGACATATTAGTGATGTAGTAGTAACTATTGTTGTGGTAGTAATACTTGTCATCTTTATCAGGTAAGATAGTAGTAGTACAATCCTCTCCACCAGAGCCTCAGAAAAAGTAACATTGGTCCTATAACAAGATGTACTGGTGGTGTAGCATTTGTTATAGCAGTAACCGTGACATGTTTATCAGGTTAGATACATGCAGTCGGGTAAATAATGTCTTTGTATATTATATACTATGTAAATTCATAATTATTATTAGCAAAACCAGCAACCAACACTCATTTCAAACAGTTAACACCAAGGAAAATACAATACAACTATATATAGTTCGGATCTGCCTTGGCACAGACACAATTATGTGACGGGAGTAAACTCCCAGTTGATAATTTGATTTACAGCGCCAATAAAAATACTACCATCATTGTAATTAATAATCATTTAAAATAGTTCTTACAAATACAGTTTTTCATTTATTCATTATTATTTGTCTCCAGAAATAGATCTCACAGCAAAAAATCGAAGTATCGTGAAAGCAGACATTCAACAACCACGGCAAATTACGAGAATCACTATGCTAGTAAGTAATGCATTTGAATCTGTTCTTAGCATCAGCTACTTGCAAGGTCATATTTTCAACGGTCGTGTCTGATTTAAGCTGAGTGGAAAGATATCTTTATATTGCTATCAGCTAAAACAATGAGGAATTCCGAATTTAATATCAACCATTTCCCCTACGAATCTGCTTATTTCATGTATATGTATTGAATGTGTTTTCCGGATATAAACAAAATAATGATCTCCGTCATCTTTGATGATAAATTAATGTCCATGTTCACGACGTTGCATAATACAGACCGTTTGAAAACAAATTTGTGGCATCGATAAGTCATTACATGTATTTCAACCAATTTCAATTACTAGGATCAGGATTGTCGAAATAAGGAATCAAGATTAATTAATTGCTGGGCTTAGTCAACTGCTATAAGAACAGTGTGAATATCAGATCCCAAAGCCGTAATGAGAGGCTGTAAATCGAAGAAGGACAGACGATACAATGACAAACAAAAATTAACAAATAATTATCTATTAAACACTACACGGAAAACTAAACATTGAGCAGCACGAACCCCACTAAAAATCAAAGTGAACTCGGAAAGGCAACAGTAGTGACACCCGTCGTTTTACAGTTAAACGCCACGAGCATCATTTGATATATAGCTCGTGTTGGACACCAGTATGCGTAAATAAATATACAAATGATATATACAAAAAACATGTGAGTACAGACGAACCAAACATCGTTTTACTCGGAAACCGCAACGGATATAGCAATTCGGAGATCAAAACACTAAAACATGTAATATGTAAACTAGTCAAGAATCGATAACTACGGTATTTAGACAATGATACCCTTGTCACATTGTTTATTAGATATTTTAGAGATTATCATCAATAATCTCTTCACGACTGATTTCATTTATGGCTCACGTAGGATGAAATATGGAGCTCAGTCTCTTCCTTTCTGTTCTTCTGTTATTTTCTGTTTTTATTTTTCTACCTTTTTCAAGGGGAGGGATGAATAATTTTCATAATTAGTTTGTTTCCGAATCATGCAATATGTAATTCTATATCTGTGTTATATTGTAGTTTGTTTCTTTAACGTTGTATTATCTAGATATAAATCAACATCAGATCTTGTATTATTTCTCTTCTCCTTGTCTGGCCATAATGTGGTTGATACTTAGCCATATTTTGTATAGATTTACATCACGTTTTCTCAAAAATAAAGTTACCATGAAGTCAATCTGTTCTACGAAGTAATCATAATTTAAAATTATTGAAATATCATATGAGTATTTCTGAATTTTATATCTCCATGTATATTGCTCAAATAGTAAGTTATTATACAAAAATATATCTAAATTTAGACAAAGATATTGGATCGTTAAAAGGAAACAAACAACTTGATGGTGTGATCGTTTCGACAACAGCCACTGATGACGTTAACATATTAATACCACCATCAAATGAAAGGGTGTCGTACGAGGCCAGTACACAAGACCACGTATACACTAATAATGTATCTGGCGAAGAAGGAGGTAATGATGGTTGTGTTTATTCCAATAATGAAGACATTAC
Organism: Bathymodiolus septemdierum; assembly: GCA_963383655.1. Taxonomy (NCBI): domain Eukaryota; kingdom Metazoa; phylum Mollusca; class Bivalvia; order Mytilida; family Modiolidae; genus Bathymodiolus; species Bathymodiolus septemdierum. Next base: position 84,058,964 of record OY726518.1, read on the forward strand.
AAAATACAGAATTCCTGTGACAGAGCTCCAAAATGTTATCAATGAGAAACATAAAGATGATGGTTTCCTTAAGGAATATGAAGTAAGTTTAGTTTATATGGGACCAACAATATTATGAATGCTTCTATTGACATTTTGTATACGGTCATATATTCATTACCTCATGGTCCTGATTTCTGAAAATGCTGCTGAGCATATTAATTATATAAATATGTACGAACCAATAAATCATGACTGATCATGTGAAATAAATAGCGAGTGTTTTTTCGTGTAAATGATTGATACAAGTTGTATTCCATTATAATAAAATAATTAAATGCAAAATAAATGTCGTTTATTTTGAATTACGTATTTAAGCTTCGCTGAACACAAACATTTCTTTTGATGGTCGTTGGACACGATAATATACGCAAAATAAAAGAAATGAAATTCATGTTCAACATTGTGGTATTGTATGTTTTTTTTTTTTTTATTTCATCGTTCAACTAATGGTGAACACAGTTTATAAAATACCAGGAGTATTCAAATGACGTCAATTCTGATATGATACAGAACAAATGCAATGACTACACCGTCAAAAACGTGAACACGTCATGAATACAGGGCAGCGTCCTTAAGTCCTTGATTATGCATTCAAATGTAATATATGCACTATTCACCGCCTAGAACGTTAATGTTGCAGCCAACAGTACAATTCATATTTGATTTACTATACAACGTCAGGATAGCTATATCCATCAGCAGCACTTACCAAATTGATTTGCTAGAGGAACGCAAACAACTCGACATATCTTTGGAACCAACAAGCGATGAATATGTAATTGTGTTCATTGGACAATATGAGATGTCGTCTGCTGACCAGATGCCCTGTTCGAAACTAATTTCGTATTTATATAATTTTTTGTTTCGACATTTGAAAAACTAAGACGGTGTTTCTTCTTTTTTCAGTTGTTTAGTATTTGCTTTATTTTTGTTGCAGGCATGGATTTTTGAATAATGAGTGTTTAAGTATCCTACAGTAGATGTTATTCATACCATTATTATATTTTGTGTTTTGGTAGTAACAAGAACAATATATAACTTTTACATAAAGTGTAAATGGGAATGGTTTTAATTGGAATATCATGTGGGATATTATGATAATTAGGAGGTTTAGAATTCAAAACTACAGATTGGCAATGAATTACTTTACCGGATAACATCGGAAAACGATCAATGTTTTCAGGGAAAGTTTATATTGTTTACGTTGGACAATGTGAGATTGTAGTAACTGTGAATTCACGTGTATGGAAACGTGCGGTTGTGTACCCACCATGCAATCTAACAAAATTGAGTATTATTTGATAATCAGTATTTCTACTTTATTAGATCTTTTCAGGAATTTGAATATATATTTTCATAATTAGATAGTATGTTTCATAATAGATGTGTCATTATTTCAAAGTTAATGTACTGTATTGCGGATAACATCAGAGAAGAGTCAATCTTTAGTATGACATCATGGATATTTTCTAGGTAAGCTTATCATGCTTACGTCGGACAATGCGGATTACACGTACTGTTTATTCACCTGTATCAATACGTACAAATGTATGCCCATCATACATGCTAACAAAATCTAGTCAAAGTTAGCTAACTGTATTTTTAGAATAAACATTTTTTTCTTATAGATTCTTCCAAAGGGTTTAGTACGTCCGCATATCGAAGGTTCGAAAGAGGAGAATAAGATAAAGAATAGATTTCTGACAACATGGCCATGTAAGAAATCCAATTATATTGTAATTTCACTAATATAATATAATATATTTCTATTGTATGTTCAGATTACTTGAATCTCCTGTTTTAAGCATTGAGTCAAATAGTTGTTGTCATTCTTAGTTGTTTATTAAGAGCATATGCATTTCATTATTGCATACTTGCACTTATTTTCGGAAGGGGGTGTAATGGGGGTATAATTTACTTTAGGAAATTGAAAAAAGGGTGAATATCAAAGTCGAATAAGAGAATCAATAATCCAGACCAACTCGTGATTTATCTGATTTCGTTATGTTATAAAATTATTTTACTTGTTAAACAATGACTGTTAAGTTTATATTTAACTATCATATCAAAATTGTGTGGAACATTGCTACCAAAAATAATATAAATTACGCGAAGTTTCAAAATGTCATAATTGCAATAACAATATGGTATTACTACTAAAGCTTATAAAAATGAATATTTTTGTAAATTGAGATCTTATCAGGAAGAATAATTATCAGTTCTATTTAGATAGTACACATATAATATACATGGGATTACATTAAAAATATAAATATATAAATAAGCATTCATATGTCTTTCAATTTCATCCTTAGCATACTCTGATCAACAATTACGTCATTTCCAAGTCTGAACAAACATGTGCCTGTTATATTAGAAAATGTTGTTCTGTGACATAATTTTAAGCTTAACGCAATGTTCGTAGAATAACGTAATCATTGGCGCTGTATAAATTTGCATTTCGCCTCGCCTCACTCCCGTTTCAATGTTAAGTTTCAGTAATATTGCATTGTCTAGTTTGTTCATTAACATAACTTTGCTTCTATAATAAACTTAATGTCTTAATTACAAGTCGTATTTCGCAGGACAGACAATAGAATGGTCAAAAGAAAAGGTAAACAAACAGACAAACAACGATCCACAGAGCCCTACACAGAAAACAAAAACTGAGCCACGCGAACACCACTATCACATGAATGATGTAAAGTTGGTTTTGGCATTAGCGATATAGGATTCAACGGAAACGAATCACTTGTATGTTAATTCACTGAAGCATTTTGTTTAGTATAATGTATTATTTATTGACTGACGGATCACTAAATAAGCTATAAAATACTTGTACCCATTAGATTTTATATTGTATTTATCTAAGCACTTTCATTACAGATGACCACTCAAGAGTAATTCTGCAAGGAAATGCTTCTTCTGATTACATCAACGCCAGTTATATTGATGTGAGTTTTCAGAATAGAAGGGAGATTGTTAATACCACAAATCAATTACTATAACACATGTTATCTCTAAGTTTAACCAAAATCACAAAGTAAACATATGTATATTCTAACCTTGTTAATGTCAACTTGATTTTAGTGTTTTCCTTGATATTTCGATGTGAAAAAATAGTCCGTTCCTAGCATTGTTGTGCTACATCTGTGATACGACAAAGCGATGCTTTGACTGTATGTATGCCATGGAATGTTATCACAAATCATATTAGCGACACCGTACCCATGAATAATTCATCAGCTTATTTCATTGGTAGTGTCCCAAACACCTAAGATAAATTAGACAAATAGTTTTTTTTAAATCTGTTGAATCAAGTCAATATGAAATGTTGAGTGGTACGTTGGATGTACTAAATACAGAACAGTTACGGAACAAACCCGGTTTTTATAAGAGTTTATCCACGGGAGACGGAGGAGGAGGAACGAGCGTAGCAAATCATGGGTTACCGACGAATGATCTTTTTTCTTCTAAATAATTTTTTCCTCTATTTTCACAATATTTAATAAAACTTTGTAAACGTTCCATGTATCAAGTGATTCCAGATAGCGTTTGGTTCTTTAGTACAATTTCACTATTCAACAATGTTGTAAATAATAATCTTACAAAAAACAAGCTGTAGCAGCATTTCATGTTTGTTTTTTGGGATTTTGCATAATGTTATCCAAATTGGGGTTTGTTTATCACTGACTTTATTGAAATGATTAAAGCAAATCTAGGGTAACCAAGCTATGACGAAATGTTTGATCAAAGAGGTGGCCACATTGGACAAATACAATAGCAGTTCAAGCACAAAAATCAACAAATGCAAAGGAACAATAGCTGTGACAACATGGACTCCCAGAAAACAAACCTAGGTGTATCCAGTTACTACGGACGGATTATGATCTCTAGTCCTCATATATAACACATGTATTGAAAACGTTTATTTGTTTTCCTTTTATGCAATTGATAATTTTGTTGTGCTTTTTAGAGTTACAGTAGAGAAAAGGCATACATAGCTTCTCAAGGTAACGCTAATATAGAAATAATTCCATTTCGATTATGACTAATGAAATGACTGGTACACAAAGACGAGAAAGGCAACAAAAGACAACACGATGTCTTCTCCGCGTTTTAGCGTATTATACATGTAAAATAATGGTAAAAACGTGAAATAAATAAAAGGTCTGCACTGCTTTCATGATGCTCTGTCAATGTGTAGTCTGCGTACTCACAAGGCGCTCGTGTCTTAGGGTCGACTATTTGTGCTAGACTCTGCGGGTCTTTCTAGTATTAATTAACATAACAATATATTTCTAAAACTGTGTAAATATCTCTGTTTTGTGTTACATTAAACATTACATTTCTATTCCGATTTCACATACTAATCGACTTACATGCAGCTTTAAACATAGGTTTCATGTTGAGTAATTGTTCTTCGTAGAAATTAATGTTTGCTGGTATAGTCCATGTGTGAAATTGTTTCAAACTGGTATAGTTCCCGTCTCAAAGCAGAGTCACCCGTTGCCAAGAATAGCATAAACTGTTAGAAAATCGCATACACTAATCATCCAATCAAGATAAAGCATTCTTACATGTTATGCATTACATCATATGTTGAAATCGGTCGTTTCAAAGTATATTCAAATTTTACTCAAATTCAATAACTATGTTAATTCAATTAATGCACAAAAATATAATTTATTTGGTTATCTTTCAGAGATAGCCGTTTGAAATACATCTTAAATCTCATTTTCTCCCCTTTATTCTCTGTCAGGTCCAAATAAACATACAATTAAAGATTTCTGGCAAATGGTTTGGCAAGAGAAAGTGGATATAATAGTAATGGTTACAAAACTGCAGGAAGATAGGAGGGTAACATAATATTTCCAAAACTTTGATTTTAAATCTGTTAATCATGTGCGATGACACCGCACAGAATGTGTAACCCTTTCTTTAAATAATAATTTCAGCGGTGTCTACCTTCAAAGGAACTGTGTCTTATCTGTATCATTAACACATTATCCCAACGTGGTGGAAATTGTAGACACACTTACAAAATCATATTCTCTTCAAACAATGACTTGCGTTTAGAAATTGACTGAGATTTATAATACATGAGAACCGTTATAATAGGAAAATAACAATAAAACTATTCGAGTTTCCAATTGTGAACTTTCTATTCTGCAATGCCATTATGTCTACTTTCATGTGTTGTATGTATATTAAAACTGATAAGGTATATGAAATCGGGATTTTCGACATTCAAGTTAACTGCTGTAACACAAGCTCTTCGAACAACAATGAGGGGTTTTCGAGTCCATTATATCGGCTTTGTGATATTAGACTTTATTGCACTCAAGAGATTGATAACCTTATATGGGAAGACAATGCAATACAAATATGTAGTTTTGTCCAGCTAAACAGTAGAGTATAGTATATGTTCTTGTAGATAATGACATTTAAGGTATTAGAAATGACATAGCAGTTTTATCATAAATTATGGTATTGAACAATGATAAGAAGCATGATTATTAGTTACTGGTTAGCCATTGCTAATTATTCATAATGTCATTTTTAACTAGAAAAAGTGTGAGCAATATTGGCCTGAATCTACTTCAAAACCATTCGTCACTGGTCAATTCAAAGTGTCTTTGAGCCAAGAAAGGGAGCATACTGGCCATGTGTATAGGATGATTAGGCTATTGAACAAAGAGGTAAGAATTTTTTTTTAGTAAGGTAAATAATTTACATCACATTATAAATGTGATCAATTGATTGATTGATTGCTATTAGTTAGTTCACGTCATACACAAGCTAATAAATAGTAAAACTACAGGTACAAATATGACACTAGATGTAACAACTAAACCAGGAGATAATGTTCAGGATCTGATGTTTCCTGTGCAATAGGACACTGTTGCCCACAGGTTGTTCACCTGCTCCGTTTACGTACAAGTGGGTTATATTTATGAAAAGTTTGAAGATACGAAAGGTACAATGGGAAACCACAGACGGACTGACAATGCAATAGCCAAAGGAAGAGGGGGAAAGTCTGGGTGTTCTTTTTCCGAACTGGATTTCAATAAATAGGTTGTATATACAAACGTATATGTACGGATTTCTATTTGTGAATAACACAACTATATTCAATAATTACTTAAGCTCTGTGTCACACTTTCAAATATCAGGTAAAACGGTCGGGGAATGGAATTTTCTTACAGGGTTGTGTCTACGCAAGCCAAGGACGTACTATTAATTCAGTCTTAAGAAACCTTTAAATCATGGATCATTTACCTTGAGATAGTTGGAGTATTTAATTTAATTCCAAATGGTAGGAAATGGATATATACACAATCATGCTGTTTTATATTTGTCATGACAAGGGATAATTACACAATAAATAGAAACATTTCATATATTTATTGGACGGGTATGATTATCTACAAGTAAACATATATCAACCAGATGCGTAATGGATTGGCCTCATAGTGATGATACGTATTTGATCTCAAAACACTACATTGGATTAATATGTGACAATATGTTTTTCTTTTCATGAAAGTATACGACGAAGTATGTATGATACCACTGTAACCTATGTTTACTTTTAGTCAAAATCTGAGAGGACAATTCACCATTTCCATTTCACTCAATGGCCTGACCATGGTGTTCCAGATAAAATGAAACTAGTTAGTTTTTACAGAAAAGTGAAAAGTACAACGACATGTCTGAACGGTCCAATGGTTGTTCACTGCAGGTAACAATTTATGATCAATTTTGCATTATGTTATTTTTTAATTTTGTTTTTAAGGATGTCTCAAATATACAATGTATGTATATCAGGATATTTATTGATTCTTGATGTATATCAAATGAGTGGTATTCGGTATTATTTCTACGGAGAATTATCTAACAACTTTACGCTCTGATCAAAGTGGGAGAACATTTCTTGATTGTAAATATAACAGAGGATAACAGTGACCGGATTGGTAACTTTCTGAATTGTAAAATTGTACCGCTGCCCACATATGTTTATATCTTGCTGCAATGATTTGACATGTCGCAGAAACGTGTTCCTCTCCATCAGAATAATTGTATGATGAAAATGATAAAGAAATGAATATAATACAAATGCAAATAGACAGTTACAAAAGCCATGCATCTTAGTGCAATATATACATGATAAACAATTAGGTTCCGAAAGCACAACAGATTGTGTTGCTCGATATTCAACCTTTAGCATAATGTTGTGTAAATCATTGTTTGTCTATTTGTCTTTATTTCTTTTGGCCATTGTATGGTCTGTCCTCCTTCAATTTACGGCGTCTGAATACCACTTTGGTATATTCAATTTATCTAATGACAATATGTAGAAGAACACTGTAAAAATATTATTTCCTTGTGATATAATTTTTTGTTGATAGTGAGTATCATATTTGAAAACCTGATATATATGCAATATTTGTCTACTCAATTTGTCCTGAGAACGAAAATATGTGTTGCAGCGGGACTGATTGTCATGTCACGTTCAGACATTTACAAATGACGGTTTCCAAGGCTTTCATGCAATGCATAACGAACATAGGTGCGGACGATTAACAGAGGTTAAGCCCAAAGGTTATGGAATACAACATTTTTATGTCAATATTTAATTTAATTATTCAGTGCCGGTGTTGGCAGAACGGGAACTTTCCTAGCAATTGACGCTTTGTACGAACATGGTCAGAAAACTGGATCTATAGATATCATGGAGTTTGTTCAAATGATGAGAAAAGATAGAATGAATATGATTCAAACCAAAGTAAGTTTCGCTTTAAGATGTACTACACTAAAATATTACGGTATTCGGTATGTGACAATGCATTTACCTCATTTATAATATCCCGGAAAGGATGTTTGTTACTGTGTTTAAGTGGATGTGAATTCATTATCACAACTATCTCTTTGCAATGTGTGAAACATGCTCAAATTATTTCATCTTTATATAACGAGAAAAAGCAGGTAATTATCTGCCTAGGTATAGACCACTCTCAGATCAAATGCGTTTACATGGTATGCATAAATAGATAGATAACAAAAACAAAATATCATACAACATATACATATGACATGGCAGTCTTAAGAATATATTTAATGTTGAACACATTTAACTATATATCCAAAAAGACAGCTTATTTCTTTAAAAGTAGATGCCATAGTCAGATGAGCGAGGAAACTCTTTTTTTATTATTATTTTCGTGCTATACATTTTGTCCAATTGTGTGTATTCTTTCCATTAGGGAGGTGATATGATATCCGCTATGATTCCCGTATGAAAACGGTGCTTGGCTCGTATTTCTTACCATTTGATTTGTAAGGGAGGTGCAGGCATTATTTATGCTATTTGTATTTATCTACGTATATTAGTTTCCAACATGATTTCCATTTCAGATGATGTGTGTGTCGTCTAGCAGTAATACGACCAGTTTTAGTGGAGTTTATGTTGTACAATCTTTAGATTTCCATGTTATGTTTTGTCGATCTTTGTCTGTCTTCTTTCCTTTAAACAATTCCTCTTCTTCAATTTACGTGTTCAGATTTCCTCTTTGGGATCGTTAAAGTATTATTATGTTAGTCATTATTTGTTGTTATAATTTTATATGTATGCTGTTATTCTTAATGTGTTCCTGTTTATATTGTTTGACTTTGTATGCAGTATGTCAAACAACACGAACTGTTTCTTCTAATTCATTCTATTGTCTATTGTTATCAATATGCTTATTTGAAATGTTAATGATGTATTGGCTCTTTGCAGGAACAATACACAACTGTGTTTGAAGCCTTGTTGGAAGCTTTCACTGTGCCTGACGCAGCCATTGGCAAAGATAATTTCTGTAATTATTTGGAGAATCAGCAACTGAATAGTACACCGAAAAATCAAACTTTTCAAAAACTAGAATTTCAGGTATAATATGTTGGAGGAATAATTGTATATGTATTACTAGAAGTGTGTTCTGGTTAACATACTTAGATGTAGAACAAGAAAAAGGGGGTTTCCTATATACCTGTAACCAAGTCATATTATGTTGAATATTAATATACGAATGAAACATAATCGTGTTTCTGTAATGGATGACAAGTAAAACCATGGGTGCTAGAACCAGTTCCTGACTGACTGGTGTGATAGCCTGTGCTAACTTGTTTTTTTTTTCATAAAATGCATTAAAACACAGAATAAATGATAAACGACATCACGAAATACACATATATAATGATGTGTGCAGATACGTATATAATTAGTTATTCTGAATGTACCAGTTTATCGCGGGACGAGAATAATTTTTAATATGATGTGTATATTATATAGAGGTGCTTGGTTATTGAGCTTAAATGTTGCAACGTACAACCAACCTGTTGTTAAATAGTACATAATGGGTGCTCTGTATGGTTTGGTATCATACATGAGGAGTACATTTGTATGATTTGTATTTTATTACTTTAAAACCAATATGAATATTGTTCTATTGTAGAAACTGAAGGACATGAAACCTACATATTCCGATAAGTCCTATAAGGCGGCAATGTCAAAAGAAAATGCTGCCAAAAATGCTGTCCAGAACATCTTACCACGTAAGTCACAAGACATCAACTCACTGTCTGTGATGATACTGATCATTATTTTTATTTGGAATTGTCTGTAATGCAACAGTATGCAGCGTTTTGAGGGAAACGAAATAATATTTCCCTAATAAAAGTAGAAATAAACAATATGTTCAGCTCAGTTGGGAAGAGCTGATTCGGAGCTTTGCACAAGTGAATTTGATTATACGCAGGGAAGAGATATAAACTGGCATAAAAGGGCGAAGAAAAGTAAATATAACATTCCTATTTACCAGGTGATACATATAGGCTTTTTTGACACCATAATTCCAATTAATATATTGCTTGAGAGAGACAAATAGAGATGCATCTTCAAGGAAAAGAATTGTCTCTTATGGAAAAATACTGGCATGTTAATACATAGTCATATAGTATTTACAATTACATGCACTGCCATATTATCTAAGGTAAACGTTTATTTGATAAATTAACATTGTGTTTGTATTCATAGCTGATGAATACAGACCATTCCTGATGTCGTATGAAAAATCAAGAAATGACTACATCAATGCAGTAATTATACCAGTAAGTATAAATTACATACAATCATGGTTAAGCGTAAGCTAATAGTAATATATTAAAATGATGCGGAGTATTAGCATAATATTTTTTTATTGGCAGATACATCATTACAGTATGAAAATTTAATTAACTGCAAAATTATATTTCCGGAGCACATGAGTTTTGACAAATTGTCAGTTGAAATACCTTTAGCTATTGTTAAAAGCGTCTAGTTACTCTACTCTTACAAATGTAATATAGTGGGTATCCTTCATTTCGTTTTCTTGTGTGACCCTTACTCTATATCTACTAACATTAGTTTGATAGAATTGTTTTCAAAACGTAACATTTTGTTTTTAATCATCAGGGATATGTTGGAACAGGGGAGTATCTTGTTACTCAGTATCCACTACAAGACACAGTAGTAGATTTCTGGTCAATGGTGTATGATACTGACTCTACTGTTGTTGTTATGTTGAAATCAATTGACGAGGTTTGTATTTATCCCTTTCATTGTACATCTTTTATGGCAATCATATTTCATTAGAGACTCTCAGAAAAATATATAAACCGAGGTCATATGTCACCGTTGTAGTTATATTTAAAAAAAACAAACTAAGAATTGTTGAAATTGTACCGCATTATAGAACCTGCGGTACCATAGGGTCGGACTATGACAATCACTCGATGTCATGGGTGATGATACTTTTTTTTTCACAATTAATATCTTTAATGAAATCTTTACATTTGTGAGTTGAAAAACATAAGTACCAGTACCTTATCCTGGCCTCGTTAACATTAGTAGCATATCATAGATATATAGTGTTAGTCGTGTTAGTACAATACAATTACATTTATCAATGAAAATGAATACGGATTTTGAGAGTCATTTCATAAATGCTACTAATTTTAGGCTTGTTTGTTTACTTCCTATTGTAGCGTATGCGTATATTTGTGCATTCGTTTTTGACCCACTATTAGTAAGAATAGATATGGATGTAAATGAACAAGAAAGACTATTCAAAATTGAAATCTAAAGAAACCGCCAAAACAATACCTTATTAAAAAAGTGCATAAAAAATATTGTGTCTAAGATAGTTATATGAATGTTCATGACCCGCCAATTTAAAAACATTTGCTAATGTAAAACCATATAATTGATTTTAAAATATGGCAATATATACCAGTACAGGTTTTGGGCTATGCTATGGTTCTTTGTTTGTTTGTTTTTTTGTATTTACTTTTGTTTTTGCTTTTTTTTTTTTTTTTATAAATAAACATTGGAGGGGTTATCTTTTTCATCTAATGATGGACAAGTTTAGGACAACGAAAAACAGGAGAGTCATTCCGTCTCTATTGAATCTCTGGTTAACATTTAGATGTATCTCTACTTTTTGCTACACTATCTAATTATGAAATGCTTATTTTGATGTATTGTCATAATCAGATTCCATTGTTCTCCAACGCCAGATATTCAGATAACTTATATATTCTTAAAAATAAAAGGCAACAAGAATATTTTAGGGCAGAATATTATTATTTAATTTCATTTTTATTTCAAATGTCATTACCATTGTGTTGTCTATCACAATTTTGACACCTATTCATCTAATTAATATTAATTAACACTTAAGTATAATATACTTGGACATGTATATTATTTCATTGCATTAGTTAAAAACATTGTATGATTATCTGAATTTGAATTGATTAATGAAAAAACTAATTTCAGAGTGTTCCCTTATGGCCACAGAAGGGTGACGTATTCCACTTCTCAAAATTCAACATCAGCGTGAAATCAGACAATGCGTCGTGTCCGTTGAGTCTTACTTTAAATCATAAGGTATGCTACGTACATTTTCTATATATATTGGGGTTTTTCTTCGTTTATATGATGTTAAGTTTTATCTTCATCTGTTCTATAGCCAATGGCAACAAATATATGAAAGATGTAAATGAATATGAGAGATTATCCAATATTACAGAATCATGAGCGTACATGATGAAGGTTATTCCAGAAACGTGTCATGCAACCTCAATTAAATATCTATGTTATTTTGTCCTTGATTAAAAAGTAAAGAGTGGTCTTCTATTTGTATAATTTGTACCAAATCATTTTCACATACATGTAAGTTATGATGTTTCAATCAGTAGGAATTGACATTAGAAAAAAACTGAATGTGTAATCAGTAACAGATAATCCAGAGACACTGGCAACATTGGGCACATACAACACAGGACGAAGACAAACAATACAAAACAAAACCGAAACCTAGCCATATGATCAACACGGACCCAACCAAAATAAACCGGGTGAATGCCGGAAAAGCAGATCCTGCTTTTTGAAAACATCCACCTGGAAAATCCGTCAAAGAATGCTCTGCATGTATTTTATTACACAAACTAATTTTGACTTGAACTCGTAAATGTGTGTGATTGACAAACAGGACTACATCAAGTTATGTATCCTCTCTCTCTCTCTCTCTCTCTCTCTCTCTGGTCAAATATATTTTTCTGCATATGTGTCTTATTTGTTGTAGGATACAAACAGGAATAAAACTGTACGCATATTTTCAATGGATGACTGGAATGCAGAGAATGTACCATCGTCTGGGATATGTATGTTAAATATCTTGAACAATGTTTCATCCTGGAGGAAAGACCATCCAGGATCAGTTACCGTCGTTTGTCAGTAAGTCTATCTTTTTCATATTTTGACAAATAAAACATTACTCTTATATTATCATTATTAATAAATAACGGCCTTCCAACAAAAAGGGTAAATTGATTTAACTATAATTCTAAAATATGATCTTCATCTGCGAAATAGACGCCATGCCAGCTTTTCACTTTTCATGTAAAATGTTCCCTTCATTAATTTTTTTTCAGGGTTCCATTTTATCTAGTCTATCAAGGTTAAATATGCCACCTAATTTATTCTTATTTCATTTTGAGAACTAGCTTTTAGTTCATGTTTGGCGACATTTCTATTTTATAAGGGATGGCTGTAAAAGAAGTGGTATCTTTCTTGCGCTCAGTCTGGTGTTAGAGAAAATGGAACTAGATGACGAAGTAGACATATTCCAGGTGGTGAGAACAATGCAAATACGAAGACCAAAATTCTTCCCAAGCTTTGTAAGTTTGTGTTTCTTTTCCATGAATACAATATTCGTATGCAAAACTATCAAAAGAGTTAAATGGAAATAAATATGATTATGCTCCTAAATAATTATAAATAAATTAGCACTACACGGTTTTTGTATGTTGTTATGTTGTCACCTTTAGATCTTCTTCTCGAACATAACTGTGTCATTTGATATGAAACCATTCCAAATAAAAATCATCGCATATAAAGGCACAAACATCACTGAAAACTGTAAACAGAAATTCTCTAAATATAACCGAACCCCATAACGGAAATATAAAGCGTTCAATATCGGCAGTGTCATCTAAGCTGACATTGCATATGCATAGAGGTTATTCATTATATGTTTTAAACACCATTTTCAAAACTACAATATATTTCGATTATATTGTTGTCGTCAGTCTTTTTTTGGTTGGGCAACCGGAGTGCCCATATAAGCTCTACCTGGGGCAAGTCAATAACAAACCTTATCACATATATTTGAAGTACACCTCGGAAAGGACGGCATTAAAACTCACGACTTCAGCTGTGATATGCATTGTTTACATAGTGACAAGTACAGCCATATTCCATATGATAACGGACCCGATGCATGAATGAGCTATAGATAGTCCTTTTTATAGTCATGATACTGCATCGATCCACTACTCAACATGACTGCCTCGAGACATTACTATTTTGCTCCTCGTATTGCTCCACATATTTTTCAAACAAAATTCAAGAAGGTAAAACATGCTACTCCGAGGAACAAGTGATCAGTATGCTGGAGTTCCTCATCGATAACATATTTGTCTCCTTTGGAGGGACACTGTTTCAGCAGGTCGTCGGCATACCAATGGGTACGAATTGTCCCCCTCTTCTAGCCGATTTATTTTTATACTCATATGAGTCGGAGTTTCTTCAAAAGCTTGTAAAAGATAAGAAGATTCATGAGGCTAGAGCCTTTAATTTCACATACAGGTATATTGATGACGTTTTATCTATCAATAATTCTAGATTTGCAGAATTTCTTCCATTGATATATCCTCCAGAGACCACCGATACAGCTTCGTCCGCATCATTTTTGGACTTATACCTCGAATTTGACGAGAGTGGTCAACTCAGTACTAAAATTTATGATAAGCGGGACAACTTCAATTTTAAAATCATAAATTTTCCAAACATGTGCAGCAATATACCAGCTTCTCCTGCATATGGTGTTTACATCTCGCAATTGATTCGCTATGCAAGGGCGAGTAGCAATTATTCTGATTTCCTGAAACGTCATCTTCATCTGAGAAACAGGCTACTGGACCAGGACTATGAACAGATTCGCCTTATTCGATCTCTTAGAAAGTTTATATTCCGATACCAAGATCTTGTCGAAATATATTCCGTCTCTGCAGAAAAAATTATAAGCGATGCATTTTCATATAGTGAAAATGCATAAAGATAAAGAAGTCAACAAATGTCAAGGATATATTTTTTTTGTCAAATGTGTGACGTAAATATATTTTTGACATTTACGTCACCGAATATGGTACTGCTTTGACAACTATTTTACCTATTTTGTTCCTGTATTTAAATACTGTTATAGTGACAACCGGAACCTTTGAACGTAATGAGAGCGGGAGGTTTGGCGCCTTAAAATCTGATTCAACCCACCATTTCTTTAGAAATGCCTGTACCAAGTCAGGGTCATTACGGTTTTCACAGTTTTCCGGTTGTTGACTGATTTTGTCTGTTTATATAATTATGAGTTTTGACTTTCCCTTTGTAAGATTGTTCGGAGTTCGGTAATTTTGTTATTACCCTTATTTGTTACATACTTTTTGATTGTTCAATTCCAAGTGCATCTAATGAACTAAATGAATTTTTGTATATTTTCAGAATCAATATGAATACTGTTACCAGTGTATCAAGGAACATCTAGAGGGAAATTCCCTTTATGCTAACGTATAATGGATTATGACAATTTAAAGGAAAGCAGTAAAGCTTATCCTACTTTACAGTCGTTAACCTTAATATAACTCACCATTAAAGAAATATACTATATATGTGGACTTCCGTCATCAATATATCCAAATATAAAATGTTGGACTATAATTTTTTTAATCCTCGAATTAAATTTAGTAGGTTTCCATATTTATGTTATTATATTGGTCATTTATGGACCAATGCAAACTCTAACGCAAACTATAACCTATAATTTTATTTGTTATTTTATTATGTCATTCTTTCATGTACTATCTCATAATCTTTGTCAACCTTAATGTTCAATGATTGAGCTTTCTTTAATAAAGTATTTCGTATTTCGTATATAATTTTTGAAATCAAAAACTGTTTGCCGATTACTATATTTAAATACACATTTCATAAGGAAACAATCGTAGCGGTGTCAGCTATGCTTAGTGCCATTTTTGTTAGACAAGTTCTGTTTTTTCTCTTTTTTTTTGGATTTTTTTGTGATATATTTATGTTATTTTTAATTTGTTAATTAATTATCATCATTATAATTTTGTACTCGCTTCTCTATTATATATATGTACATATTTAGATAATTATGTTACTAAGCAATTAAATTAAAACCATTTGAAATGCATTTTACTTTTTTGAACTTTTGTATACATTTGAATAATGAACTTTATTAAACGGAAGCACTGTTTTTATTTCCAAATAGTAGGTTACAGTAATATCATAATGTATAATTCAAATGCAACAGCATATGAAACTTTATCTGATAAGTGTCCTCTAAAAAAAACTCGATCTGCCTCCCCTGAATATATATGTCTTTTTACGGAAAATGCTCAATGATCCCCTGGGAATATCCTTAATATTACCATTGTTGCTACGATTACATAAATCCTCGTAAGGGCAGTCAGAACATTATTATAGCAGTTCATTGCATTGCAGCATTGGAAGACAGGCAGATGTGCAAATTCACAATCGTAATTATCACGTTTTATTCAGGAAAACTTTGTGTTGAATGACTTTTGTCGGACTATCGCATAGATACTAGTTGTAGGATGAACTAACCATTGAACTAATGTACTGTCATACTAACAGACAGTCGGGCTATCAGGGCGTAGGATTACAACTACACCGCGTGATCTATTTTCAGGTGAACGCAATGCAAGCTTGCTTTTACATTTCTGTAGGAGTGAATTTACATAACATGCAATTTTACACATTGAGTAAATGTGGGCGCATGAACATGTCTAATGTTGTACACTTTACATACAGAGAAAACAATTCAATTGAGAATCTTTAGCTTTGCACACTTTTCATCACTTCAAGAGAATGCTATTATTTGTTAAAGGCAGGAGGAAAATTATAAAACATGTCAATAAAGATACATTATATACAATTTCAGTATGCATTTTCGTAAAGTTATTCTAGAGAAAGAAATAGCATATCCAATTTATTACATCGATCATTTACATTTTTATTCCTACGAGTGGTTGTGTAGGTAGGGCACCAGTTCACTGCTTTCCCACGGCCAATAATGTTGCTAAGACGGCCCTGGTCCAATATAAAAAAATGTTCATTTGATATGAACTAAATCATAATAAATAATTTGAATTTTAAATTACGAACTGGGGCACCCTTTTTAAGCATCCTCATGTTTATGCTTGACAGAAAGTATTTTATTGAACTAAATGGAAACCCTTTAGAATTGTTAAGTAAGTAAAGTATAAATAAACTAAATGTATTCATCAAGCTGTTTGTTATATTATATGCTGGCTGATGATACAGTTATCTTTGCTGATACTAAAGAAGGTATGCAAAATGCACTGATTATTTTCCAATCTTACGGTGAAATATAGAAACTTGAAGTCAATGTAAATAAAACAAAAGTAATGATTTTTAGTAAAGGAAAAACACGACAAAACTATGAGTTTAAGTTACAAAATAAAGCACTAGAAATTGTAGATTCATATTCTTATCTTGAATTGATATTTAAAGACAATGGCAATTTTAATGAGATTCGAAAAAAAAATAGCTCACTAAGCCCAAAAATCACTCTTTAGTATTTATAAAAGTATTCGAAATCAATATATTCCGGTTAGCCTACAGCTTAAGCTTTTCTATGCCATGGTTGAAACAATTTTCCTTTACCGATCAGAACAATGGGGTTGTGAAAATATAGAAATAATTGAACAAGTCCATTTACAGTATTGCAAGCGAATACTCAAAGTTCGAACTACAACACCGAATGTCATGGTGCATGGGGAACTAGGGAGGGGGGGGGGGGTTCCTATAGACATAAAGGTAAAGATGAGAATGATGTCGTTTTGGAATAAGTTATTGCAAAATGAACATTTAAGTAGCTCTATATATCGATTGTTGTTGAGCCTAAGACACATAGTGGTGCTCAAACCTTCAAATGGTTGAACCATCTTGAATCAGTTTTTAATGACCCAGGTTTTGGCTATATTTTCGACAGCCAGGACAGTTCTGATTATACTCGCATTAAATTACTTTTAAATCAAACTCTAAAAGATTAGTTTATTCAAAGGTGGAATAGTGAAATTATAAATTCCCCGCGAGGAGAGTTTTATTCTAGTTTCGAAACAGATTTTTCTTTTGAAAATTATTCAACTAGACTCCCTGAAAACAATAGAATATGGATAATAAAACTGCGTACATAGAAATAGGACAATGGAAAAATATCCCCAGAGAAAATCGTTCATGTCATTTATGTAATGAAGAAACTGGGAATGAATTTCATTTTCTATTTATTTGTAATTTCCCATATTTATTAAATTTCAGAAAAAAAAACTTCTTTCAGATTGCTACACAACATACCAAAGTGACTTAAAATTAAAAGGACTTTTATCTTTTTGTAATACGAATCTATATTTCAAAATTGCTTATTTTCTTAAATATTAAATGACTGCCATAAAAACAGCAAATTCCTATGTTGGTTTGTATCTTATGAAGTCAATGTTATTTAGAACTGGCCATTCTAATTAGGCACAGTCTCTAAGTAACAACGAGAATAGCAGGACATACAATTTATTCAGCTTGTTACATTCAATAACAAAGATATATCTATAATTTCATTCGAGTTGTACTTGTAAAATTATTATTTTTAAAGTGAAACTTAAAGTTCATTAAGCAAATTTTACATGTTATGAATATATTGATAGTTATATTATATCTATTACAACTGACCTTGTTTATGATAAAAAAAAATGTATTATATTTTCTAAAGATACCATCAACAATAAGTATGTGTAAAATCATTTAAGCATACACGATATTGATAAAAATCAAAAACATCATCCGGAAGTTTTTTTTACTAATAAGTGATATCCTAAAATGAGTGATAAACGGCCCATATCCTGCAACTGAGTAGTACTCTTTAACTATGTCGATAAACACGACCAGTGTTCAGCTTAGTCGTTTCTTGGTATTGGTGTGCAGACTGTTATTTCGCAAATATGGTGTTCTAAACTCGAAAACAGAATACAAGTGAAGTAGTTTTGTATATACCGACATCACATTGCGAGGTTACAAATATACAGACGGAAGGAAGCACGCATGTACGCACACATGCACGTTATTCCAGAAAATTACAAGCGTGTAATTAGGAACTATATCTGCTATATGTATATAGATCATCATCTTAGATACGTAAATTAGCAACTATCACCCCACCTCTTGTTAGTGTGATTAACATATTCAGCTATTCCTGTCATTAAATGCAAATAACGACATTCTTGCATGGGAAAAGTAAGTAAGAAATAATTATAGATAAGGAAATATTATTTTAAATACAAGAAAACAATCCCGACATATATTAACTTTATTCATACACATCTCTGATAATGATTTAGAGATTATGCGAGACCGCTTATTATCACCTCCCTAGACGTTTACGTCACAACGGGAGCGTAAACAGAATTACATTCGGAATTACAATTGTGGAACTCCTCCATTCAAATACAAAGATAATCAATAACATATACACTATTGGTCTATTGATGATGAATATAGAATTTATTTGACAAGGCTGAGAAATGGAGTGAAAGACGAACTTTAGTGAATCTTTCCTTCCGTTTCGGGCTGAGTCAATTAAATTATATATTCATCATCAATAGACCAATATTGTATTTATCCTGCAATCCAGCGGATTGGTTCTCGGTGAAAGTAAAACGGGTCGTCAAGCATTACTGAAATTAATGGGACGCTCTATGGAATATATCTCATACATTTTAATTGGATTCCTTTCACCATCAGTTTGATATACATTGGCTATAACCTCGCGAACATCAGACACATGTTCTCCGGTTCTTGCTTTCGTTTGCCTTTCATTTAATTGCAGATATCTCGCATCATCGCAAGCTGTGCTTAAAGTTACATCTCCCCACCTGAAATAGCAATTACTGTACTTTAGCATGCATTTTATGCAAATATGAAATTATTTTGTCCTGACATTCTTGTATTTAATAATTGTATCCTGCAATTGTGTGATGTGTAGTACTAATAAAGGGAGGGGGTCCAATAAGCTTCAGTGTTATTTAGTCATGGACCTAATAAATCATTTCTGGTCCCTTATTCGTGTAGAGCAACAGTAAGAAATAGTTTCAGCATACACGTTGATGTCACAGATGGCACAATTGACAGCAATTTGAACGAAGCTTGTTTCAGCTATTTTTAGTCAATTTGGCAGTTGTATTGGACTTTTTGATATTGCAAGATAAACACAATATACATATATTGTCGTTTAATATTAAATTAATTTTCACTCGCTGTGAAGCAAGCTAAAAAGCGAGTCAAAGGCTTATTTTCCTACCTGTTTCTAACATTATGTATTTTGCGACAATGTAAGTATATCATATATAAAGGAGAAGAAGCTAGTACGAATCATATGTACTCTACATAGATTTCAATGGAAAATTGGAATTTATTTTCATAAAATAAAATAAAACTTTCATATATAAATTAAATAAAATAAAACTCCATAAGACACCATACAAAGAAAGGTACATAGCGGGATCATCAACTTGTTCAACGAAAGAATTGTCTATTCACCTGCCAAAGATTCTGTCCGCAGTAAAAGAGGGACAACAGAAATATTGTGAAACTGTTTACTCGCGTAGTGGCATAAATCACATGTGGATTTTGAAAAACTCTAAAGATCTTTTGGATAACCTGAAATCAAGATCTTTCTCTCAGGTATCCTCCATCAAAACTTTTGATTTTTCAACTCTATATATCACCCTACCGCATGACAAATTAAAAACCCGCTTAAAAGAAACAATTCATAAAGCTTTCAGTCATAGAAACTATGGCTCAAAATTTGTTGTGTTAGGCTACAATTCCACATATTTTTCAAACAAAATTCATAAAGGTCAAACATGCTACTCCGAGGAACAAGTGATCAGTATGCTGGAGTTCCTCATCGATAACATATTTGTCTCCTTTGGAGGGACACTGTTTCAGCAGGTCGTCGGCATACCAATGGGTACGAATTGTGCCCCTCTTCTAGCCGATTTATTTGTATACTCGTATGAGTCGGAGTTTCTTCAAAAGCTTGTAAAAGATAAGAAGATTAATGAGGCTAGAGCCTTTAATTTCACATACAGGTATATTGATGACGTTTTATCTATCAATAATTCTAGATTTGCAGAATTTCTTCCATTGATATATCCTCCAGAGCTGGAAGTTAAAGAGACCACCGATACAGCTTCGTCCGCATCATTTTTGGACTTATACCTCGAATTTGACGAGAGTGGTCAACTCAGTACTAAAATTTATGATAAGCGGGACAACTTCAATTTTAAAATCATAAATTTTCCAAACATGTGCAGCAATATACCAGCTTCTCCTGCATATGGTGTTTACATCTCGCAATTGATTCGCTATGCAAGGGCCAGTAGCAATTATTCTGATTTCCTGAAACGTCATCTTCATCTGAGAAACAGGCTACTGGACCAGGGCTATGAAAAGATTCGCCTTATTCGATCTCTTAAAAAGTTTATATTCCGATACCAATATCTTGTCGAAATATATTCCGTCTCTGCAGAAAAAATTATAAGCGATGCATTTTCATATAGTGAAAATGTATGAAGATAAGTCAAAAATGTCAAGAATTTTTTTTGTCAATGTGTGACGTAAAAATATTTCTGACATTTACGTCACCGAATATGGTACTGCTTTGACAACTATTTTACCTATTTTGTTCCTGTATTTAAATACTGTTACAGTGACAACCGGAACCTTTGAACCGTAATGAAAGCGGGAGGTTTGGCGCCTTAAAATCTGATTCAACCCACCATTTCTTTAGAAATGCCTGTACCAAGTCAGGGTCATTACGGTTTTCACAGTTTTCCGGTTGTTGACTGATTTTGTCTGTTTATATAATTATGAGTTTTGACTTTCCCTTTGTAAGATTGTTCGGAGTTCGGTAATTTTGTTATTACCTTTATTAACGAAAATCAAAATAGAGATCTGATTTGGTGTCAACAGGCACTAGATATGAATTTAATTACTATATTTAACTTCTGTTTGTATATCAAATGAATTAATATGAACTGAAGTCTCTGTTGAATCCAGAGGATTATGCTTGGCTTCACCGCCAACTATTTTCTTCGTATCAAATTTGCTAACCATTGATTGGTAGATTACATAATAAGATGTCACTAAGGAACCAAGAATATTATCGAAATAGGTTTATTGCATAAGTGTTGTGGTGAGAAAAATATTAGAGTAAAGGATATATTTTTCTGGACTGAACAATATTTACATGATAATGTTGACTGTGGCCAATGATGTGCGAATATATTTTCTCAGTCAGATCATGCAAACATGCATTATGAAAGCTTGAAGCATGCAAATATTCAAACATTACTCATTTATTCTGCAGTTTGTCCTTTTCTTTCTTCTTTTTTTATTAGTAAATATATAATAATATGTATTTTAATTATAATCAATGCTATGTTAATGTCATTTAGATGAATGGCTGAGTTAATGGTCTAACTGTGTATATGTGATGTTTGAAATAAGTGTAAGGACTATATGACAGAAATAATTGCATAAAAACCTAGATGAAAGAAATAAATGTTTAAAAAAAAAGATGCAACATGATTGTATGAAGTGACTGGATACAATTATTCCAAATGGTTAAAACAAATATTGATATTTTTTGGTGTCATAAAAACTTCTTAATATAAATAATTATCTATAATTTTAAAGTGACTTGATGTAATAGTAGGAATATGTGATCTTATTTCAAGAAGGCTACTATCTGATACGTTGTAGTAGTTGAACTTGATGTGAATTAAATGAACATTTATGAAGAAATTTTATAATAAAATACATGTACTAACCTTAGAGTGTGATGATCATGCACACCTCTCAATAAGTGTAATAACAAAATTACCGAACTCCGAACAATCTTGCAAAGGGAAAGTCAAAACTCATAAGTATATAAACAGACAAAATCAGTCAAACTGTACCGAATTATGTGACCATAGTGTATTTAGTAACGAGTGTGGTGTGTGACTGCCCAGAACGTTTTTGTTATAAAGGATGTTAATTTTCTCATCTGTTAGAGGGCATGACTTCTTTGGTTTTTTGCTTTGCCCTGTTGTGTTAGCTGCTTTTGTTTTGCTTTCAAAGATTCTCGTGTCAAGTTGAATGATTCATCTTTCATTCCTGTGCCAATGATTAAGTGCCCATATTTTGTTCGTCGTAGCTTCGTGTCCACACTACTAATGATGGAGCGCAAGGTGCTTGGCTCGAAATCACGTCCATCCTTTTTTCCTCACTGTCAAAAGAAAGTTGGTCAGAAGCGGGTCTAATTTATTTGGAGGAATCAAGTGAATGTCCATTTCTTCCTCTTTCAACCGGAAAAAGCTTGCAACCAAGCCCACATCACGCAGTGTCTTTTTCATTATGTTCTTGTTTTGATGGCCATTTATGAACTGTTGGGTATCATGTTTGTCATATCTATCAAACTTTCATCAAATTCTAGAGGAATTTCATTTTCATCAGATGGTGGACAAAGTGTTTCATCTTGAACATTACTTACTGATGGAATTAGTGTAGTGTCAGTTTGTGCATCAAATAAACTTTTGTAACAGGCAGAATGATTCCTGCTGGAGATTAAGACATTGGCAGAGACACAATTGAGTGTTCTGAATCCAGGACAAGGTTTTCATGTGGCATTGACATGTCAATTTGCATAAGAATGTCATTTAAGTCTTCATCATTCCTATCATCAGATAAATACAGTAGTGATGACCATCCTAATTTAGAGTATGACACTTTCTCGTTAAAGTCTGATATTTTACTTTGGTCTGTAAGTTGCATCGTCTGTACACGTACCCTGCGGACGAATGTGTTTAAGATGTTTCTTTTGTTTTTCATTGACTTCTAGGAGGTTTTCTTTATCGTAAATTCTGCGTAAAAAAATTATGGAATTTTAAAATTATTAGTTTCATTTATTTCATTTTGTCAGTTTGTATTTAGTAGCAAGAGCGACAACATTTATTAAGAAAGACGACAGCGATTATTGACATTGGCTACGGTTCATAGGAGAGCAGAAACATCAAAAAATTGTTCCGGAATAGGCGGAGCTTAAAACGTTATTCGTATACTAGACGAATAAAGCAAAAATGTATTCGTATAGTATATTTGTACAGCAAATGTACTGATTGCAGGATAACAATGTATATTACGGATTTAGTTTGCTACACATATTTTCATTGGTTCTTCAACCCTGAATGTCAACATATATTCGGAAAACAGACGGGGTATATATTTCAGTCCCCAAAATCGATTAAATCATGGACGACAAAACATTACGCTTCACTGAATCAATGGTATAATACGCAAAAATAAATGTATTTTTACCAAATTAAATGCGGTTTTTATACTCAAAACGGCTGCATGAACAGAAAAAATATTGCAACGGTTAATTCCGTCACAAATACCTGATCGATTCAGCAAACTCCTATGTTCCACGGCTGTACCATAACAAATAAACAAAACGTTGAGCCTTGAAAACTTTCGACGTCATGGAGCCACACCAAGGTTTTATATACATGTTGTTAACATTTAAATTATTGAAACTGTTTCGCAAACCCGTTGCTTTGTTATGTGATATATTAATGTTATATTTATAGAATTTATCAAATTTACTACATATGAAACTGTATTGATTTAGCAATTTAGTACAGTATTTTCCTTCATGAGAAACCCCATACATGAAATATGACGTGACACATATTTTGACGTCATTGAAGAATGACGTCAAAGGTACGGACATCTAGAGATACGGAAAATGAAAATAAAAGACGCAAATTTATTTAATACAGTTGGATGTTGTATTTAAAAAAAAGCAATGGCTAAATCCGTAATATATCTGTTATTCATCTATCAGACAGGGTATATAATGTGACATTCCCGGCTGCACCTCAGGGAATATACATCCTAAGCAGGGAATGTCACATTATATATCCTGTCTGATAGCTGAATAACATATAATATTTGTACTACGTTCAACAAATACACAGGTTTAGATATACATCTTACCTGTATTATTTTCTAAACAGTACCTGGTGAAGGTTTTCCAGAAACCCGTTGTCCTCTCTAAAATATTTTCTTTATTACTGTTTACATATTTCACATATGACATAACAACTTATGCGTATTACGCTAGCAGATATTCAATCCGGATACATGATAACTTTTAAAAAGTTTAAATATATCGGTGTTTCTTCCGTAGCAGTATTCATATAAAACGAGGAAAATTGGGCATACCGCAGGTAAATACTCATCATATATGTTATGCTATTAATGCCTTATTAGAACCTGCTTAATCCATTACCTACACTTGTTATTTGTGCTAATTAGATACATTTAACAAAGATATGGATGAACCGTTCTATATTCTTGGGGTCCATACCTGTATATATTATTATTATTTTTCATTCATTGACTTATACTTGGGGACACTGTTCACTCAACTTCTTGATTACTATAATTATCTGGTAATTACCATGTAAACAATACAGTGGTCCGTACGATTTGTTGTCGTCGTTAATGTTTCTGTTGATTTTTCTTTCCTATAAGTTGTCTTTAATGTACAACTGAACAGGGAGTAAACAATTTTTTACTTTAAGAATGCAATGTGTGTGTGCAAGGCGCGAGGGGTGTGGTTGTAGTTGCTCCTCATCAATTACATTCACACTATTTTCTTTTCAATGTTTTGACATTATTATGTGTTCCAATACAGGGATGTCCGTTCTAGTTTTTTTCGACCATGATATTGCATTGCTTCCTTGTAAAAACACTTCTTGTTCTGCTTAGGATATTTTAAATAGTGTACATTATATATTTTGGAAATATAATACATATTTGTTTCATAAAGCAAGGTAAGTTAATAGCATTATATATATATATATATATATATATATAATATAGTTAGCATTATTTTCATAACATATAGCATTTGCTTAATGAACTTTAAATCTGTAAGTAAAATAGTTGTGTTCGACTAAATGTTCAGCATGAATTATATTTAAAATATAACTGAGGCATACATTGCATACCCAGTAGGTTATCTACATGTAACACGCTTGGGGGGAAATACAACATGTATGGTTTAGGTGTAAGGTGCTTAACGCCTTTTTCAACAATATTTCAATTATATCGTGGCGATCAGTTTTATGTGTGGATGAAACTGGTATACCCAGAGAACACCATCGCCTGTCGTAAGTCACTGACAAACTTGCTTCTCAATAGGAACTGCAAGTGCAACGCCCTCATCCTTGTGTATGCTCTTCTGGCCCTAATATGAGCAATGTGTTGTTAAATCATCAATGGGCTATTGTCGGTTTTGTCATTCTTCGGGAGTTGAAATTGAGCGTAGACTTTGGATTTAACCATAGACGGTTGTTCGCAATTTTAACAGGTACTTTTTCATTCAAGCAAATGATATATGTTATGAAAATAATGCTAACTATATTATTCATATACCAAGGTGGTGTTTTTAATAAATATATTCAGATAAACGGTTAAAACAATCTTAAGCACGATTTGGTGGATAAGCCTTGTTTTCGGTTATGTACAGTCAAAGTTTGCTTCGTTAGTTTTGTAGTGAAGGTTCGTCTGCCGCGGCAGACGAATTAATCAATGCAGAGGTTATTAATGTTTAAAGAGGATTATATGGAGGATTTAAATGTATGGCTTACCAGCGACCCATAAACAATATTACTCCATATGTTTCCTTTTATTTGTATTGAGTGTTATGCTTGCCTCATCAGATAAACTAACAACTGAAGAGCTTCTAAATGATCCTAGATGATTGTATAGATGAGTTTAATGTATGTCTTATGAGCGGGTCCATGACCAATATTATATAATGTACCCTGATGTATCATTGATATTGATCTTCATGAAAATAATTAGAAAGTTTTTAAGTGTTCGATCTTAATTGTGCTCTCTCTTAAAACTTCTCCATAAAATGGAGAGACATTTCATTTTAGATTATATATTTACAAGTGCAATTATATTTAAATACCAGATATTTATAATAAATCAAGACAAACCAACAAATCTAGAACAATGCAAAATCTCACAAAACGAGAGTTCGATCATGCATGTTCCGGAAGGATAGACATGCCTTAGCCAAGTAATGGCAACCATAGTGATGTCCTACCTATCAAATCCAGTTACGAAAATGAAGACTAATATCGGAAATATATATGCAAGCAGTTGGAATATAGCAATTCCGTGTTGATCAACCAATTATTGATGATGCCTACATATTTTGCGTAGAGATGGATTGCACTTAGATTTCTCGTAATAATATTTTATAGACAAAAGTTACATTTACATTGAACGCCAAGTCAGGAACAACAACTGGAGCCGTACATAAATATCACGTGGTCCAAATGATGAAAATGTCATTCATGTGCATTGTGTTTCTATTTTATTACTCCTTACCAATGATATTTCATTGTGTTCGTCATTGCATTTCATTGTCAATAAAATAAACATGCTATATATGAAAAAATATATGCATTATTGAGCTGAATTGACGTAACTGATGTTGATGTATCTAATAAAATGGGGGAGGGGTTTCATCAGACCACCGGAACAATCGATACCAATACCACACAAATACATGGTCGCTCTCTTTTCTGGTTTGGCACAGGCACTTCAGTAAAAGGTGAATGGGCTAAGCTAGTCTTCATATAAGCCCACACGTATCCTCTTACTGAAACGATGCGCTCATGTAAGTACTGTCCACATGTGAACGCATTCTACAACTAAGCATATGACATCTTCTAGGGAAACCGGTTTTCTCTAATGTTTAAAAAGTGCATGTAAATAGTTGATGTCTTAAGAATTAAAAGCTATGCCCCACTATATACCCTGTCTAGCACCTGAATAACATATGATATGCTGATTACATAAATAAAAATGAAAAACTAAAATACCACACATATATCACAAAGAACAAAGACTAATCAAGCTTGTTAATAATTTACATTCAATACTTATAATTTGCATTGTAAATAAACAAAATCAAAGCTGTATTAAAATTAAATCAATTAAAAGTAGGGGAAATGTACCATAATGGGACAACACACATCACCCCTTGTTCTGACGATTTAAATTATAAACGAGTCGTTTTTGTTTTTCAGTAATATGATACTGCTTTTTAAAAGCGTAATTAATATATGTGCAAATAATCAACAGCTATATTTATTTGAAAATATATTCACTGCCTGCATTGCTAGAATTGTGTTTCCATCACTCTGAGCCCTGATAAATACTTTATATATTTTAAATGGGGGAAAACAAATTGTTTCGCTAAGGATAGCAAATAGTTTTTTGACATCTTCGATGATTTGAGGTGAGATGTAATCATTCGTTTTGTTGATAGTGAAGGAATTGTTGACCGTCGTTGTATACATATTGTTTTTATAGTAAAGAACGTTTTAGCCATTTTCAAGTATGTAATTTCTCTACTCCTCATTTCTGCACAGCGTACATTCATATGTATTTCGCATATCATTACAAGCATAATGATCAACAGACATAGGGCCCGGTGGCTCAATGAGTTAGGCAGTTGGATTACCTAACAACTCATACAAGCCTATCACCAATACGGTTTGGGTTCGCGCCCGGCTTTGCAAATTACAAAAAGGGTGCACTCGACTCGCAGATTCAGGTGATAAAGCTTACCAGTTGCTTGCCCATGGTCGGTGGTTCTCTCCATGTACTCCAGCTTCTTCCACCACTAAAACTGGTCGCCATGATATAGTTGAAATATTGCTGAAAGTGGCGTTTAACACAATAAATCAAATCAAATCAAATCAACACACATCTGAAGATATGCAATATTTTTCTTTTTTGAATTAGGAAACATCTCATTGCAATGAAGCAATATGCACGTATTACGTTCATTGATTGATTGATTGATTATTGCTTAACCTCCAGCGAGAGGTATCTCAGCTATATTCAGGACAAAAACAAATTAAATACAAATGTAGTATATAACAACTATCCTCCATACCACGGAGACGCTGTGCAGGGCTGTGGGATTGAGCTCTGGGAACCTTACCCAGTATCCAGTGTATTGCGTGCAACAAATATAAATAGCATGATCGTTCTCGTGAACCCAAAAATGTGTTTGTATATCATAAATGACATACTACCTGCATACTACACACATTAAAATTCAATCTGGGTACAATTCATAACGTGTTTATATGCATGGGTGCTACTTCAGTAATAGTATATATTTGAAATAACACGCAAAGGAAGCGAGGCAGAACGAAGTTGAATCTAATATTTACTATTTTGTACAACACATACGTTTGTAATACGACATTAATTTCAAATTTAACATAGATATAAAGGGGTATTATTCATATCATTTTGTTTTTGCCTTAATTAAGATTGTACGCTCTTTAGCTTGTCACCAGGCTTCCTCAAATACCCTGATTATTTTGTAATATTTTCTTACAATTGTAATGGTATTGTACGTTGGCTGATTAAGGCCATGGGAGAGAAAAAATGTTGTTCCCTCAATATAATATCTTGTTCCCACAACTTATTAGTTTGTTCCCACAACATATTATTTTGTTCCCACAACATATTATTTTGTTCCCACAACATATTATCTTGTTCCCTCAATATATTATTATTAATACTAATTAATTATCCCCCTGAACAGAGACCACCCATCTTATAAGGGCAGATTTCAAATGCACTGAGATAGTAAAATACTAATAAATTAACACCCCTCCCCCCCCTCAAGATAATCCGTCCATCTCAGTTCATTTGTAATCATGCGCTAATAACTTCCTGATTTTGGTGGACTGGTAATACATTGTGTACATTTTATTAAGTTTACATATATACTTTGTACATGTACTAGGCATATTATGTATATTATTATGAAACAGTGAATAAATACTTTCATATAATAGGTAAGCTGGTGACAAAAAAATATATCTAGCCAACTGTACGTCATGCGATAGTTACAGAAACTGCAACATATCAGGTTTCTCTCACGTAAAGTGGATATTTCATCGTGGACAATACCTGTGTTCCAATCGGGATATAAAATCAGTATATAACCAGTTGTATTTCATGAGAAAACAAAGAGAGCAATCAGGAGATACCTGTACAATTTTATCATTTATATAGATTAATGTGATTTGTCTGCAGGATGAACAAAATATTAATGCAGTGTCTTAAAATATATAGTTTATTTTTACGAGACTTTAAACCTAGGATAAAGGCGAGATTCACTGGGCATGTTATGTGAACATGTATCTCAACTGAGTTGTGATGCGATTTTTTTTTAAGCAACAGGCAAGATTTGATGCAAAGTGTTGTACCAAGACACTATGTATGTAATACAATTATCTAACATTTCAATAAAAATACATTTTAAACAAATATCAAGGGTCGAATTAAAAGTAACAAATAGTCATCTCTGGTTTTCAATGGGATTTGTGTTTGAGTAGCTACATCTTTTTTTTTTTTTTTTTTTTTAGTACATTGTCCTATAAACTACTCTCTTTTCGTTTCCTTTTTTATGCTGCTCATTGTATTCTCCGTCCTGCAATTTACGTTGCTTCAAACTTTTTTGCAAGGACCGTACATGTATATGCATCATTTGTTTTTCTTAAAGGTAAGAAATTAAAATAAAACTTATATTCCATAAGCGTTTAAATCTAAAAGTTATACAACAATCGTCTATTTTACCGTTTGTCATAAATCATATTTGTTTAAATCGAAGCGACGAAATGTTGCTTAGCGATGATGCACTACTATTATTCGGCTTAATTTATGTATATATTTCCTCACACTGTCTTGCTTATAAATATGGAACGTTGGTTATATACACTTGCGAATGGAACAAGTTAAATTAGCTCCCCCTACCACACTCCTTTAACTTGAAAAAAAAAGCGGCAATTGTATTGGACGAATAAAGCCCACCTTCTGCTGAATCAGTATTGGAAAATGGGGCGCTATTAAAAACATAATTTTAATAAGATTTGAAATGTCGTCCACGCTGCCATATTTTT
The DNA here is from genome assembly GCA_963383655.1 of Bathymodiolus septemdierum. Taxonomy (NCBI): domain Eukaryota; kingdom Metazoa; phylum Mollusca; class Bivalvia; order Mytilida; family Modiolidae; genus Bathymodiolus; species Bathymodiolus septemdierum. Next base: position 84,089,825 of record OY726518.1, read on the forward strand.
TTTCAGTAACTAATTTGATGTGCCATTGAACGGCACTTAATGTCGTCCACAAGATGTGAAAGATAAAACAAAATATATATTATTTGTTATTTTATTATGAATATATAAGGCACATAAAGGGTTTCGGAACAGATTGCAGGAATTTCACCAAAACTTAGAATAACTTTTTTATATGTACCAATTAGTTAAATCCCATTTTATTTCTTGAAGTTTAGATGTTTGCTTTCTTATTTTTAACACTCCACGGTGATGTTTGTATCATGTTCGGATGTATGTGTTATACATTTTGGAATTGTATTTAACAATATAGTTACGCGACTTTGAAGATAAAAGCTTATACTGTTGAACGTGGCAATTTGCTTAATTTTATTTTTGTCTGTTTTGTATGAATGTTTTGGTTTTTTTTTATTATGCAGGTGGTGACAAGATAGATCAAAATGAAAATATTAGATGTAGTGATATTACTGCTTTCTGCTGTCAATGCGCAAAGTAAGTATGTACATACATGTGGTATGCAATAGATCAAATGACAATAAATATAGAAAATTATTCAGTCTAATAAGATTACATAGTCCAACATGGGAAAGTGTGGATTAATAAAAACAAATCACAATCTAGATACACAATATAGTATATTATACTACCTGCGAAATGCAGACTCGACAGGAAAATAAAATAAAAAAAGAGCACTGGAAAACACAACATGATCGCCTTCCGTAAAGAGGCAGTTGTTAATGCGGTATTTTGAAGAAGTCGATTAAAGGTCTTTCAGTGCGATCATGTAGCGCAAACTACAAAATGTAGGTTTCAAATAATCGTCTCCCGTATGAAACCCATCCATCGCTAAACTGTCTCGTTCGCACAACGAAACCATTCTCGAACTAGATTGGGCTGTTGTGTAATTGTTGCAATATGCTGGTTTTGGAGTATCTTATGCATACAGTTCGACCAAATACTATCATGGTAAACTGATTTCAAAATACAAAGTATATATCCTCGATCATAGTTGAATCTTCCTCTTAAGTGGACGGCGTTAACATCGTGTATTTCGTTCGTTGTCTCGACTCATCTGCATTGTTTCAGAATAGTGTGTCTTCTCACCATCAGCCTTATTGCATCCGTAAGTATGTGAGAACAGAATAGTGTTTTCAATAATCGAAAACCGATGAAGGAGTTCTATTTATTCATGAATCACAAATAATTCATTGCATTCTTCCCAGAAATTTTACTAAGTCAGTTTAAGTTAAATTGTTTAAATACACATGTATATTGAATGAAATGTGGTAATGTTCTTTCCTGAGGTTTTTTTTTGTTGCAGAGGTAGAATCATGTAATATATGTGTAATATATTTGAAGTGTTTTACTTGAAATATTGAATAACAATTGTAGAAGAATTATCAGAAGAAGAAAGAAATGCTTCACAGAGTTCAGATTATTACTATGTAGCGAGGAAGCAAAATATGACAGCAGACTTAGCTATTAGTGGTGAACCTGGTGATACATTTGTCAATGGAGCATGTTCTGTAACACTGGCTGATAGCGAGTATGTAGTATGGTGGATGTATACGTTTCCAATAGATACTGTATTTATCACAAATGTCAAGATAAATTACCGGTTCAACAGTAAGTCTTCATATCAATTAATTTGGCTTTTCTAATTGACCTGCACGTTTTAATATCATACATTATTTTGCAACATATCGAACAATTTTGCTTACATTAATTTGATAAAAGTATAAGGTAAATTAATGTATTGATTATCAACTGCTGACTAATCGATGAATTAACAAAAATGTTTGTATTAATGTATTTCGTGTTGCTGGAATATTAATTTTATGATTTATAGAGAGGTTTGATTTTTAGCTTGGATTTTTGGTGTTAAGCGCCACTTTCAACAATATTTCAGTTATATCGTGGCGGTCAGTTATATTGGTGCAGGAAACAGGAGGACCCGGAGAAAACCACCAACCTGTCGAAGTCACTGACAAGCTTTATCACATAATGTTGTACACCTCACCCTGATCGAGATTCGAACCCACAACATCATCGGTGATATGCATCACCGATTGCATAGGTAGTTGTTAATCCAATTACCATACGATCACGGCCACGACGAACCGTGTTTATAGGCAGAAGAGAGGGTTGCAAATAAGATTGCATAATGTTTAAATAACAATTAAAGCTTTGTCTTTCTTTTTATTATTATCGTTGTTCTGTTGCGATATTTGAAATACAAGAATAATTTGATTGTTGATTAGATATATTTGACACTTTTGTGTCGCTGTTAAAGATATATTTGCATGGTCAACTACTTCCTATTCGGATCAGGTGTTACGTATGTGTTGATGTCAAATACGAATTGCACAGTCTAAGCATGTAATCAAACACGTTTGATTGATCCATCAAGAATTAGAAGGGCATTAAATCGGTGTTTAAACTCTCTAATTTGTGCTTGAAACAGATGCACAGAAAACAATTCAGAGCAAATTTGAAAGAAACGAAGCGTTGAGTGATCTTTTCAATAGTGCATTGTGACGTTATTCACTGTAATACACGTTTTGTTTTCAATGGGTGAGATATTGGCTGTATTTTCATTTGGAAATCTTCGTATTCCATTAGAATCTATGTAATAATGTGTATGTATTGTTATTGTAGCGGTAGCTCGTTTTGGTGGATATTCCTTGTATGTTAGTAACTCAAGTATATCGAAGACTGATGGTTATATCTGTTATCATGACAAAGGACCAGGAACTCCATCCATATTACAGGATCGTAATTGTTACCAATTAGGGCAGTATGTTATAATCTATAATGAACGCAATAAATCAGTAAGCTACACTGATGCATACTATAAATACGCCATATTAGAGCTGTGCAAAGTACAAATATACGGTAAGTGCAAGTATCTATTAGCTGTTTTCAAATGTGGAAAGTAAATGGCATTGCTTATTCGGATAACTCTATAGTGTTTCATGTCATGTAATCGAATTGTCTGTAATCAGTTTACATCTCGCAATTGATTCGCTATGCAAGGGCCAGTAGCAATTATTCTGATTTCCTGAAACGTCATCTTCATCTGAGAAACAGGCTACTGGACCAGGGCTATAAAAAGATTCGCCTTATTCGATCTCTTAAAAAGTTTATATTCCGATACCAATATCTTGTCGAAATATATTCCGTCTCTGCAGAAAAAATTATAAGCGATGCATTTTCATATAGTGAAAATGTATAAAGATAAAGAAGTCAAAAATGTCAAGAATTTTTTTGTCAATGTGTGACGTAAAAATATTTTTGACATTTACGTCACCGAATATGGTACTGCTTTGACAACTATTTTACCTATTTTGTTCCTGTATTTAAATACTGTTACAGTGACAGCCGGAACCTTTGAACCGTAATGAGAGCGGGAGGTTTGGCGCCCTAAAATCTGATTCAACCCACCATTTCTTTAGAAATGCCTGTACCAAGTCAGGGTCATTACGGTTTTCACAGTTTTCCCGTTGTTGACTGATTTTGTCTGTTTATATAATTATGAGTTTTGACTTTCCCTTTGTAAGATTGTTCGGAGTTCGGTAATTTTGTTATTACCTTTATTTCTTATTTATGACAATTTGTTTACTTAAAATATTTTGAATGACATTCTTGAATTGCGTATTAGAACTATATACTAAGTAAATATTTATGTGTTGATTTTGGTGTTGTTTGTGACAAATATGTTGGTCACATGGTAGTATTAAAAATGCGTTATTTTAACTCTGTGTTGTGCTTACTGTTGATATTCCAATAACAAAAACTACACAATTGTAGCTCATGGTTGTAGTCCAGCACAAACAGATACACAGCAGGTATTTAACAGTCAAGTATCTGATGCAATGTATTCTTCGTATATCTGACCATTTAGCATTAAACGATATTCATTCATCCACGCCCACCATTATTTAGTATTATAAGATATGGATGTTGTATCATGCAAATCGTTTCTTCTGTTAAAACGATAATTATAAATGACATTTCCTTTCAATTTGACGCTAACACTAGTCAAAAGTGGACATTTGTCGCTTGACAGTAAATGCCATTCGCACCTAATGTTTTATCTTTTTATCTAAGAATTTCAGTAATATCAAATTACAAACAATTGGGGGATTAAATATATGTAATATATTTGGGGTGTTTTACTTGAAATATTGAATAACACTTTTAGAAGAAATATCAGAAGAAGAAAGAAATGCTTAATCAAAAAAATCAATGGTACAAATGTAGCACCATTGATGCATAGCTTCTTGTTAAATACTGTATCTCATGTCTGTACATAAATACCTTAGTTTATTTTGAGAAGATCATTATAATTGCGAAAGCAAAGGTCCAAGTTAGCCAACAAATTTTACTCTTTTATGTGCATGTATTTTGACATTGGATTGTATTTACTTGACTCGTAAGTTTATAAAAGGTAAATGATTATTGAAATAGCAAGAAAGGACATGGATGTAAATGAACTTGAGATACTATTCAACATTGCACTTATGCATACATTTAAGTAATAGAACAACGCTGTTATTGCTGTTGTGCATTTCACAGTCACAATCTGATCTTCAACAACGAGCAAAGCTCATACCCTAAGCTGAATGTGAAACATACGCTAGCGTACATGTATGCAGAACAACAGGGAATTTTGTCGAGATGTCTTTTGAAAATGACCTGAATCGTGTTCAAGTTTATAAAACAATTGCATCTTCAGACGATGCTTGTTTTTTATGTTAATTTTCGTAGTGAAATAAATAATAATCCCAAGATACAATTAAAATACACAATAGGGAGTGCCTTACATGCGTATTCACTTTAAAATTTCCTATATTTAAAAGCCAGATTTTTTATTTTTTCTGTTCTTGCTTTTAATTTGCATTTGATTTCAGGGAATATTTGGATATATATATATATATATATTACCGCCTGTTATGCGACCACCACTTTTCCACTATAGGAATTGCATGCATATAACAGGGTGGTATTCTCATTCCATACAAAGCACGAATTTTATGACATACCAATCATGGTGAATTTCAGGAATTGCTTATATTTATTATGCTCATAATACTGCAAGTTCAAATAACCTCACACAAGAACTATAACTCGCTTGGACAAACTTTACGAAAAGCCGGAATATTTCTAAAGCGGTTTTATTAACGTAAGATCCAAGCATTCCCGTTTGAGAACATAATTAGCTTCTCCTCTAATCGAAAGACGGATAATTTGTTTATATGTTTACACAATTCTATATTGAGAATTAGTGTTCTTTGCTTTTCATTTGTATGTGAATGTTTTGTATTGGATCATTTATAGTGACATGGCCTTAAGCTATTACTGATGTATTCTGTGACAACCTTAACATTTCCCCTGAAGTAGTAGACAACCATAATGCCTACATCGGAAACCCATATTTTGTTTCAACAGAGGTGCGATAATAGAGTTGTTAACATCGACAATGAATTTCGTAACGGGTAACCAAGTCATCTTGGCGACCGTGAAGATTTCAAAAAGATGCCTTCAATTTAGTGGCTGTGAAAAGTTAATTCAGTAGATCCCTCCTTGCTAGCAACCATATAGCAAGAATCTCACGATAGGAACCACAATCTCCAGAATATTGTATCAACTGAGAGATATAAACTCTTTATGCAGGTGCTGCTGCAATCTTGCTACATTTAAAAAGAAAGTTCACAGTTGGAAAATTGAAGTCAACCCTTTTATCGGAGAGTTTCGTTCTGAACCGGTCCTAAGCTATCAATTAGTAGATGTAGTTCAAGGTATACAGAAGTTCTAGCTGTATATGTGATGTTCTTTATTTCAAATTCAATGGGGTAGCTACAATCAACATAATCACCATTATTTATTTAATGGACGAGCTAGCTTCTTTTCATTTTTCCTGAGAACTCACGACATAAAATATGCCTCTTACGAATAAAAGAAGAAATCGTCGAGAAGAGGAGCACAGTTTGCTCCCATATGAATGTCAACTGTCTCTTGAAAAACACCCCCACCAAACAAAGCAAATATGTTGTCAATCAAAAATACAAACATCTTGATGATGTCAGCTTCAGTGAATTTATTTACCAAATACGATTTATCCCTACATATAGCAAGGTACTTGTATCCACGTTGGTCATTTTGTTAATGAAACACAGTTTAATTAATTATTGATATCTGTCTTTATATTTGAGTGGGGAAAAGAGGGTAGATAAGTCAAATGTGTTAATGATATAGCATGGAGAGGTCGTGATTGTATGTACTCGTAAGTCATTACATTTTGTCAGAATCCACAGTTGATTGACACCACACCTGTAGTAGCTAGTGGACCAGTATGTCCGAAGCCCACTTTTTGTCATTGATAGAATACATGCATACAGTTTGGATATTTTGTGGGGAGCATTTCGAAATAGAACGCCGTTGGTAATGAAAATTGTGCAATTTAGGTTTCGAGTAGAATAATGGAAGATCCAGTTTTTCATTTGTGGTTGATATTCCAACGGAACGCGATATAAAAAATTATTTTCCATAATTTCATAATCAGTGCAGTTGGCGGTATAATGAGGATTGTCAAGTGAGTTGGCAATACCCAATTCCTTTATAAAGCAGTCTATTTCAATTGATTTACCCTTAAAGTGATATTGTGAGGAACCTTACCTACAGGGAAAACACAAACTTGTCCTGGAGATAAGACAGGTATTTAGCAATATTTGGGTCTTTGACAGTTGATGTTGCACGAGCAATCTGATTTGCTCCCCATAACTGATATGTCGCCGAGTGGGGAATGACAATGGTGATTGCGATACTAGGAAAATGCTACAAGACAGCTTTGCATGCTATCAACAATCATATTCGCCAAAATGGGTCATATCTGTATTGATCATATTATTATATATTCATGACATAAGGTCACTTTCATTCTAATTTGTATCAACGATCTCGCATTCTTAGCGTATTCGGAAAGAGTATCTCTAACATAGCTCAGAATATATGTTCATTGCGATATTGGAATCACAATTTACGGCGTAATCATATAGATACATATTAAACTGAACATGTTCACCCATTCAAGTGACACATCTCAGTATGCCTTTATATAGAAATTAACCCCTTTTGCGCTGCTACTGTTTTTTCTTTGAATTGAAACCATATAGGACACTTTTCATTTCCCAATAATTATATAGTATGGATCGTTTATTTATTTATGTCTTTCTTTCTTTCTTTCTTTCTTTCTTTCTTTCTTTCTTTCTTTCTTTCTTATACAAATATATACTAGTTACCCATATTTCACATATTCTAGTAATTATTAAGCAACTAAGAAGTATAACTCCATATATTAGCTAAAATATAATTTCCTTACAATTACAATCAAAATATTTGTTGTTCCTTTCCCAATCAGTGAGTTTATATTCCAATAGCTTTGGGTAGCGTCGTGGTCGTTATCGAATGGTAGTTGGATTTAAGACTACCTATGCAATCAGTGCCTATCACCACTGAAGTTGTGAGTTCGAGTCCCGCTCATGGCGAGATGTACTCGATACTATATCATGGAATAAAGTTTGTCAGTGACTTGCAGCTGGTAGGTGGCTTCTCCGGGTACTCCGGTCCCCCCAAGAAAACTGACCACCACGAAACAACTGGAAATATGTTCAAAGGGGCGCTAAACACCATAACCCTAATCCAAATATTTTTGTTTTTTTATGGGTTTTGGTTTGTGTGTGTACTTCTATTGAGCATTTTGATGGAAACCATTACAATTTCGTCTTGAAAACACATAACTGTGAACCGCATCGGTGGTGTAATAGTTTTTTTTTGCATATAAAATTGGTATGTTGCTGTTTTTCTGCTTACCACATAACATTAAGGAGTAAGAAGCAAAGAGTGGATAATTGCGTTCTAGTAGAGCAACATGTCTACCCGCGGAAAATTGTTTCAGTGAGTTTGCACTATAAAACCCCATCTAAGCTTGTTGGTCAAATGCAAAACGTATATAATCATCATTTCATTGAAATTTTACTTGTTCTTGCCATGATATAGCCGCGCAATTGATCATGTTGTGCTAAGTAACAGTCACTCATTCGCACACATCTGTTTAAGTTTGACGATAAAAGATATTCCCCATGTCATGGCGTGGCATAGAATATGTACTGTTTGAGCGAAAAGAAAAGTTGATACACGCTGATGCGTTGCACATGTGGTGGTTAGATTGGTATTCAGAATAATGTCGATCTGACTTAGTAATACACATGTAGTTATTGTTGACTGGTACCTCTAGCTTCCACGAGGGAGTCTAGTATACACAATTATTTAACATATGTACTTATCTATGTAAATCCATTAGTACTTTTCATGATATATGTGTTCAAGCAGCATTACACAGTATTCACTCATCCTCGTTCACCAGAGTTAAGACCTCTATTCAAGCTTGTCATTAGAAACTCTGTCAGAACCTGTTAATTATGAACATTGATTGAAATTCAATGATTTTCTATATTTTATACTTGCGTTCGTTGCTGGCAAATGTGGTTATATAAATAGACAACCACATATATGTGTGCTACATTTGGTAATCAACTTGCTGAGACAACAGTATCACTCGCGGAACAATATATTTGAGTTATTTCCTAATTAGATGCCACGATTGTGAAGGAGGTATGCAAATCTATGCAAACACCCATTCAAAAACACAGCAAAATGCTTAAGGTGCAATTTATATTTCGTACAAAAAACATTTTCTGTTCAATCCGAATTTTCAAAATAATCAAAAGATTTGTAATAGTAGACCAGGCTGTAAACATGCATATATGTTGACTCTGAAGTATCCATTATTGTCATATTTATGCTTCAAATAAATATTTGTGCAATAAAGAAATATGTTGTACACAGGATGCTATAAAGGTTGGTGGGATAGTAACTGCAGTAAGCCGTGTCCAGCTACATGTGTTGATGGACATTGTTATCCTGGTAATGGTAGCTGTGTGTGGGGCTGTAATCCAGACAACTGTGTAAGTGATATATGTGATGCTACCACCGGTAAATGTACACAAGGTTGTAATATAGGACGACGTGGGGACTATTGTGACAAGGGTAAGTTTACTAATATGTTCTAATCATATATACTCAAACACTATAACGACAGATTTAAGGCCTTCACCTGAGTACGAATGCAGAAAAGGGAACATGCTATATCCAACACGGACAACTTCTTTTGTTTCAATATTAATGCATGCAACTTGTATAATAATAATGTTATAATTTAGAAAATAAAAAAAGTCGTGCGAACAGTTTTCTTTGTGAAGGAGTGTACATAATTATCCTATTACCACATTGGTCAAATTCTTAAGTTCGTTCATAAAAAGAACTGCAAAAACACCGGCCTGTATCAGCAGCCTCTAACAGCGTCATGTAGCTGATATTAGAGACCGCATTTACAATAGCATTGATGAAGGTATTATTGTACAAATTCAGATAGTGTCCCAAATGTTGACCTATGAGTTGTCTGATTTGTACCCACAGACCGTCGATTCTATTGTTATTGTATACATTGCGAGAAGATATTTTAAAAGTGGTCAGTTCTGAGCGTAAAATTAGCGATTTTGAAATTCTTATATCATGCTTTGCAAACATTGATCATATTTCTAATACAAGTAAGGTGTTCATATTTTTAACAATAACTTACTGTCCATATATTAATTATGTGGTATACTGGTATAATCATCATGGTCTGGTTGTAAGTTTTGAAACTTAAAGCATACCTAGAATAAATCGAGCAGGTGGTCGCTACTCGAAAGTACCAATATAGCAATCACACGTTTGTAGAGAATAAAGAAAAAGCTGTAGATTCTTAAACATTATCAACTTTCTGAACATTGTTGTGACGTCAGAGAAATATATTAGATTTCTATATCATATGTTTTAAGTCATTGCAACGTATATTGCCTGGCTAATAATTGTTGTGTTATATTCTCCCTCACTACGTTCGTCTGAATATAAAACAATTAAATTATATGGGCACAAAGACAAATGAGTCATAATTAGCAATGGCACTCGCTATAACCTTTAATAGTACAGTACAGTGATAAGCCAAAAAAATACGATACAGCAAGTACAAGCCAATATCATTAACCAGAGACTGTGTAAACATGCTTTGCAAACAGTTATAACGAGTCCTCGATGCCTCAAAATCCATGTCACCAGCTTAAATACCAAAGCTATAGTCACGTGACATGACCTCACGATGAAATGCACATCACCAAAACCAAACGAGCGCACCCAATAAAAATAATTAAGTTCTTATATCGTACACAGTATCTACTTTTGACGTACAATGAGATTGTTTGTCGTATATATATAACATCTTTCAGTTATTCTATTATTTGTCTTTCAATTCAGTTAAATAAGTTAATTCATTTTAAAATGATGAAATCCTTTCAAGACATCTGATATTTGTATTATGTAAATGTTAACTTTCGCTCTAAAATAACTTGCCAAGATCACTACATTATTCAAAATGGTAGCTGCTTTTTTATTTGTAGAGTGTGAATTAGGAAAATTTGGAAATAATTGTGCCGAAACATGTAATTGTGTTAATCAACCATGTGATCATATCACGGGTGTATGTTCTCCTGGTGGCTGTCGACGTGGATATACAATGTCGAACTGTAGTGTAGGTAAGTAATTGTAATACCCAAATACATGTGTACATGTATTTAATCAATTGATTAATTTTGATTTATCAGATTTTATATGCCAATATTTCTAACCTCTATCATTTCTTAGAGAGGTAATACTGGTATGTTCAAACCCCTTAGCGTCATTTAGCGTAGGGCTTGTTATTCAAAATGTATTTTATGAGCAAGTCAGATGACGGAAGTCATCATTATGGTATAGGACACAATGCCACTGATCGATTAATCATGTGTGGACGCTGACAAACAACAGTAAAGCCAACATAGGTACGAAAAGAAAATACTGTCATGAAAAGGATTTAAATAATAGCAACATTGTTTTGTTCTGATCAAATAAAATATTGTATGTTCGTCAAGAAATTTCAAATCTACTTTTATTTCATTAACAACTATGTCAATTTCGTAAAATCGTGTAGGCAAACACAGCACGTCTTTCAAGTGTGTCAATACAAAGAGCTTTCCAACGGAACAGTAAGCGATCAATATAGAACAAGAGTTTGAAGAAAGCAAATGGGTAATCGGTAAATCAGACAACACAATAACCAGCAGAAAAAGGACAAAAAACTACAATACATAAATCTTGTGGGAAGCTATCCAATTTTTTGGCTGGAGGATTTGAAAACGAGGTAGAAACATTCGCATCAAATATGGTATGATTTCTGAGTACACGAGTTTGCCCGGACATAGTGAAACAAATTTAGCGCCATATGAAGTACCTGAAGGACAATTCGTGTTCATTGCTTACGCACCGAGAATGTCTCTAGGACAACTCTGGTTATTTTTGACGCTGGACCTATGATTGCGTTATGATGTCACGCCCACCTGCATTTCACTGTCGAACTCCAGTCCCCACTCCCCTCAAGTGTGAACATGACTTTCAATATTACACGAAGTTCAAACACAAATTATATCTAATTATCCAGCAATATTGCTCAAGTTTACAATAAATACATTATCAATGAAAACAAAGTGATCATGTTAAGAATGTTCAGACTCTGTTCCGACTATGTTTAGAATGTTCAGACTATGTCGAGTAATATCCAGACAATGATAAGACAGATTAGATTTTGTTCAGATTTATTAAGACAAAGCTTAGACATTTAGGAATGTTCAAAATTTTTTCAGACGATTAAGCACAAACACTGTTGTATTCTGGCTACTTCACTGTAGTGCATTACACTACGGAAGCAATATTAATAATTCTAGGTTTGGTGAAGATGTTGATCGCAGCTATCTCATTGAGTTTGAAATAATGGATACCAAAGATGATAATAGATCTGCTTCATACCTTGAACTACACTTGGAATTTGACAGTGCGTGGCTGTCAATAACGAAACTTTACGGCAAAAGAGATCAATTCAATATTCCCATTTATATGTATATAGCAATATTCCAGCAGCACCTGTATATCGAGTATATATCTCTCAGTTGATACGATATTCCCGAGCTTGTGGTTCCTATCAGGATTTCATTGATATATGGTTGCTGCTAACAGGAAAGCGACTGAACCAAATGTTCCTCTTGGTTAAGTTGAAGTAATCACTTCGAAAGTGGAACGGTCGCCGCCATGACATGGTTGACCGTTATGGAATATATGTGTCACAAATGACCTCGGATATGTTCCACTTGTCGTACAGATTTCCCGGTCCTTTCCTCATTCATGACTTATCACCGGGTTTGTAGCTAGCTTAACACGACGGGTTCCACTAGTGGAGCAGGAACTACTTACCCTTCCGGATTACCTGCGTTCAACCCCGGGTTTTAGTGGTTGTTCGTGTTACTCGATCTTTAATTGCATGCGTCTGTTTTGTAGATCGTTGTTTGTCCTTTTTCTTTTGGCTATTGTGTTGTCTGTTCTTCTTCGATTTACGGATTCGGATTACGCATTTGGTATCTTGAAACTCGTCTTATGTATATTTTATATCTGAATTGTGGCTTTTACTTTCTTAATAAAATTCCATTGACACTTAGATGTTTGTGAAACATATCGAATAATTGTAGTATTTATAATATTATATATACTGTCAACATAGTAAAAAACTACTTTTTCCGGTTGATTTATATGTACATTTAATTCGAATGTCTTCCATTTTAGAATGCAGTGTTGGTACCTTTGGTTACAATTGTAACCAATCATGTGACGGATGTTTATCTGATTCCTGTCAAAAACAACATGGTTACTGTTTAGATCAAGCTGGATGTAAACTTGGATGGCAGTATGCAAAGTCTACACAGAACAAGTGTGATATAGGTATGATAAGGAAATGTTATATTATGCATAAGAAAGAAACAAATAAATGTATGAATTGTCGAAATATTAATAAATTCTTTGAAGCAGTGGGATAAAGAATAATAGGAAACGAAAACATAATCACTAAAGAGTAAAACATCAATTAATTTCTTAAAGATTGTCTACTAAATGTGTGTTCTATTAGACTACATGCTCACTTTGTCTCAAGTTGTACATGTCCAATACAATATATGATCTGAAACGTACACGTTTCATTAGGGTTACGTGAGCATATATTGCAGTGAAATGTCATTCTCCGGGACATTCCCCACTATCCAAAGAGCACCAATATCCCAGGAAATTCGGTGTATATAGTTCATGTATGCATCAAGTCATCCATTAAAGTATTGAAAAACAACTGAAAAGTTTTGCTGAAAAATGTTCTTACTTTATTGACCTTCACTTTATTTTTTATTTGTGCCAATCCATATAATATTTCTTTCCAAAAACACAAAGCGAATTGAACTTTTGTGCTCAAGAATAATCGACATCACTTTATTGTATCATGTCCTAATAAAAACTTAGATATCAAATTGCTCCTAAATTAGGTTTGGTAAATCAGTGTTTTTGCTACATGGTAAAAAAGGAATTATTATATTGCAGTAAATGACATATGCCCAAACCCACAATTATAGTTGTATGTATACTTATATTTAATAGTATTTAAATTTGGCTTCGAAGTTACTGAATTGATAGATATTAGGCATATACAATTAAATTAGTATTTGAGTAGTCTATAATATAATTTTCAGGTTTGGGTAGGAAGTCATATTTATTATTTTAATTTTCTATAAAGTTGCCCATTACGATAACGATTTTCATTTTTGTTTGTTTTATAGCACTATCACATACCCCTCTCCTACCCGATACAGCATTATGACAATGCATTCAACATGTGTAATACTCTGTACTTTTAGTTTTGTCAACTACGAACAACTGGTATTCTTTGTCCTGTTTTATTATTGTACATTCCCTGGTGATTAATATTTATTTAATTATGTAAAGATAAAAAGACAGAAAGGCTAATTACCAAATAGAGGTGAAAGGTTATGGCGCATGCATTATTTATTCCATTAAGGACATCCCCGTATGCATAAGCACTATCATCTGGTTGTTTCTGTGTTGTTCTTGTATTTGGATTAGGGGTTAACTGTACTGGCTCGAGAGGCCCATAGCCATGGAAAATATAAAAAGCTGCCAGTTCGCCAATACAAACACGACTATTTAAGGAAACTTTATTGAATAATATTACGATATTTATATACACATGTATATTCGACTACGCTTGTCAGACCATAAAACAAGGTGAAATAAAATATAAATTGTCTGACAAGCGTAGTTTATATACATATCACATGTTGCGTATCTGGAAGGAGTTCGTGTTGTTCAAAGGTGGTTTGCAGATCATTGTTGTTCTTTGTCATGCTTCTATTGTGCATTGCATTGTCTGTTCTTCGATTTTGGTTTCTGATTACCGTTCGAATATTTCGTTATCAGGTACGTGCAGAGTCAAAGATGGAAATGCCGACTAAGTCGCGTTTCTGGAATAATCTTCATCAGATGTACTGATAAGCAATGTCTAGTGCAACATAAGTGGTGATATTGTTCATCAACATTATATTCTGCTTGATTTTTACAAAACAGACCCCTTAGGTCCATAGCTTTCCAGACTGCAATATTTTTAGCTTGACGTTTATTCTTTATCTAAAGCCTGCGTTTAAACAAATTGAAGTTTTCGATGGAGAATCATCGTAATCCATTGGTAGCAGAAGGTAAATTATATTTACAGGTTCATACTTTATTGATAAACATGTCGTCTAGCTGAAAATATGATATAAACTCATCATTGAAATATAGGTTGTTGCGTAGTATATGCCCGAATACGCAACTTTATGGATTATTAGATTTAGATATCTTGGGTTGGACAAAAACTAAATATAGAATCACGTAAATTTCGAAAACGGGTAAACAAATGTATTAGTGGTATGGTTTTAAACCATATTCGCAGCAAAAAAATAGTTCATTAACTCTTCTCATTACTTTTACTTGAATATAGAATAAATATGACTGTAATTAATTGAATTAAAAAAATTGTTCATTGTGTGGCTCCAATTTCAAATACATTTATTTAAATTTCATTTTATACTTGTTTATGCTGACTGATTCTGAAGACGGTTTGAAATATCCTTTTCAGAGAAATTTTATTGAAGCAGAATTTAAAGCTTATAATTTACTTGCAGTGTAGGGAATGCTTATACATAGCAATTTTACTCACATTGTTTTGAGAGATGAACAGTAGACATATTTCGTTTCAAGTCTTATATTTAGAATAACAATATACACACATACTTGTCTTTTGTTATCACTTAGCGTGCAATAACGGATATTTTGGCATGAAATGTGAACAGCAATGCTATTGTCGTTACGGAGCTTGCATTAAAGCTACAGGGATATGCCCTACAAAAGGGTGTCAGCGAGGATGGAAGGGCGATACCTGCAGTGAAGGTAAGCTACAGATGTCAATATCATTCAAAATAATATCATCGGTTGAAATGACGATTACGTCTATATATTTGTATCATTGGTTTTATATTTGTTAAACTTTTATTGATAAGAATAACATTTTATGTGTTTATACAACGCTTAGAGTAATTGTTTTATTAGATAGGCGCTTTATAAATATTGTATAATAATAATAATAATAATAAATGGTATACTGTCTAAATAATTAAACATCTGGCTGAGATTTAGATTTTTGTCGGAAGACACACAACGCAATTGCCAAAAGAAAAATAACAAAAGTACTAACAATGATATACAAAACAAAACAACTAGCAATTGGCAAATACGATCCCAACTAAGAACAGGGTGGAAATCATGGGCTCCGTAGGGTAAACAGTTTCTGCTTCACTAGTGGCATCCGTCGTGATATTCTAGTTACAACGCCGGTTATAAGTCCTGAATGAGGAGAGGATCGGGAAGTGTTTACGAATAGTGCAGCATATCCGTGGTCATTTATGACACAAATATTCCGTATCGGTTAACCAAGTCATGATGGCGATCGTAAAACTTCGAAATAATGCATTCAACTTATCCAATAGGAACCCTTGGTTCAGTGGCTTCTCTTTTAGCAGCAGCCATCTGCAGATATAAGGTGAGTTATTGTTGACATTTCATCTACGTTGTCCATTATTTTGGACCTCAACTGTAATATATCGTATTGCGCCGTGGATCCAATTCGTTTTGACAATATTGTGTTAACTAAAACTTAATGTAATGGAAATATAACACAAAGCAATATATTTACAAACAAAGAATTGTGTAGAGCTATCAGCTGTACACTATTGTTTTGTAGATTTATTTATATATATTGGTTTTTTCATGAAGTCTTTGATTCTTTCTGTTTGTACACTAATTCATTTTCAGTTCTATCTTTGAACTATGCTTTACTTACCTAATGTTTTTGTCTCTTCAAGTCCATAATTCATCATCACTATGGCTTGATATATACATTGCTAGTATAGTGATAATTAATTCTATAGCATGGCAATAAATTAGTTTACATGCACAAGTATTCATTATGAGGATCTATTCAGAACCCTTGAATCAAAATAACAATACAAAATTCACATTATAACCAATATCAAAATGATCGGCTTAAACTGCGTTTTGTTTTTCTTGTAATAACATTATTATATTTTACAGCATGTTCCGATGGTGACCATGGATTTGATTGTGTAGAGCATTGTAATACATGCAACAGTACTTTATGTGAACGATTTGAAGGAAATTGTACAGATGGATGTGTTGAAGGGTTCAAAGGGCATCAGTGTCTTGTCTCAGGTTTATATAATATATATTTCAATATTATAGCATGTTAAAATAGCCTTATTCTCCGTATTTATCATAACAACAATCGTCTGACATGTTTTTCTAGAGATCTGAAAAAGAATGACTTCATGGAAGCTACGGTTTATATTTACATAAAATACATAATAGTATGCATAATACATATGTAAATCGAATGCATAATACATATGTAAATCGACTATCTTGACAAATCCTAAGTTAATGTGCAACGTCGCAAGTTGAACACACTTGCTCTCCTATGGATTTTATAAAACATGAAGAAAATTATTTGAATCCGTTAAGTGTCAGACTATCTGTTTCATAATATTTTGGCGTTACATTTTGATTCCCTCGCACATGGTGGACTGGAGATTTATCAAAGTCCTCTGCATGGCTCTCATTTATTGGCCAGTCCCACTATTGCTATTTATGATATAGCATAGGCATTATTTTAGAATTTGATAAAAGTAAAAGGAAAATAGTTTTCCTCAGTTCAAGAATGAAAAAAATCAGATTACATATATATATTTAAATAACACAGGAATTTTCCTTAGATTTTCATAAAAGTAGACAAGGAAAGGACTGGGAGCTATAAGGGCCAAAATTGGCCCCACCTCAGATGTCGATAAAATTTTCTCCAAAATGTATTCACAATATGTGCTTTTCATAAATAAATACAGTTAGTTAACATGTGCATCTAATTTCTCACAGCGGACCGACAAAGTCAGGTAATGAAAAGCACGGAACGTCATTTTTTTCAGAATACAGAACGTACGTATCATTGTATTATAATGCATATCTTTAAAAAACAAAAACAAAAAGAAAAGCAAAGCATAATAAAACTCAATAAACAAAGCATAAATTTGACTTAATATGCAATGTGGATTGATTTCAGTAATAAAAACATGTTCTGAAACTGTATTATGAAACTAAAGTGAACGAATAGTAATGTCGCAATGTCACCCATTTTCGACGGTATCCTGTTTTCGACGGTTTGTTTCACGTGATAAAATCTCTCATTATTTTGATCGCTTCATTTGTCAGAGGTTATATTATCCTGCTGAAATTGCATGAATGATCTCAAGAAATCTGATCTAAAAATGTCATCTTTAAATGTAAGAACTACGTACCACATCTATTATTTCACGTCCAAATTGTATTTTTTCGCAATTCATAGCTGTGATCGTCTTCCGTAATGAAAATCATCAAAATGAAATACAACCGAATTGATATCAAATGGCGACATGTTTCAACCTCATTTAAAATATACCTTGAAATGTTTTCATACTTTTACATCACGTTCACGATATTTTATTACAACACTATTTCACTCAAGGGTAAAAAAAAATCTGTTCTAGTTAAAGGACTTTATCAAACAGAATAATACAGTTTACATGTAATGCAGTTAATATGCATTTAAACCACAGAAGAATATTTCTATTTTCCACATCTTGTGGTGGTGGGTCGCTATTGTGCATTCGAAATATTAATTGCAAACCCCATTGACTGGCTATATGCTGCCTGTCTAGAATATTTTATTTTTTTCTCGATCGACAGTTCAGAAGCTAGAAAACAATATGATGAATATTGTCTGTCAATCATGCAAACAATAACTTATGCACATGACAGAACGCATATACGGATTCTGATTGCTCCTATGGTATCTTCAAACTCTTCTTAAGGATATGTTGGATTGTGCCCAACAAATATCTACTCCTTTTGGATCAAGCTATTTTACTTCATTTTAGAAGTAGCATCGATAGACCATTAAACCTACCTCAGTATCCCGGTAGTAATAACTATTCAGTATCCCGGAAGAAAATATATAACCAATAATTGGGGGCTTATGAAAAACAAACTATTTTGAATGAAGTGGTGTTTATTTTATTTTTATGTTATATAACGGTTACGTGCCGACATACCATCGTTTTTTACGGCAAATTTTGCTTCTCAAGCATCAAAACGTCATCTAAGCGCTTGTAATATTTGAACATTTTCCCGTCGTTTTTTCAAGAAATTTAACACCTCGTGCACCAAAAAAATACGTTAACAGTAGTTGTGTTTTATTTATTTTAATAATCTTGTAAATATTGTCTGGTGCACGACTACGGAGGTGCTTAATTTCTTCGAAAATCGTCGAAATATCGCGGGCAAAATTCCACGAAATACAGAACACAAATAACACTCATGACGTCACAATGACGTCAAATACGTATCGATTTTGTTGGAAACAAGTGTTAACATCAAAAGTTATGATGTCTTCTATAAAATAAAGCACATAAAATTTCAATCAAGTATTATCTAAGATAATGATTCATTAAATATGGGGCCATATATGGAACTTATAGTCCCCAGTTCTTTTTATCGCGTTGACGACGGACTGCATGCACTGAGTTTTTCTCCTGGTTTCAATGTATGCAAACTGTATTTAAAATAAATACAATTATTTACAGAAACAAGTTATTTACTGATGAATTTCATTACTTGAAATGAATCATAAAACGTACAGAGATGGTGTATATATACATAATGGTATCATATATACAATCAGAAGAGTGAAAATATTAATTTTAAGGGTCTGGCCGAGGTAATAAATAAATTAATATTTAACAACCTCCACAATCCTCCACCAACAAAATATTTTGATACAACCATTAACCCTCTATGCTCAAAACAACTGCTCAATTTGGTGTTGGTGGAAGACTGTGGAGGTATATAAAATAGCTAAAATGTACATTGAATATGTCGTTTATAGTTCATTTTTAGCATTATCCGTTTAATCATGATGTCATTATGACGTCATAGCGCGGAAAATTATATTTTTTGAAAATTTGTAAATATAACAATTAAATTAGTAAATTGTTTTTATTCTATGTCAAGCATTATTTTTTGATAAAATATGGGGCCAATTTTGCACCTTAACGCCTCTCCCTCTTTGTTCTAGAAATAGTTTGACTCAGTTCAAAAATAAAAAAAAACATACTTTTTTCTTGGTACAAGATATCGTTTTAGGATTTATATAGCTATCCATTGGTCATTATATATCATGAGTTACTGTTCCTAACTTTTGATAATATTTTACAATAAAAAGTGTTTTTAGGAAGACATTGGCTCAGGCCGACATAAAACAATATCCGTATATTATATTTGTTTTTCTTAATAAAACAATGGGACTTTTAAAACTGTCCATTGTTTACGACATGACATGAGCAATTGATATTGAGCTAACCCACCTCGTCAGATGGATGTGCCTTTACATGTTTTTTTCTATAATGCTTTATATCAGCTAAACGTATTACAGCAAAGGCTATGATTGCGTATTTTATCTTGGTAGATGTGTGCTATTAAATTGAAAAAGAAAAACTACCATACCGTCGGATCAATTACAAAATCAAATATAGAAATCGTAGAGAAAGGAAAAAATTGATACCCCTAGGACACACATACTTGACTACACACTGTCCTTACATGGCACATTCGTCTCAGAGTGAACTGCATGAGCCTGTATGTAGTTACATAACTGTCGTATAAGATATTATTAGTGTAATATATTTATGAAGCAATGACAACGAACATCTATT
The DNA here is from genome assembly GCA_963383655.1 of Bathymodiolus septemdierum. Taxonomy (NCBI): domain Eukaryota; kingdom Metazoa; phylum Mollusca; class Bivalvia; order Mytilida; family Modiolidae; genus Bathymodiolus; species Bathymodiolus septemdierum. The sequence continues at coordinate 84,110,251 of OY726518.1, forward strand.
TTAATTTTTATTGTAGTACCTCCATCTTCATCAGAACCTCAGACAACTAATATTGGTCCTATAGCAGGAGGTATTGGTGCTGTAGTAGTGGTTATGGTGTTGGTGGTAATCATTGTTATTTTTATCAGGTAAGATAGTAGTAGTACAAACCCTCCATAAGAGCCTCAGACAAGTAGCATTGATCCTATAGCAGGAGGTATTGGTGGTGTAGTAGTGGCTATAATGTTGGTGGTAATTCTTGCCATTTTTATCAGATAAGATAGTAGTAGTGCAATCCTCTCCACCATAGCCTCGGACAAGTAGCATTGATCCAATAGCAGGAGGTATTGGTGGTGTAGGAGTGGCGATAGTGGTGGTAATGATCCTTGTCATTTTTATCAGGTAAGATAATAGTAGTACAACCCCCTCCACCATAGCCTCAGACAAGTAACATTGATCCTTTAGCAGGAGGTATTGGTGGTGTAGTAATGGCGATAGTCGTGGTAGTAATCTTTGTCATCTTTATCAGGTAAGATAGTAGTAGTACAACCCCCTCCACCAGAGCCTCAGACAAGTAACATTGATCCTATAGCAGGAGGTATTGGTGGTGTAGTAATGGCGATAGTGGAGGTAGTCATCCTTGTTATCTTTATCAGGTAAGATAGTAGTAGTACAATCCTCTCCACCAGAGCCTCAAACAGGTAACATTGATCCTATAGCAGGATGTATTGGTGGGGTATTAGTGGGGATTGTGGTGGTAGTAATCCTTGTCATCTTTCTCAGGTAAGACAGTAGTAGTACAATCCTCTCCACCAGAGTCTCAGACAAGTAATATTGGTCCTTTAGCAGGAGGTATTGGTGGTGTAGTAGTGGCTATAATGTTGGTGGTAATTCTTGCCATTTTTATCAGATAAGATAGTAGTAGTGCAATCCTCTCCACCATAGCCTCGGACAAGTAGCATTGATCCAATAGCAGGAGGTATTTGTGGTGTAGGAGTGGTGATATTGGCGGTAGTGATCCTTGTTATCTTTATCAGGTAAGATAGTCGTAGTACAATCCTCTCCACCAGAGCCTCAGACAAGTATCATTAATCCTATAGCAGGATGTATTGGTGAGGTAGTAGTGGCGATAGTGGTGGTAGTGATCCTTGTCATCTTTTTCAGGTAAGATAGTAGTGGTACACCTCTCTCCCAGAGCCCCAGACAAGTACTATTGGTCCTGTAGTGTTGGTGTAGTAGTGACGATAGCGTTGGCAGTAATCCTTATCAGGTATGATTGTAGTGGTAAAAGCGCTCTCTACCAGACCCTCGGAAGAGAAATAGTGGCACATTAGCAGGACATATTGGTGATGTAGTAGTAACTGTTGTTGTGGTAGTAATACTTGTCATCTTTATCAGGTAAGATAGTAGTAATACAATCCTCTCCACCAGAGCCTCAGAAAAGTAACATTGGGCCTATAACAAGATGTACTGGTGGTGTGGCATTTGCTATAGCAGTAGCCGTGACATGTTTATCAGGTTAGATACATGCAGTCGGGTAAATAATGTCTTTGCATATTATATACTATGTAAATTCATAATTATTATTACCAAAACCAGCAACCAACACTCATCTCAAACAGTTAACTCCAAGGAAAATACAATGCAACTACATATAGTCCGGGTTTGCCTTGACACAGACACAATTATGTGACGGGAGTAAACTCCCAGTTGATAATTTGATTTACTGCGGCAATAAAGATACTACCATCATTGTAATTAATAATCATTTAAAATAGTTCTTACAAATACAGTTTTTCACTTATTCATTATTTGTCTCCAGAAATAGATCTCACAGCAAGAAATCGAAGTATCGTGAAAGCAGACATTCAACAACCACTGCAAATTACAAGAATCACTATACTAGTAAGTAATGCATTTGAATCTGTTCTTAGCATCAGCTACTTGCAAGGTCATATTTTCAACTGTCGTGTCTGATTTAAGCTGAGTAGAAAGATATATTTATATTGCTATCAGCTAAAACAATGAGGAATTCCGAATTTAATATCAACCATTTCCCCTACGAATCTGCTTATTTCATGTATATGTATTGAATGTGTTTTCCGGAAATAAACAAAATAATGATCTCCGTCATCTTTGATGGTAAGTTAATGTCTATGTTCACGACGTTGCATAATACAGACCGTTTGAAAACAAATTTGAGGCATCGATAAGTCATTACATGTATTTCAACCAATTTCAATTGCTAGGACCAGGATTGTCGAAATAATGAATCAAGATTAATTAATTGCTGGGCTTAGTCAACTGCAATAAGAACAGTGTGAATATCAGATCCCAAAAGCTGTAATGAGAGGCTGTAAATCGAAGAAGGACAGACGATACAATGACAAAAATAACAAATAATTATTTATTAAACACTACACAAAAAACTAAGCATTGAGCAGCACGAACCCCATTAAAAATCAGAGTTAACTCGGAAAGGCAACAGTAGTGACACCCGTCGTTTTACAGTTAAACGCCACGAGCATCATTTGATATAGAACTCGTGTTGGACACCAGTATGCGTAAATAAATATACAAATAATATATGCAAAAAACATGTGAGTACAGACGAACCAAACATCGTTTTACTCGAGAACCGCAACGGACATAGCCATTCGGAGATCAAAACACTAAAACATGTAATAGGTCAAGTAGTCACGAATCGATAACTATGGTATTTAGACAATGATACCCTTGTCACATTGTTTATTAGATATTTTAGAGATTATCATCAATAATCTCTTCACGACTGATTTCATTTATGGCTCACGTAGGATGAAATATGGAGCTCAGTCTCTTCCTTTTTGTTCTTCTGTTATTTTCTGTTTTTATTTTGCTACCTTTTTCAAGGGGAGTGATAAATAATAGCCATAATTAGCTTGTTTCCCAATCATGCAATATGTAATTATATATCTGTGTTATATTGTAGTCTGTTTCTTTAACGTTGTATTATCCAGACATAAATCAATATCAGATCTTGTATTATTTCTCTTCTCCTTGTCTGGCCATAATGTGGTTGATACTTAGCCATATTTTGTATAGATTTACATCACGTTTTCTCAAAAATAAAGTTACCATGAGGTCAATCTGTTCTGCGAAGTAATCATAATTTTAAATTATTGAAATATCATATGAGTATTTCTGAATTTTATAGCTCCATGTATATTGCTCAAATAGTAAGTTATTATACAAAATATATCTAAATTTAAACAAAGATATTGGATCGTTAAAAGGAAATAAACAACTTGATGGTGTGATCGTTTCGACAACAGCCACTGATGACGTTAACATATTAATACTGCCATCAAATGAAAGGGCGTCGTACGAAGCCAGTACACAAGACCACGTATACACTAATAATGTATCTGGCGAAGAAGGAGGTAATAATGAAGACATTACAAAATACAGAATTCCTGTGACAGAGCTCCAAAATGTTATCAATGAGAAACATAAAGATGATGGTTTCCTTAAGGAATATCAAGTAAGTTTAGTTTATATGGGACCAACAATATTATGAATGCTTCTATTCACATTTTGTATACGGTCATATATTCATTACCTCATGGTCCTGATATCTGAAAATGCTGCTGAGCATATTAATTATATAAATATGTACGAACCAATAAATCATGACTGATCATGTGAGATAAATAGCGAGTGTTTTTTCGTATAAATGGTTGAAACAAGTTGTATTCCATTATAATAAAATCCTTAAGTGCAAAATGAATGTCGTTTATTTTGAATTACGTATTTAAGCTTCCCTGAACACAAACATTTCATTTGATGGTCGTTGGACACGTTAATATACGCAAAATAAAAGAAATGAAATTCATGTTCAACATTGTGGTATTTTATGGTTTTGTTATATTGTATCGTTCAACTAATGGTGAACACAGGTTATAAAATACCAGGAGTATTTAAATGGCGTCAATTCTGATATGATACAGAACAAATGCAATGACGACACCGTCAAAAACGTGAACACGCCGTTCAAACGTCTGAATGCAGGGCAACGTCCTTAAGTCATTGCTTATGTATTCAGATGTAATATATCTATTCACCGCCTAGAACGTTAATGTTGCAGACAACAGTACAATTCATATTTGATTTACTACACATCGTCAGGATAGCTATGTCCATCAGCAGCACTTACAAAATTGATTTGCTAGAGGAACCCAAACAACTCGACATATCTTTGGTACGAACAAGCGATGAATATGTAATTTATTTCATTAGACAATATGAGATGTCGTCTGCTGACCAGATGCCCTGTCCGAAACTAATTTCGTATTTATATCATTTTTTGTTTCGACATTTGAAAAACTAAGACGGTGTTTCTTCTTTTTTTCAGTTGTTTAGTATTTGCTTTATTTTTGTTGTATGCATGGATTTTTTAATAATGAGTGTTTAAGTATTCTATAGTAGATGTTATTCATACCATTATTATATTTTGTGTTTTGGTAGTAACAAGAAAAATATATAACCTTTTACATGTGTAAATGGGAATGGCCTTAATTGGAATAGCATGTGGGATATTATGATAATTAGGAGGTTTAGTATTCAAAACTACAGATTGGCAATGAATTACTTTACCGGATAACATCGGAGAACGATCAATGTTTTTAGGGAAAGTTTATATTGTTTACGTTGGATAATGTGAGATTGTAGTAACTGTGAATTCACTTGTATGGAAACGTGTGGATGTGTACCCACCATGCAATCTAACAAAATTGAGTACCATTTGATAATCAGTATTTCTACTTTATTAGATCTTTTCAGGAATTTGAATATAGATTTTCATAATTAGATAATATGTTTCATAATAGATGTGTCATTATTTCAAATTTAATGTACTATATTGCGGATAACATCAGAGAAGAGTCAATCTTTAGTATGACATCATGGATATTTTCTGGAGAAAGCTTATCATGCTTACGTCGGACAATGCGGATTACACGTGCTGTTTATTCACCTGTATCAATACGTACAAATGTATGCCCATTATACATGCTAACAAAATCTAGTCAAAGTTAGCTAACTGTATTTTTAGAATAAGCATTTTTTTCTCATAGATTCTTCCAAAGGGCTTAGTACGTTCGCATATCGAAGGTTCGAAAGAGGAAAATAAGATAAAGAATAGATTTCTGACAACATGGCCATGTAAGAAATCCAATTATATTTTAATTTCACTAATATAATATAATATATTTCTATTGTATGTTCTGATTGTTTGAATCTCCTGTTTTAAGCAATGAGTTGTCACTCTTAGTTGTTTATTAAGAGCATATGCATTTAATTATTGCATACCCGTACTTATTTTCGGAAGGGGGTGTAGTGGGGGTATAACTTACTTTAAGAAATTGAAAAAAAGGTGAATATCAAAGTCGAATAAGAGAATCAATAATCCAATCCAGACCAGCTCGTGATTTATCTGATTTCGTTATGTTATAAAATTATTTTAATTGTTAAACAATGACTTTTAAGTTTATATTTAGCTATCATATCAAAATTGTGTTGAACATTGCTACCAAAAATAATATAAATTACGCGAAGTTTCAAAATGTCCTAATTGCAATAACAATATGGTATTAATACTAAAGCTTATAAAAATGAATATTGTTGTAAATTGAGATCTTATCAGGAAGAATAAGTATCAGTTCTATTTAGATAGTATACATGGGATTACATTAAAAATATAAATATATAAATAAGCATGCATATGTCTTTCGAGGTCATCCTTAGCATACTCTGATCAACAATTACGTCATTTCCAAGTCTGAACAGACATGTGCCTGTTATATTAGAACATTTCTTTCTGTGACATAATTTAAAGCTTAACGCCGTGTTCGTAGAATAACGTAATCCTTGGCGCTGTATAAACTTGCATTTCGCCTCGCCTCACTCCCGTTTCAATGTTAAGTTTCAGTAATAATGCATTGTCTAGTTTGTTCATTAACATAACTTTGCTTCTATAATAAACTTAATGTCTTAATTACAAGCCGTATTTCGCAGAACAGACAATGGAATGGTCAAAAGAAAAGGTAAACAAACAGACAAACAACGATCCACAGAGCCCTACACAGAAAACAAAAACTGAGCCACGCGAACACCACTATCACATGAATGATGTTAAGTTGGTTTTGGCATTGACGATATAGGATTTAACGGAAACGAATCACTTGTATGTAATTTCATTGAATCATTTTGTTTAGTATAATGTATTATTTATTGACTGACGGATCATTAAATAATCTATAATATACCTGTACCTATTATATTTTATATTGTATTTATCTAAGCACTTTAATTACAGATGACCACTCAAGAGTAATTCTGCAAGGAAATGCTTCTTCTGATTACATCAACGCCAGTTATATTGATGTGAGTTTTCAGAATAGAAGGGAGATTGCTACTACCACAAATCAATTACGATAACACATGCTATCTCTACGTTTAACAAAATCACAAAGTAAACATATGAATATTCTAACCTTGATAATGTCAACTTGATTTTAGTGTTTTCCTTGATATTTCGATGTGAAAAAATAGTCCGTTCCTAGCATTGCTATGCTACATCTATGCTACGACAAAGCGATGTTTTGACTGTATGTATGCCATGGAATGTTATCATAAATCATATTAACGACACCGTACCCATGAATAAATCATCAGCTTATTTCATTGGTAGTGTCCCAAACACCTAAGATAAATTACTCAAAATAGTTTTGTTTATAATCTGTTGAATCAAGTCAATATGAAATGTTGAGTGGTACGTTGGATGTACTAAATACAGAACAGTTACGGAACAAATCCGGTTTTAATAAGAGTTTGTCCACGGGAGACGGAGGAGGAAGAACGAGCGTAGCAAATCATGGGTTACCGAAGAATGATCTTTTTTCTTTTAAATTATTATTTCCTCTATTTTCACAATATTTATTAAAACTTTGTAAACGTTCCATGTATCAAGTTATTCGAGATAGCGTTTGGTTCTTTAGTACAATGTCACTATTCAACAATTTTGTAAATAATAATCTTACAAAAAAACAAACTGTAGCAGCATTTCATGTTTGTTTTGGGGATTTTGCATAATGTTATCCAAATTGGGGTCTGTTTATCACTGATTTTATTGAAATGATTAAAGCAAACCTAGGGTAGCCAAGCTATGACGAAATGTTTGATCAAAGAGGTGGCCACCTTGGACAAAACCAATAGCAGTTCAAACACAAAAATCAACAAATGCAAAGGAACAATAGCTGTGACAAGATGGACTCCCAGAAAACAAACCTAGGTGTATCCAGTTTCTATGGACGGATTATGATCTCCAGTCCTCATATATAACACATGTATTGAAAACGTTTATTGTTTTCCTTTCATGCAATTGATAATTGTGTTGTGTTTTTTAGAGTTACAGTAGAGAAAAGGCATACATAGCTTCTCAAGGTAACTATATATAGAAATAATTCCATTTCGATTATGCCTAATGAAATGACTGGTACACAAAGACGAGAAAGGCAACAAAAGACAACACGATGTCCTTTCGGCGTGTTAGCGTATTATACATGTAAAATAATGGTAATAACGTGAAATAAAAAAAAGTTCTGCACTGCTTTCATGATGCTCTGTAAATGTGTAGTCTGCGTACTCTGGTTTCGATTCACAAAGTGCTCGTGTCTTTGTGTCGACTATTTGTGTTAGACTCTTCGGGTCTTTCTAGTATTAATTAACATAACAATATATTTCTAAAACTGTGTAAATATCTTTCTTTTGTGCTACATTAAACATTACATTTCTATTCCCATTTTACATACTAATCGACTACTTTAAACATAGGTTTCGTGTTGAGTAATTGTTATTCGTAGAAATTAAAGTTTGCTGGAAAATCTCTTTCACAGGTATAGTTCCTGTGTGAAATTGTTTCAAACTGGTATAGTTCCCGTCTCAAAGCAGAGTCACCCGTTGCCAAGAATAGCATAAACTGTTAGAAAATCGCATACACTAATCATCCTATCAAGATAAAGCATTTTAACATGTTATAAATTACATCATATGTTGAAATCAGTCGTTTCAAAGTATATTCAAATTTTACTCAATTTCAATAGCTTTGTTAATTCAATTAATGCATACACATATATTTTATCTGGTTATCTTTCAGAGATAGCCGTTTGAAATACATCTTAAGTCTCATTTTGCTCCCCTTTATTCTATGTCAGGTCCAAATAAACATACCATTAAAGATTTCTGGCAAATGGTTTGGCAAGAGAAAGTGGATATAATAGTAATGGTAACAAAACTGCAGGAAGAAAGGAGGGTAATATAATATTTCCAAAACTTTGATTTTAAATCTGTTAATCAAGTGCGATGACACCGCATAGAATGTGTAACCCTTTCTTTAAATAATAATTTCGGTGGTTTCTACACTTCTATAACACAAGCACTTCGAACAACATTTTGGGGTTTTCGAGTCCAAGAAAGTGGAGACATTATATCGGCTTTGTGATATTGAACTTCATTGCATTCAAGAGCTTGATAACCTTATATGGGAAGACAATGCAATACAAATGTGTGGTGTTGTCCAGTTAAACAGATGAATATAGTATATGTTCTTGTAGATAATGGCTATTAGAATATTAGAAATGACATGCCAGTTTTATGATTAATTATGGTATTGAACAATGATAATAATAATGCTTATTAGTTATTTGTTAGCCATTGCTAATTATTTATAATGTCATTTTTAACTAGATAAAATGTGAACAATATTGGCCTGAATCTACTTCAAAACCATTCGTCACTGATCAATTCAAAGTGTCATTGAGCCAAGAAAAGGAGCATACTGGCCATGTGTATAGGATGATTAGACTGTTGAACAAAGAGGTAAGAAAATCCTTTTAGTAAGGTAAATAATCTACATTACAATATATATATATGATTGATTGATTGATTGCTGGTTATTCGTTAGTTAACGACATACACAAGATAATAAATAGTTAAACAGCAGGTACAAATATGACACTAGATGCAAAAACTAAAACAGGAGATAATGTTCGAGATAGGATGTTTCCTGTGCAATAGGGCACTGTTACCCACAGGTTGATAACCTTTTACGTACAAGTTGGTTATATTAATGAAAAGTTTGAAGATACGAAAGGTGCAATGGGAAACCACAGACGGACTGACAATGCAATAGTCAAAGGAAGAGGGGGGAAGTCTGTATGTTCTTTTTCCGAACTGGATTTCAATAAAAAGGTTGTTTATACAAACGTATATCTACGGATTCCTATTTGTGAATAACACAACTATATTCAATAATTACTTAAACTCTGTGTCACACTTGCAAATATCACGTAAAACGGTCGGGAAATGAAATTGTGTTACAGCTTTGTGTCTACGCAAGCCAAGGACGTACTATTAATTCAGTCTTAAGAGACCCTTTAAATCATGGATCACTTGCCATGATATAGTTGGAGTATTTAGTTTAATTCCAAATGGTATGAGATGGACATATACACAATCATTATGTTTTATATTTGTCAGGACAAGGGATAATTACACAATAAATAGAAACATTTCGTATATTTATTGGACGGGTATGAATATCTGCAAGTAAAAATAAGTCAAACATATGCGTATTGGATTGGCCTCATAGTGATGATATGCATTTTGGTCTCAAAACACTACATTAGATTAATATGTGACAATATGTTTTTGTTTTCATTAATATATACGACGAAGTATGTATGATACCACTGTGACCTCTGTTTACTTTTAGTCAAAATCTGAGAGAACAGTTCACCATTTCCACTTCACTCAATGGCCTGACCATGGTGTTCCAGATAAGATGAAATTAGTTAATTTTTACAGAAAAGTGAAAAGTACAACGACATGTCTGAACGGTCCAATGGTTGTTCACTGCAGGTAACTATTTATGATCAATTTTACATTTTGTATTTTGTAATTTTGTTTTTAAGGATGTCTCAAATATACAATGTATGCATATCAGGATATTGATAGATTCTGATGTACATCACATGAGTGGTATTCGGTATTATTTCTATGGTGAATTATCTAACAACTTTAGGCTCGGATCAAAGTGGGAGAACACTTTTTGATTGTGAATATAACAGAGGATAACAGTGAGAGGATTGGTAACGTTCTGCATTGTAAAAGTATACCGCTGCCCATATATGTCTATATCTTGCTGCAATGGTTTCACATGTGCAATAAACGTGTTCCTCTCGATAAAGATAATTGCTTGAAATGAATATAGTACAGGCATGCAAATAGACAGTGGCAAAAGCCATGCATCTTAGTGCAATATAAACACGATAAACAATTAGGGTCCGAAAGCACAACAGGTGGTGTTAGTGTTGCTCGATATTTAACCTTTAGCATAATGTTGTGTAGATCATTGTTTGTCCATTTGTCTTTATTTCTTTTGGCCATTGTATGGTCTGTCCTTCTTCAATTTACGGTATCTGAATACACCTTTGGTATATTCAATTTATATAATGACAATATGTAGAAGAACACTGTAAAAATATTATTGTCTTGTGATATAATTTTATGTTGATAGTGAGTATCATGTTGGAAAACCTGATATATATATGCAATATTTGTCTACTCAATTTGTACTGTGAACGAAATTATTTGTTGCAGTGGGACTGATTGTCATGTCACGTTCAGACATTTACAAATGACGGTTTCCAAGGCTTTCATGCAATTGATAAAGAATATAGGTGCGGACGATTAACAGAGGTTAAGTCCAAAGGTTAAGGAATACAACTTTTTTATGTCAATATTTAATTTAATTATTCAGTGCTGGTATTGGCAGAACGGGAACTTTCCTAGCAATTGACGCCTTGTACGAACATGGTCAGAAAGTTGGATATATAGATATCATGGAGTATGTTCAAATAATGAGAAAAGATCGAATGGATATGATTCAAACCAACGTAAGTTTCGCTTTAAGATGTACTACACTAAAATATTACGGTATTCGGTATGTGACAATGCATTTACCTCATTTATAATATCCCGGAAGGTATTTTTGTTACTGTGTTTAAGTGGGTGTGAATTCATTATCACAACTATCTCTTTGTAATTAGTGAAACATGCTCAAATTATTTCGTCTTTATATAATGAGAAAAAGCAGGTAATTATCTGCCTAGTTGTAGACCACTCTTAGATCAAATGCATTTACATGGTATGCATCAATATATAGATAAAAAAAAGCAAAATATCATACAACATATAAATACGACATAGCAGTCTTAAGAATATATTTAATGTTGAACACATTTTAACTATATATCCAAAACGACAGCTTTTTTGCTTTAAAAGTAGATGCCATAGTCAGATGAGCGAATTGGTATAAGACTACTGTCGTTTTATGCGACTGATATATAAAAAAAAAGCATCATTTTCAGATTGAGCCGAAGTCATTTCCCTCCACAAATACCTCAAGTTCCAAAATGAACATAGAGGAAACCCTTTTTTTATTATTATTTTATAGAATGCAAGTCCATAAGTGGCATTCGTGCTAAAAAAAAATTCCAATTGTGTGTATTCTTTCCATTAGGGGAGTGATATGATATCCGCTATGATTCCCGTATGAAAACGGTGCTTGGCTCGTATTTCTTACCATTTGTTTTGTAAGGGAGGTCCAGGCTTTATTTATGCTATTTGTATTTATCTACGTATATTAGTTTCCAGCATGATTTCCATTTCAGATGATGCGTGTGTCGTCTAACAGTAATACGACCAGTTTTCGTGGGGTTTATGTTGTACAATCTTTAGATTTCCATGTTATGCTTTGTCGATCTTTGTCTGTCTTCTTTCCTTTAAACAATTCCTCTTCTTCAATTTACGTGTTCAGATTTCCTCTTTGGTATCTTTAATGTGTTCTTATGTTAGTCATTCTGTTTTGTTATAATTTTATATGTATACAGTTATATTTAATTTGTTCCTGTGTATACTGTTTGACTCTGTATGCAGTATGTCTGACAATACGAACTATTTCTACTAATTCGTTCTAGCGTTATCAATATGCTTATTTGAAATGTTAATGATGTATTGGTTCTTTACAGGAACAATACACAACTGTGTTCGAAGCCTTACTTGAAGCTTTCACTGTGCCTGACACAGCCATTGACAAAGATCATTTCTGTAATTATTTGGAGAATCAGCAACTGAATATTACACCGAAACATCAACCTTTTCAAAAACTAGAATTCCAGGTATAATATATTAGAGGAATAATTGCATATCTATTAATAGAAGTGTGTCCTGGTTAACATACTTAGATGTAGAACAAGAAAAAGGGGATTTCCTATATACCTGTAAGCAAGTCATATTATATTGAATAGTAATATACGAATGAAACATAGTCGTGTTTCTGTAATGGATGACAAGTAAGACCATAAGTGCTATAAACAGTTCCTGACTGACTGGTGTGATAGCCTGTGCTAGCTTGTCTTTAATTTTACAAAATGCATTAAAACACAGAATAAATGAAAAACGACATCATGAAATACACATATATAATGATGTGTGCAGATACATATATAATTAGTTATTCTGAATGCATCAGTTTATCGCGGGACGAGAATCAATTTAATATGATGTGTATATTATTTAGAGGTGCTTGGTTATTGAGCTGAAATGTTGCAACATACAACCAAACTGTTGTTAAATAGTACACAGTGGGTGTTTTATATGGTATAGCATTATACTTTAAAACCAATATGTCTTATTAAACCTTGCCATCAATATATCAACTGTCATAAGTCATAAATGAACATTATTCTATTGTAGAAACTGAAGGACATGAAACCTACATATTACGATAAGTCCTATAAGGCGGCAATGTCAAAAGAAAATGCTGCCAAAAATGCTGTCCAGAACATCTTACCACGTAAGTCACAAGACATCAACTCACTGTCTGTGATGATACTGATCATTATTTTTATTTGGAATTTTCTGCAATGCAACAGTATGCATAGTGTTTTTTTTTCTTTATTATATCTATATTACACCTGTGAACAATTTACCTCTGGGTGCCAGGAAACCTCAAAGGTTTACAAATATTTACAATGAACAATATAATTGAATAAATAAATACTAGTTGTAGTAAGAATACAATACCATAAGCAAATAAATCATATTTTATCTCTCATATTCAATTTATAAACATACATTTTTACACAGTAAGCAATGAAAGGAATTATTAATACAACTAAATTCATAATGTATCCAATAATAGCTGTAATTTCCTAATATTATATAAGTTTCGAACTTCTGGGTTCTTAATCATTATTTGTATAGTATGCATAGTGTTTTAATGGAAACGAACTAATGTTTTCTTTATAAAAGTAGAAATAAAACTATGATATGTTTTAGCTCAGTTGGGAAGAGGTGGTGATTCTCTGCTTTGCACAAACGAATTTGATTATCCTTGAGGAGGAGCTATTAGTTGACATAAAAGCGCGAAAATAAGTAGTAAAACATAACTTCATATTTACCAAGTGGGATATAGAGGTCTATGTGACATCACTGACACGTTGTGTGAGAGAGAGATAGAGAGATGCATCACCAAGAAAAGAATTGTCTCTTATGAAGAAATATTGCTATGTTAATACATTGGCATATAATATTTATATTTACATGCACTGCCATAGTATCTAAGATAAACATTTATTTGATAAATTAACATTATGTTTGTATTCCTAGATGATGAATACAGACCATTCCTGAAGTCGTATGAAAAATCAAGAACTGACTACATCAATGCAGTTATTATTCCAGTAAGTATAACTTGCATACAATAATTGGGATGTTAAGCCTAACCAATAGTAATATATTGAACTGGTGTGGAGTATCTGAATATTATATAAATAATGTGGTCTTGTCCAGGTAATATGCCAAAATACTACCCAGGTCTGAGAGACATATTACCCGACCGCGATTACCAAGACCACATTAATATCATTATTATACTTAGTGTCTAATTGTCCAGGTAATATGCCAAAATACTATAGTACCAAATATCACTACAGAAACTTACACGAAGTATAATAATGTTCATTATTATTGACGAATACATTATTATCATATACATGCTGCAAATGCAACACGGTTTTGTCAAATTGTCAATTGAAATACTTTTAGCTATTGTAAAACGCGTCCAGTTACTATACTCTTAAGATATATGCATAATAAGACACTGTTATTTAACGCCACTAGTATATGAACATGTAGTGCTGACATAATTTGCATTTAATATAATATAGCGTTGTATCATTTATTTCGAAGTATAATTCGTTGTTCTGATCCCTGACTGTATATCTACTAAATTTAGTTTGATATAATTGTTTTTAAAACGTAACATTTTGTTGTTAATCATCAGGGATATGTTGGAACAGGGAAGTATCTTGTTACTCAGTACCCACTACAAGACACAGTAGTAGACTTCTGGTCAATGGTGTATGATACTGACTCTACTGTTGTTGCTATGCTGAAATCAATTGACGAGGTTTGTATTTGTCCCTTTACTTGTATATCTTTCATGGTAATCATATGTCATTAAAGAGGCTCAGAAAAGTTAATAAATATATATACCGGTGTCCTATATTACCGTGGTAGTTAAAAAAAATTAAATGGCGATGAAATTGGTTGATATCACACGTGAATGCACGATATCATAAAAGACACGGCACCATAAGGTCGGACTATGCCAATCACTCGATGTCATGGATGATGATACTATTAGTAAGAATAGACATGGATGTAAATGAATACTAGAGACTATTCAACATTGAAATCTAAGGACGTCGCCAACATCATACCTTTTTTAAAAAATGCTTAAGAAATATTGTGTCTATGACAGTTATTTGAATGATAATATACATCATATATGGATCGGGAATCCTAAAGGGCTGCCACTCCTGTGAAACTATTTGTCTTAAATATCCTCCTATGGAACAACTAAGCTCCAACGATACTAACAGCAAGCTTCCTTATATTGTATTTAACAAAGTTTGTGATTTATGTAGATCAGAAATACGAGATAGCTATAATCTTGCAACCCTTAGTGCATCTATAAGAAGAGGACATATACATGTAGGACATGGAGGTTGTCGTAAAATGTATGATTTTTATTTGGATCGGTGTCTATTCATGTAAACCAAAGCCTAAGCCTATCAGCCTCTGACAAAAATGAACAACAACTTTGTTTTCCTGAGAAGCTACAAATGTGCTTGAACTCAAAACTGTAAATGACTGATTATTTAATGGTCTGTATAGGAATATGTTTTGAAAGTTCATTCCGTGGTATCACTAATATATTTTAAATTTACTTGAGTGTAAGGTTTTCGTATATAATCCTCTCCTAGGCGAACACATAGTTACTCTGTCTGAAAAAAAAACTATCCTCCGGGTAAAAAGAACTAACTATATACAGGTAAAACAAAAAAATATTAATAGCAGTTCTGACAACACGATATCGAACAAAAACCGAGGGTGATACCATGCGCTCCGAAAACAGTGGGGTAGGCAGTATTTCCTGCCCGTTAATAACTCGGCGCGAAGCCCTTATTCCAGATGCAAGTTAAGCAACTAGGGATCCCGTGGTACATGCATATATATCTGCATGTTTTTATGCTAATGGACGACCTGCAAGTTTGAAAGACTAATGTAAAACCATATAATTGATTTTAAAATATGTCTGTATAACAGTTGATGTTTTGGACTATGCTTGTTTGGTTGTTTGTTTGGGGGGGTTTCGGATTTTTTTTGCTTTTTTATGTGTTTTTAAAAAAAAATATGAAGGGGGTCATCTTTTTCATCCAATGATGAGTAGCTTAGAACAACGATAAACAGGAGAGCGACTTTGTCTCTAGTGAACCTCTTAGTTAAAATTTAGAATTATGTCTCCGTTTTGTTACATAATCGAATTATTAAAATGCTCATTTTGACTAATTGTCACAATCATATTTCATTGTTCTCTAACACCAGCCCAGGAAAGTAATATGTACAGATAATTTGTGCATTCTGAGAAATAAAAAGAAACAATACTATTTTTAGGACAGAATATTGTTATTTCATTTCATTTTGATATCAAATTTTATTAACATTTTGTTGTCTATCCCAATTTAGACTTTACACCTATTCATCTAATTATTATTAATTAACACATAAGTAGGACATACTTGGACATGTATATTATTTCATTGCATAAGTTAAAAACATTGTTTGATTATTTGAATTCGAATTGATTAATGAAAAAACTCATTTCAGAGTGTCCCTTTATGGCCACAAAAGGGTGACGTATTCCACTTCTCAAAATTCAACGTCAGCGTGAAATCAGAAAATACGTCTTTTCCGTTGAGTCTTACTTTAAATCATAGGTATGTTATCTACATTTTCTTTATATCTTGTTTTTTTCGTTTATATGATGTTAATTTTTATCTTCATCTGTTCTATAGTCAATTTCAACAAGTATATTAAGGATGTAAATGAATATGAGAGATTATCCAATATTACAGAATCATGAGCGTACATGATGAAGGTTATTCCAGAAACGCGTCGTGCAACTTCAATTAGATATCTATGTTATTTTGTCCTGGTTTAAAAAGTAAAGAGTGGTCTTCTATTTGTATAATGTGTACCAAATCATTTTCGCGTACGTGTAATTTATGATGTTTCAATCAGTAGGAAGTGACATTAGAGAAAATCGAATGTGTAAACAGTAACACAAAATCCAGAGACAATGACAACATTGGTCACATACAACACAGTACGAAGACAAACAATACCAAAAATAACAACACAGAAACCTAGCCATATGAGCACCACGGACCCAACCAAAAACAAACCGGATGAATCCAGGAAAAGCAGATCCTGCTTTTTGAAAACACCCGCCTGGTGAAATCAGTCAAAGATTACTTTGCATGTATTTTATTACAAAATTAATTCCGTCTTGAAAGTGGGTAAACATTCGCATATATTACTGGGTAAACATTCCGTAATATAATTGGGAATTAAACCATGATCATTCATCTGACTGTTTTTCAACATCTTTAAGTGGTCTTTCCCCAACTCATATATGTGTATCATTGATTAACAGGAATACATAAATTTTCTCTCTCTCTCTCTCTCTCTCTCTCTCTCTCTCTCTCTCTCTCTCTCTGCCTCTTTCTCTCTCTCTCTCTTTCTCTCTCTCTCTGCGCATGTATTGTTATCTTTATTCTAAATGGTTCTCTCGTCAAATAATTTTTCCAGAATAAGCGTCTTATTTGTTGTAGGATACAAACAGGAATAAAACTGTACGCATATTTTCAATGGATGACTGGAATGCAGAGAATGTACCATCGTCTGGGATATGTATGTTAAATATCTTGAACAATGTTTCATCCTGGAGGAAAGACCATCCAGGATCAGTTACCGTCGTTTGTCAGTAAGTTTATCTTTTTCATATTTTGACAAATAAAACATTACTCTTATATTATCATTATTAATAAATAACAGCCTTCCAACAAAAAGGGTAAATTGATTTAACTATAATTCTAATATATGATCTTCATCTGCGAAATAGACGCCATGTCAGCTTTTCACTCTTCATGTAAAATGTTCCCTTAATTTATTTGTTTTCAAGGTTCCATTTTATCTATTCTACAAAGGTTAAATATGCCACTTAATCAATTCTTTTTTCATTTAGCGAACTAGCTTTTAGTTCATGCTTGGAAATATTTCTATTTTATAAGGGATGGCTGTAAAAGAAGTGGTATCTTTCTTGCGCTCAGTCTGGTGTTAGAAAAAATGGAACTAGACGACGAAGTAGACATATTCCAGGTGGTGAGAACAATACAAATACGAAGACCAGAATTCTTCCCAAGCTTTGTAAGTGTGTGCTTGTTTTCCATGAATACAATATTCGTATGTAAAACTATCAAAAGAGTTAAATAAAACTAAATATGATTATGTTCCTGAATAATTCTAAATAAATTTAGCACTACATGGTTTTTGTATGTTGTTATGTTGTCACCTTTAGATCTTCTTCTCGAGCATAACTGTGTCATTTGATATGAAACCATTCCAAATAAAAATTATCGTACATAAAGGCACAAACATCATCTAAGCAGACATTCCATATGAATATGTGCTAAGCACCATTTTCAAAACTACAATGTACTTCGATTAAATTGTTGTCGTCCGTTTTTTTTTGGTTGGGTAACCGGAGTGCCCATATAAAATATTTACCTGGGGCAAGTCAATAACAAACTTTATCACATATTATATGGAGTTAACATCGGAACGGACGGCATTAGAACTCACAACTTCAGCTGTTATATACCTTGTTTACATAGTGACAAGTACAACCATCTTCCATATGATCACGGAACCGATGTACGAATGAACTATGGATAGTTCTCCTTCTAATCAAGATACTGCACCGATCCAATATTCAACTTGGTTGGCTCGAGACATTATTATTCTGTTACTCGTCGTCTTTTGCTAAGCTCTTTTTGATCGCTCAATTCTAAGTGTATATAATTAATTTAATTATCTTTGTATATTTTCAGAATCAATATGAATACTGTTACCAGTGCATCAAGGGACATCTAGAGGGAAATTCCGTTTATGCTAACGCATAATGGATGATGATAACTTAAAGGAAAGCATTAAAGTTTATCCTACTTTAATTCGTTAACCTTAATATAACTCGCCATTAATTAAATACACTATATATGTGCACTTCCGCTATCAATATCTCTAAGTACAAAAGGTTGGACTAAAATGTCAAAATATTCGGATTGAATTTAGTGGTTTTCCATATTTTTGTAATTATATTGTTCGTATATGGACCAAATATTTTAATTTGTAAATTAAAAACTGCTTGTCGAATAATATATCTATATAAAGATTCCATACGGAAACAATCCTACCGGTGTCAACTACACTTAGTGCCATTTTTGTTAGACAAGTTCTTGTTTTTTTTTCGAATTTCTTTCTAGTAGATTAATGCTATTTTTAATTTGTTAATTCATTTTCATCATTATAATTGTGTACTCGCTTTTCTATTACATGTATGTACGCATTTATGTAGTTGTGTTGTTTAACAATTCAATCAAAATTATTTGAAATGCATTTTACTTTGTAAATGTAAATAATGAATTTTTATATTACAAATAATATGTTGCAGTTATGTCATAATGCATAGCTCAACATGATATGGTACTTTATCTGATAAGTGTTTCGGATTCAACATTCTGTGATAAAGTTTGTTGTTTCCTCCACCAATAAAACTGACCGCCAATAGATTACTGAAATATTGCTGAAAGTGGTGTTCAACACCATAACGATAATCCCTGTTTCGGATTGTATGCAGAGCCAAATACAACTTCATTAGTATGCACAAAATGTATACTGTAGAGTTGTTTAATATTTTGAGTTAGATAATGCATTTATCGTTTTTATATAGAGTTTGCTACATGACCTTTTCCCTATCATCCCGGGTATCATCCCGAGACACCCACATCAGCCCGAGACTCAGTCATGTATTAATCTGTTTATAATATACCTCCAGCAAGTTTTTTTACAGGGCAAATTAAAAAAAATTAATATTCGAAAGTCAATTACTTCATATAAAGGTTTAATTGTGAATTCTACAGAATATTTCATATGAATGCATTTTTAAACATAGAAAATGTAGATGATGTGTTCTTTTGTGTCGTTTTTTTATTTACCGTGAATTGTGACCAGGACATCACCCTTGAATCGTTTTCATTCAAAATCATTCTACGTTCTCAGTGATAATCGGGTATCATCTTGCATTTTTGATGATTTTTTAGTGTGGTCATCCTGACGATTTTCCACCTCTAACTCCAATTACTGGCGACCCCCACCGATTCCTATCGACACGATTAGTAGGGCTGTAACAAGGGTAAAACGTATTTTTTACAATTTACGTTTCATATTATGATATTTGATTAGCAGAATGTACTTCCTGTGAGCTATGATTAGTAAAAAGTATTTTTCGTGAACCGTGATGAGACCCCTATCCCCCACTCATCTTTATGTGTCAGTTAATGTTTGTAAACAGACGACACCGGAAACTTGCACAAGACGCATCTAATATATGTTATCAGCCTGGGGTCTGATGTTATGGCTAGTTTACTTCCGCTCGCTAGGCATATGCAAAATTGTCGTAGTAATGCTAAGTATAAGATAAATGGTAGTATTAGTGACTAGCATAAAACAGGATATGCATGATCTAACCAGAATAATATATTATCGTTTTACAGTAATGTCCCTTTAAAAACATTAATTTGTTTTCCTATATGTTTTCTTAAATGTTATTTCATTTGTGAATGACTAATGCGAAAGTAGAGGATGTAACATCAACGAACTTGTACAACCTGCAAGTCAGTGAAAACCATGTATTGATAAAATCAGCGTTGTAAAATATGTTTATGTATAGATCAACACTCATATCGTAAGTGTAAATTTAAATTTTATTTGATTTTAATGTATATTATATGCCCTTCTCTGAGTGCACTTTATAATGATGAGCTTTTATAAGTTATCTACATTCATATCCGTAGGTATGGATATTTTAACACCCTAAAGTACCACAGTACGTCCTGGTGTGAAGACGAATGGTGTACAAAGGTACTGAAGGGTGCTAAAATCTTCATATAGTCAATCACTTTTAAAAAAATTTTACTAAGTCTGCGACAATGGTTGTTAGTTGTTGGTGTGTAACGCCAATTTCAACAATATTTAAGATTGATCTTGGTTGTCAGTTGGATTGCAGATGACAATCAGAGTGTACTCTGAGAAAACTATAGACCTGACAACATTTGGCTGTTGTGTTGTCTGTTCTTCGATATACGGATTCTGATTACCCCGTTGGTATCTTCAAACACTTCTTTGTCATATATAGACAATATTAATGAAGCGTCTTAAAATATAAAGTGTACATGTATGTGTATGATGCTTAAAACTGGGATAAAAGCGAGGTTCAGCGAGCCTTTCCTCACTTTTGTGCTGAATATTCATATATTACAGACACTGCATTAATATTGTGTTTATCCTGCAGCAAATCACATTAATTCATCGACGTTTATATTTTGAATTAATGGCTAAAATTATAAAATTATCCCTTGATTGCCCGTTTTCATCTTTTTTTTTTGTCTAGAGGAAGTGAACTAGGTTCTCAGAGCTCAACAGGCAACTTGTAAGAGGAGTATCAGTCAGTGACAGTAACAAACGAAAATGAATTTCGTTAATGCAATTGGCCTGCTTAAATAGAACAAGTGTTTGGAGTATACTTTGTCATGGGAGGGAATGAACTCACAAATTTAGTGGCTACATTTTTAAATTCCAATATTTTGTTACCAAGTTACATCACTTATTTTCCATGTTTCTGTGATTTGATAGTTAAGTGTATGGGTGCCAAGCCAAAACATATTTTTGCAACTTTACAATTCTCTTATTTTATTATGCTACTTATATAATATTCATTAATGGCGAATTTGTTAATTTGTTAATCTAAAATACATGTAATCACATTCTGCAGATAACATTAAAAAGCATTAACACTGTAAACTGGTACTACTAATTTAATTGTAGTTATATTTTTGGTTTATTTTTGTAGAAGAAAAATAATAACATTTTTTACAATTGAAACATGTGTGTTCCCGTTTTTCCACAGTATATCCTTATTTCAATATACTTGCAAATCTCCACAATAGTTGAAAAATGACATTTATTTTGGTAGAACATAGCATTACTATTATCTTGATAGAGTAAATCTTTTTCTTTGAATAAATTTTATTTTAGCTTAATTAATTGACAAACTTATTTTATCATCAAATATTTTAAAATATCCAAGAAGTACATTGTATTGTGTCATCCAAACCATATTCATCATTTGTTTTGAATTGCATTAAAAAAAAATTCACACATTTGTTTCTAAATATTAATCCTGCATTTGTTCATTGTCTAATGCAAATAATATTATGGTAGTTACAAAATGCATAATTATGATCATTTTAAGATTCACATTTACTGAATAAATCTAACTTTTACAACAATTGTGTATCTCCAGCAGGGGAATGGCAAACATTATGTACACTGCTCAACGAGAAAGGATGTTGATATTAAAACACATCAATTATTTAAGCCGTTTCTAAAATAGGTGGGTAAAAAAAACATAGATATCAAAACAGTGTACTCTCTCTGAGCGATTGACTAGAGTTTAAAACATCGGGTAATACTTTAATGCTAAGGAAGAACACGTGTGTTGCTGTTCATAGTTACCGTTTCTAAACAAGTTATGATATGCATACTTATTCATGCCTTGCTCTTGTTGTCTATGTGTTGTATATTGTATTTCTATATCTGTTCACAATTACCATTTCACCTACAGGAACAAACAGGTCTAAAATATAATCTAGGTTCCATGATGCAAAACAATATTCTTACAAAATGGATGCTCTGTTGGATAATGATAAGACAACAACCCTTATTAATAACCGCTCGTTAATCATGAGTGGTTGGTGGTGCTCCGTTGCAAAGCAATATTTCCAGACATTATCCAACAATTCCGATTTCCGCATAAAGCTATGTTCGGTTCGTCGTTACCTCATGTTCTTTGTAGGAGGGTTCGTGTCTTATTTACGTTATATGTGTTTGTTTGCATATAGTGGTGTCAATCACATATTGTGTTGTGCTTTTGTTTTGTTTGTCTTCGTCTTGTGTGCCCTATGTTGCTCTGAATTGTCATATTTTATTGTCCCTTCGGTATTCTCTAACGTTCATTACATCTAACAATCAAAACATCCGTAGACAGAGCCATTAGATTGTCATCTGTATACGTACATGATTTATTGTTTGTGAATTCTTGCAACGGATATGACAGAAATTCTGCTTATTTGAGGTTAAACAACAATATAGCAATCTGTTTGTGACTATGGGTGTGATACAATGGTTCAGTGCACCTCGCTATAGCTCACTAAGATAAAGAAATTTTCACTTAATAATCGTGTGGGGAAGAATTTAAATCTAATTATAGCACCACGGACGGGCTATTAGCCCGATGATACTACAACAAAATATATTTACGAGTCAAAAGTCTTTCCCCAATAAAAAATATTTCCCTATACATTTCAAATAAAAACACTTATATGAGTCTAAAAGTCATTCATTCAAAACTTTCTTAAATTGTTATTGTTAATAGGAAAATTAATTTAGAGTTTATTATAGAATTTTCATACATTTTATCGGACTTATTTGCAAGTATTTATTATTTAAACACAAATTTATGTAAATTCTCGACGTCACACTTTTTGGTAATTATAAACTAGTGAGAAAAATGAAACTTTGTGTTTAAATAATATCTTAGGGGAAAGCTTAGATAAAATTAAAAGAAAAAGAAGAAAACATTTCTGTTTTAATGTTGAACATTCGAATGAGTAAGAAATTAATTGAAAAGAATTTCTCAAAATAAAATATGTATTTTAAATGATATATATAGGGAAATATTTTAGCATGGTTTGATGTTTGACACATTTCTGTACATTTTATATATTGTTGTATTTTACAATGTTGTAACACTATACTATTGGTGTTCACATCTTTATTAATCTAACACACACTACTAATACTAATAAGATACAAAGGATAGGACACGAAAATCACGGTGATGGCTGTGAAAGCGCTTCAATACATTAATTCTCTAATAGAACATGGGGTCGTCGTTGTCGTGATCGTATGATAGTTGGATTTACAACTACCTGTGCAATCAGTGCATAGTACCACTAAAGTTGTGAGTTCGAATCCAGCTCATGGCGAACTGTACTGAAATATTGTTGAAAGTGGCGTTAAACACCATAACCCTAACACTAACCCTCTGATGGAACACGAAAATCAATGTGATGCATTGTTTTCCGACAGTGAATTGATTATCTAATGAGGACCAGGCGCGGATCCAGGATTTCAAGTTAGGGGGGGCGCATTTAAAAAAATTGCGCCGAGCGGAGGAAGGCGGGAAATTTTTTGGGTATTTCGTGTGAAAAAGCACGATTTTACGCCAAAAAATCATATTTTTTTCCAATTTTATGGGGGGCGCGCGCCAGGTGCGCCCCCCGCTGAATCCGCCCCTGAAGACCGTCAATCAAACCTTGTATGTTTTATGTTATGTAGTATAGAGACATCTGGACAATAACATAGATTTGTTTGTAATACAAATGTACCTGCAGAACTCGCCACCTTTTAACAATATATATTGTAAACATAAAAGTTCGTCTCAACTGAGTAGTTCTGGGGTAGCCGATAGACTATATTTAAATCTGTTCACGTACATTTACATTTAAATATCTAAAGTATATGTATTGTATTGTCCCCCGAAGGTAATTCAATTTATATTCAAACCGGATACTGTTCAATACGACTGTCCACCTATAACAAAAACTTTATAATTTCAATCCATCTTCTCCAAATAATTATGAAAACGGAATAGAAGAAACTGATCATAACAGGTAAAGCGATTTCTTTACTTAAGATATAATTATATAAATTATATATATTATTTTTTGAAGTTTTGAAATGTTTGCTACTAATGGATAAATAGGCACCACAACCCCGGAAGCTAAAACAGAAATGAGTCAAATTGTGTAAAGCGCTGTGATACAACTTTTTGTATCACTTTATTCATGATTCATATATATATAGTAGTCGAGTGGTCTAGGGCCCTGGACGTAAGGTTAAGCGAATGGTGCTGCAGTGTATCAATGGTGTGGGTTCAAATCCCGTCGAGGGAAGAACAAAAATTTGACAGCTCTAAAATCTAATTCTAACACTGTTTGGTTTAATTTTCAGACGTATATATATATATATAAAGTCTCTCGGTGAGTCGAAAAATTTGTCATTCAACAAAGTGTTTAATTCTTTATCACTTTGTTTTGTGTACTTGGTGTTGTTTTACAAACCATTTTAGACGCTTATATTTTATTTTACTTGCATAGTATCATTATATCGTAACGATCCAACACCCGTAAGATTGATCGTTGACTGATTTTTCAGACGTCGTTACACTGCAGCACTATTCGCTTAGCCTTACGTCCAGCGCCCTAGATCACTCGACCACATCCATATATATCAGAATGTGTCACACACTACACATATAGTAAAACGTATGTTATTTATTCTTTTTTATTTAAGGTAAAACAGTCAACGACCTATTATTAACAAATGGCTATGAAAGTCATTGAGCGTGTAATTAGAATGATCTATTTTCTGACTAAATGATGTATTTACCTCACTAAATTATGATGGATACCGGACTGTAGTATAACATATGGGGTGTCGTGATCGTATTGTAGTTGGATGTACAACTACCCATGCTATCAGTGATTATCACCACTAACGTTGTGAGTTCGAATCTAGCTCATGGCGAGCTGTACTCGATACAACATTATGTGACAAAGCTTGTCAGTGACTTGTGACAGGTCGATGGCTTTCTCCGGGTACTCTGGTTTCCTCCACTAATAAAACTGACCGGGTCGATATAACTGAAATGTTGTTGAAAGTGGCGTCAAACACTATAATCCTATGCCTATATTTATATTTATAACCGTCTGAACATTCAAACCAACAGAGTTGAAGTTAAATTTTTAAGTGACATATTGTTGTTCTTTCCTCAACGGGATTGAATCACACACCGTTGTAACACTGCAGTACATATTCGCTTATATAATAACAAGCAATGTAATCCACCACTCATTAATATCTACCAGAAATATAGATCCATTAACCGAATTAAGACCTTGTTACTTAAGAAAAGTTTGAAGATATCAAAGGAGTAATCAGTAGTCGTGCAGACAGACAGACAAAACAATGACCAAAAGAAAAAGAACAAAAGGACAAACAACGATCAACAAAACATGACACAGAACATTAAAGATCGAGCAGCACGAACCCCACTAACAACGGAGGGTGAACTCAGGTGAGCCTAAACAGACTGATATATAATACCCGTGTTTAAGTGCTTGGTATGATGATGGTATATACAGATGTATTTCTTGATTCCTAACTCAGCATTTTAAAAGGTTACATTGCATAAGAATGAATCTGCATATCCCATAGTTACCTGATATAAATGTTGCAGTAGACTCATGCTTGTGACACTATTAATGTATCTAACCCTCAAGTTATCCTGACGGTTTGCAAATTTAATGTTTCATATATGCGGGTTCACTGTTCGGTTGTTTTTTCCTACATATATAAAATATTTAACACAACCCATAGTATCATTTCGGGATTCAGTGGGGAAGATATATTGTATGGTTGTCATTTATATATGTCGTTTTTCAACAATCCAGCATCAGTGCTTAGAGGTGTATGTCCATTTAATACCATCATCCCTAATTTAACCTCGCCACTATTTATTGAATTAATTGTAAGTACTAAATCAGAAAGGTGAGTAGTTATGCATACTTTGTTATGTGTTTCCCCCAGTCAAAATGCCATGGAGGTCGTGATCGTATGTTAGTTTGATTTTTAACTACCTATGCAATCAGTGCCTATCACCACTAACGTTATGAGTTATAATCCCACTCAGGCGAGGAGTACTCGATACAACATAATGTGATTAAGTTTGTCAGTGACTTGCGGTAGGTCGGTGGTTTTCTCCGGGTATTTCGGTTTCCTCTACCAATACAACTAGCCCGCCACGATATAACTGAAATGTTGTTGAAAGTGGCGCTAAACACCATACACATAGCCCTTCTCCACAGTCTGTTTCTATGATTTTTCTATTAGAATATGGAACTCTTCAGACAGAATGGTATTGTTTTACTTTTCATTTTACTGTATTTCAATCACAAGTTTTAGATTTTATTTGAGTAAGAATAGATCTCTTACACAATAATAGTTAGCACATGTCATAACATCACACATTTAAAATGGAATATTTTATAACATACGATTGATGGCAGACACGCACTGACAAAAGCAAATTATCTGTACGAGTGAGTGTGTGGCTCATTATTAACGACTCCATTTACATACAACTACAAGCTTACGTCCTTATACTGGTTAATCATTTCTGTAATGATTTTTATATTACGCTTTTAACTCTAATAAAACTGACCCCACGATATAAATGAAATATTTTTGAAATTGGCGTTAAACACCATAACCCTCACCCAAAATTTGGATAATTGTTAATTAACGGAAATCCGATTTTAATTATTTCATTAAAGCAGAGTTTCCCTATTATTAAATGGGTTATTTATAGAGAAATTACTGGTCTACAATATACATTTTAACCAGTCAGTCCCACGGAATTTTAATTCCTTAGTAAATACTTCCTCTTTCTGGTTGATTAATTGTATGTGGATATTAATGTTTGAAATAATTACTTCCTTTTATATGAGAAATTATATTAAATTCTTTTGACCGTTGTATTGTGTGTCCATCTTCAATTTACGGCTTTTGATTATCTATTTTGTATCTTCATTAAAATGTTTATATATATCCACAAATAAAACAATAGAATGCAATGTTATTAAATAAATTATGCAAAGCTTATTATGTAGAAAAGACTTCTATAGATTGTACTATCATTTTGGACAGGTAATTACACAAACGTTAAACGGTACAAATCGTCCGGAATTTCAAAATTTTGCAATCGTATCATTAATTACATTGTACCAAACGTAGAGACTGTGTTAAACGGTAAATTGCTTAGACAAATTAAAATCAATGACTGACAGACAACATTTGAAATCAAAACAATCAATTATTTGTGTAGGAAACGGTCGCTGTTTACAATTATTTGTACATATTGTTCTATTATACTAGTAGCCATTAAGAGCTCTGGTCTGACCGTGTAAAGTTGTTTGAGACCATTTTGACAGTAACCACAGTATAAGCCTTTGTTTGTATATGTATGTACAGGTGTGAAATCGGAAAATAACATTAAATATATGACGATACTTGGTTAGGTTATATTCTGTTTTAGATAATAAATGTTAGAGAATACCGAAGGTGCAATCAAAAACAAACAATCCAGAGAAATTGGCAACATAGGATACACAAGACGAACAACAACAACAACAAAACACTACACAATAGCGTCCGACAACTATATTGGGTATTGTGAACGAATGACAATTCTTTGAGAGAAGTCATTTATCTGTGATTGTCTTGTTTTTCTTTTAATTCGTTATTGTCGTTGTTATTGAATTGGCATTGGAAGGCGGTTGTCATGATCTACATCTGTCTTGTTAATGGGAGAGCGATCGGTTCACTAATGTATGGTCATTCACCATGTGTAAAGTGCCGTCTTAGCACATGGACACGCTGGACATTTGCCCTGGGCCCCACGAACATAGGGGTCTTGCTAATTTATGTATGTTGTATACGGCATGTTTTTATACCTCCGCTTCCCGGAGGGGGAGGGGGTATACTGTTTTACCTCTGTCCGTCTGTCCGTCCTTCCGTCCGTCCTTCCATCCGTCCGTCCGTCCAAGATATTTTTCGTCGCATTTTTCTCAGCAACTATCCATGGCAGAAATCTGATATTTGGTCACAAGCTTCATATATGTATGCCATAATGTGGGTAGCGTTTTTGGACCCGTCAGATTCCTACTTCCTGCTTGCCGACTTAGTTGGTTTTTATACACATTGAACATATATGCACATTTTTCGTCACATGTTTCTCAGCATCTATAGATGACACAAATCTGATATTTGGTCACAAGCTTCATATGAGTACCCGATATCGTGTGAAGCGTTTTTGGACCCATCAGATTCCTACTTCCTGTTTGCCGACTTTGTTGATTTTTATGCACATTGAACATATATGCTCATTTTTCGTCGCATTTTTCTCAGCAAATATTGATGACAGGAATCTGATATTTGGTCACAAGCTTCATATAGGTATGCCATATTGTGGGAAGCGTTTGTGGGACCCATATATGCTCATTTGTTGTCGCATTTTTCTCAGAAAATATTGATGGCAGAAATCTGATATTTCATCACAAGCTTCATATAGGTACCCCGTTTTGTGGGAAGCGTTGTTTGACCCGTCAGATTCCTACTTCCTGTTTGCCGACTTAATTGGCTTTTATACACATTTAACATATATGCACATTTTTCGTCGCATTTTTCTCAGCAACTATTGATGACAGGAATCTGATATTTGGTCACAAGCTTCATATAGGTACCCCACATCGTGGAAAGCGTTTTTAGACCCATCAGATTCCTGCTTCCTGTTTGCCGACTTGGTTGGTTTTTATACACATTGAATATATATGCGGGGGTATCATAAGTGAGCATTAGCTCACAGTTCATCTTGGTTTTTTTATGCTTAAGCACTGATTTTGTTGGAAATAGCAATACAATAAATATATGTTTAAATTTATCGACATTTACAGTTTTATTCCCGTGAGTGCCTGTGTAGGTAGTGCCCCAAAGTGCATTGCTTTACCCGGGTCCTATTATGCTGTTAAGACGGCAGTACTAGTGAACAATACCAGCTAGCCAAAATGTTTATTTTATTCTATCATACAAATATCAAATAAATCATTCCACTTACAATCGGTCCGCACTTACATTCTACAATAAAAAAAACTGCAGTTTGCTAAATTTAGCATCCGGTGAGACTTTTAATGTCTTCACTATTTAATGAGGAAAGGATACCTTTGTACATATTATTCCCGCCATGCATAATATTTGTTTACATGTTTTATTGTTAATGATTAATTTATTGCTGTAAAAGGTACATGTAGTATAAGTTGTCATATGATATACATGTAATAATTGAAATCGTGTTTTTGACATGTGTAGTAAATCTGCATGATTATCATTTAACATTTTCATACGCAACCCAACCAAGAATAAAATTCCCGTTGGTTGTGCAGGACGATTTATATACACAGCTCGGTCTTGTAGAATTTAAAAATTAGTTCTTGGTAAATTGAGAATGCCTCGTTATTTGCACTTAACTAGTAATGAGTAATAATTTGTCAGGAGTGGTCGTTGGTCAATATACCCATCAGTGTCATCTTTTTACCGGAATGGTATATTTATGTATTTTTTTTTAAAAATACACGATTGTTTTCGTCAAAAATGTAGCCAATATACTGGTCTAAAAAGATTAATTAAACATTTTTTCAAGCAAAACAAACAAACAGCGATTGGTCAGGTTTTTTTTTTTATTTTTTTTTTTTTTTATTTATTTATTTATTTTGTGGGTGGTGGGTGGGGTAATATTCGGGGTAATTATTGACTTTACCTCGCTTATGTTGATTAACAGGTAAGCGTGGGTTGAAATGTTGGTTTATTTATACTGAGAAACCAGTTATTTAAATATACACATATCCTTTAGTGTTAGGGAAATACCGATTTTTAAAAAGAAACATTTATTTGGGGATTCCCCGTAGTGGTGTACTATTTCGCGACGAAGATGAGCAAAATTGTTGAGCCTAAAAATTACTTTTAATACGTGTATTTTTATTTTCTAAATAAAATAATATTTTGGGTGGTTTGAAATATGTGGTTGAACGAAAAATATGAGGCGTACGGTATTCAAATGTTTGTGTTCCGGATAGCCTCCTCCGCGAGCGGTGCAACCCATGGTAAGTGTGAAATATCCATGAACGCTGCTAATCGCCACCTTACATGATTTTGGTATGTGTGCATACAATCCACTAGGTATATTCACGATTATTTAGATAAATTGGCATATCTATATTCACATTTAGGAAGTTGTAATTTTTATTATTTTTTTTTTTGGGGGGGGGGAGGGGGGGCGGTACTATGTCCTTACTCCCATTTCACACCAGATAGTAATGATCAACCAAGATATGGACTTTTTGATGATGTTATGAAGTAACCTTATTGCTTGTAAAGATACTTTACTTTGGAGAGATTTGTGTGAGTTGTACTCCGTATCGTTGCAATTTTAATTAGACACCTATATGTATATATTCACCTGATTAAAATAGTAATAATGATTAACGTACGCCAAATGTACATGTTATGTCAGTTATATCATGATGAGAAACAGGCTGCACTTCGATGAGATAATGATGATGATGTCCGCGTTATACTAGACTAACACACTTAGTCGTTGATCTTACTCCTTAATACTAGACTAACACACTTAGTCGTTGATCTTACTCCTTAATACTAGACTAACACACTTAGTCGTTGATCTTACTCCTTAATACTAGACTAACACACTTAGTCTTTGATCTTACTCCTTAATACTAGACTAACACACTTAGTCGTTGATCTTACTCCTTAATACTAGACTAACACACTTAGTCGTTGATCTTACTCCTTAATACTAGACTAACACACTTAGTCGTTGATCTTACTCCTTAATACTAGACTAACACACTTAGTCTTTGATCTTACTCCTTAATACTAGACTAACACACTTAGTCTTTGATCTTACTCCTTAATACAAGACTAACACACTTAGTCTTTGATCTTACTCCTTAATACTAGACTAACACACTTAGTCTTTGATCTTACTCCTTAATACTAGACTAACACACTTAGTCGTTGATCTTACTCCTTAATACTAGACTAACACACTTAGTCGTTGATCTTACTCCTTAATACTAGACTAACACACTTAGTCTTTGATCTTACTCCTTAATACTAGACTAACACACTTAGTCTTTGATCTTACTCCTTAATACTAGACTAACAGACTTAGTCTTTGATCTTACTCCTTAATACTAGACTAACACACTTAGTCTTTGATCTTACTCCTTAATACTAGACTAACACACTTAGTCTTTGAACTTACTCCTTAATACTAGACTAACACACGTAGTATTTGATCTTACTCCTTAATACTAGACTAACACACTTAGTATTTGATCTTACTCTTTAATACTAGACTAACACACTTAGTATTTGATCTTACTCCTTAATACTAGACTAACACACTTAGTCTTTGATCTTACTCCTTAATACTAGATTAACACACTTAGTCTTTGATCTTACTCCTTAATACTAGACTAACACACTTAGTCTTTGATCTTACTCCTTAATACTAGACTAACACACTTAGTATTTGATCTTACTCCTTAATACTAGACTAACACACTTAGTATTTGATCTTACTCCTTAATACTAGACTAACACACTTAGTCTTTGATCTTACTCCTTAATACTAGACTAACACACTTAGTCTTTGATCTTACTCCTTAATACTAGACTAACACACTTAGTCTTTGATCTTACTCCTTAATACTAGACTAACATACTTAGTCTTTGATCTTACTCCTTAATACTAGACTAACACACTTAGTCTTTGATCTTACTCCTTAATACTAGACTAACACACTTAGTCTTTGATCTTACTCCTTAATACTAGACTAACACACTTAGTCTTTGATCATACTCCTTAATACTAGACTAACACACTTAGTATTTGATCTTACTCCTTAATACTAGACTAACACACTTAGTCTTTGATCTTACTCCTTCATACTAGACTAGCACACTTAGTCTTTGATCTTACTCCTTAATACTAGACTAGCACACTTAGTATTTGATCTTACTCCTTAATACTAGACTAACACACTTAGTCTTTGATCTTACTCCTTAATACTAGACTAACATACTTAGTCTTTGATCTTACTCCTTAATACTAGACTAACACACTTAGTCTTTGATCTTACCCCTTAATACTAGACTACGACACTTAGTCTTTGATCTTACTCCTTAATACTAGACTAACACACTTAGTATTTGATCTTACTCCTTAATACTAGACTAACACACTTAGTCTTTGATCTTACTCCTTAATACTAGACTAACACACTTAGTCTTTGATCTTACTCATTACTACTAGACTAACACACTTAGTCTTTGATCTTACTCCTTCATACTAGACTAACACACTTAGTCTTTGATCTTACTCCTTAATACTAGACTAGCACACTTAGTCTTTGATCTTACTCCTTAATACTAGACTAACACACTTAGTCTTTGATCTTAATCCTTAATACTAGCCTAACACACTTAGTATTTGATCTTACTCCTTAATACTAGACTAACACACTTAGTATTTGATCTTACTCCTTAATACTAGACTAACACACTTAGTCGTTGATCTTACTCCTTAATACTAGACTAACACACTTAGTCTTTGATCTTACTCCTTAATACTAGACTAACATACTTAGTCTTTGATCTTACTCCTTAATACTAGACTAACACACTTAGTCTTTGATCTTACTCCTTAATACTAGACTAACACACTTAGTCTTTGATCTTACTCCTTAATACTAGACTAACACACTTAGTCTTTGATCTTACTCCTTAATACTAGACTAACACACTTAGTCTTTGATCTTACTCCTTAATACTAGACTAACATATTTAGTCTTTGATCTTACTCCTTAATACTAGACTAACACACTTAGTCTTTGATCTTACTCCTTAATACTAGACTAACACACTTAGTCTTTGATCTTACTCCTTAATACTAGACTAACACACTTAGTCTTTGATCTTACTCCTTAATACTAGACTAACACACTTAGTCGTTGATCTTACTCCTTAATACTAGACTAACACACTTAGTATTTGATCTTACTCCTTAATACTAGACTAACACACTTAGTATTTGATCTTACTCCTTAATACTAGACTAACACACTTAGTCTTTGATCTTACTCCTTAATACTAGACCAACATACTTAGTATTTGATCTTACTCCTTAATACTAGTTTAACACACTTAGTCTTTGATCTTACTCCTTAATACTAGACTAACACACTTAGTATTTGATCTTACTCCTTAATACTAGACCAACACACTTAGTATTTGATCTTACTCCTTAATACTAGACTAACACACTTAGTCTTTGATCTTACTCCTTAATACTAGACAAACACACTTAGTATTTGATCTTACTCCTTAATACTAGACTAACACACTTAGTATTTGATCTTACTCCTTAATACTAGACTAACACACTTAGTATTTGATCTTACTCCTTAATACTAGACTAACACACTTAGTATTTGATCTTACTCCTTAATACTAGACTAACACACTTAGTCTTTGATCTTACTCCTTAATACTAGACCAACACACTTAGTATTTGATCTCACTCCTTAATACTAGACTAACACACTTAGTATTTGATCTTACTCCTTAATACTAGACTAACACACTTAGTATTTGATCTTACTCCTTAATACTAGACAACATACTTAGTCTTTGATCTTACTCCTTAATACTAGACTAACACACTTAGTCTTTGATCTTACTCCTTAATACTAGACTAACACACGTAATATTTGATCTTACTCCTTAATACTAGACTAACACACTTAGTCTTTGATCTTACTCCTTAATACTAGACTAACACACTTAGTCTTTAATCTTACTCCTTAATACTAGTCTAACACACTTAGTCTTTGATCTTACTCCTTAATACTAGATTAACACACTTAGTCTTTGATCTTACTCCTTAATACTAGACTAACACACTTAGTCTTTGATCTTACTCCTTAATACTAGACTAACACACTTAGTATTTGATCTTACTCCTTAATACTAGACTAACACACTTAGTATTTGATCTTACTCCTTAATACTAGACTAACACACTTAGTCTTTGATCTTACTCCTTAATACTAGACTAACACACTTAGTCTTTGATCTTACTCCTTAATACTAGACTAACACACTTAGTCTTTGATCTTACTCCTTAATACTAGACTAACATACTTAGTCTTTGATCTTACTCCTTAATACTAGACTAACACACTTAGTCTTTGATCTTACTCCTTAATACTAGACTAACACACTTAGTCTTTGATCTTACTCCTTAATACTAGACTAACACACTTAGTCTTTGATCATACTCCTTAATACTAGACTAACACACTTAGTATTTGATCTTACTCCTTAATACTAGACTAACACACTTAGTCTTTGATCTTACTCCTTAATACTAGACTAGCACACTTAGTCTTTGATCTTCCCCCTTAATACTAGACTAGCACACTTAGTATTTGATCTTACTCCTTAATACTAGACTAACCCACTTAGTCTTTGATCTTACTCCTTAATACTAGACTAACATACTTAGTCTTTGATCTTACTCCTTAATACTAGACTAACATACTTAGTCTTTGATCTTACTCCTTAATACTAGACTAACACACTTAGTCTTTGATCTTACCCCTTAATACTAGACTACGACACTTAGTCTTTGATCTTACTCCTTAATACTAGACTAACACACTTAGTATTTGATCTTACTCCTTAATACTAGACTAACACACTTAGTCTTTGATCTTACTCCTTAATACTAGACTAACACACTTAGTCTTTGATCTTACTCATTACTACTAGACTAACACACTTAGTCTTTGATCTTACTCCTTAATACTAGACTAACACACTTAGTCTTTGATCTTACTCCTTCATACTAGACTAACACACTTAGTCTTTGATCTTACTCCTTAATACTAGACTAACACACTTAGTCTTTGATCTTACTCCTTAATACTAGACTAACACACTTAGTCTTTGATCTTAATCCTTAATACTAGCCTAACACACTTAGTATTTGATCTTACTCCTTAATACTAGACTAACACACTTAGTATTTGATCTTACTCCTTAATACTAGACCAACACACTTAGTCGTTGATCTTACTCCTTAATACTAGACTAACACACTTAGTCTTTGATCTTACTCCTTAATACTAGACTAACATACTTAGTCTTTGATCTTACTCCTTAATACTAGACTAACACACTTAGTCTTTGATCTTACTCCTTAATACTAGACTAACACACTTAGTCTTTGATCTTACTCCTTAATACTAGACTAACACATTTAGTCTTTGATCTTACTCCTTAATACTAGACTAACACACTTAGTCTTTGATCTTACTCCTTAATACTAGACTAACACACTTAGTCGTTGATCTTACTCCTTAATACTAGACTAACACACTTAGTCTTTGATCTTACTCCTTAATACTAGACTAACACACTTAGTCTTTGATCTTACTCCTTAATACTAGACTAACACACTTAGTCGTTGATCTTACTCCTTAATACTAGACTAACACACTTAGTATTTGATCTTACTCCTTAATACTAGACTAACACACTTAGTATTTGATCTTACTCCTTAATACTAGACTAACACACTTAGTCTTTGATCTTACTCCTTAATACTAGACCAACATACTTAGTATTTGATCTTACTCCTTAATAATAGACTAACACACTTAGTCTTTGATCTTACTCCTTAATACTAGACTAACACACTTAGTATTTGATCTTACTCCTTAATACTAGACCAACACACTTAGTATTTGATCTTACTCCTTAATACTAGACTAACACACTTAGTCTTTGATCTTACTCCTTAATACTAGACAAACACACTTAGTATTTGATCTTACTCCTTAATACTAGACTAACACACTTAGTATTTGATCTTACTCCTTAATACTAGACTAACACACTTAGTATTTGATCTTACTCCTTAATACTAGACTAACACACTTAGTATTTGATCTTACTCCTTAATACTAGACTAACACACTTAGTCTTTGATCTTACTCCTTAATACTAGACCAACACACTTAGTATTTAATCTCACTCCTTAATACTAGACTAACACACTTAGTATTTGATCTTACTCCTTAATACTAGACTAACACACTTAGTATTTGATCTTACTCCTTAATACTAGACAACATACTTAGTCTTTGATCTTACTCCTTAATACTAGACTAACACACTTAGTCTTTGATCTTACTCCTTAATACTAGACTAACACACGTAATATTTGATCTTACTCCTTAATACTAGACTAACACACTTAGTCTTTGATCTTACTCCTTAATACTAGACTAACACACTTAGTCTTTAATCTTACTCCTTAATACTAGACTAACACACTTAGTCTTTGATCTTACTCCTTAATACTAGCCTAACACACTTAGTATTTGATCTTACTCCTTAATACTAGACTAACACACTTAGTATTTGATCTTACTCCTTAATACTAGACTAACACACTTAGTATTTGATCTTACTCCTTAATACTAGACTAACACACTTAGTCGTTGATCTTACTCCTTAATACTAGACTAACATACTTAGTCTTTGATCTTACTCCTTAATACTAGACTAACATACTTAGTCTTTGATCTTACTCCTTAATACTAGACTAACACACTTAGTCTTTGATCTTACTCCTTAATACTAGACTAACACACTTAGTCTTTGATCTTACTCCTTAATACTAGACTAACACACTTAGTCTTTGATCTTACTCCTCAATACTAGACTAACATACTTAGTCTTTGATCTTACTCCTTAATACTAGACTAACACACTTAGTCGTTGATCTTACTCCTTAATACTAGACTAACACACTTAGTCTTTGATCTTACTCCTTAATACTAGACTAACACACTTAGTCTTTGATCTTACTCCTTAATACTAGACTAACACACTTAGTCTTTGATCTTACTCCTTAATACTAGACTAACACACTTAGTATTTGATCTTACTCCTTAATACTAGACTAACACACTTAGTATTTGATCTTACTCCTTAATACTAGACTAACACACTTAGTCTTTGATCTTACTCCTTAATACTAGACCAACATACTTAGTATTTGATCTTACTCCTTAATACTAGTCTAACACACTTAGTCTTTGATCTTACTCCTTAATACTAGCCTAACACACTTCGTATTTGATCTTACTCCTTAATACTAGACTAACACACTTAGTATTTGATCTTACTCCTTAATACTAGACTAACACACTTAGTCTTTGATCTTACTCCTTAATACTAGACCAACATACTTAGTATTTGATCTTACTCCTTAATACTAGTCTAACACACTTAGTCTTTGATCTTACTCCTTAATACTAGACTAACACACTTAGTCTTTGATCTTACTCCTTCATACTAGACTAACACACTTAGTCTTTGATCTTACTCCTTAATACTAGACTAGCACACTTAGTCTTTGATCTTACTCCTTAATACTAGACTAACACACTTAGTCTTTGATCTTAATCCTTAATACTAGCCTAACACACTTAGTATTTGATCTTACTCCTTAATACTAGACTAACACACTTCGTATTTGATCTTACTCCTTAATACTAGACCAACACACTTAGTCGTTGATCTTACTCCTTAATACTAGACTAACACACTTAGTCTTTGATCTTACTCCTTAATACTAGACTAACATACTTAGTCTTTGATCTTACTCCTTAATACTAGATTAACACACTTAGTCTTTGATCTTACTCCTTAATACTAGACTAACACACTTAGTCTTTGATCTTACTCCTTAATACTAGACTAACACACTTAGTCTTTGATCTTACTCCTTAATACTAGACTAACACACTTAGTCTTTGATCTTACTCCTTAATACTAGACTAACATATTTAATCTTTGATCTTACTCCTTAATACTAGACTAACACACTTAGTCGTTGATCTTACTCCTTAATACTAGACTAACACACTTAGTCTTTGATCTTACTCCTTAATACTAGACTAACACACTTAGTCTTTGATCTTACTCCTTAATACTAGACTAACACACTTAGTCGTTGATCTTACTCCTTAATACTAGACTAACACACTTAGTATTTGATCTTACTCCTTAATACTAGACTAACACACTTAGTATTTGATCTTACTCCTTAATACTAGACTAACACACTTAGTCTTTGATCTTACTCCTTAATACTAGACCAACATACTTAGTATTTGATCTTACTCCTTAATAATAGACTAACACACTTAGTCTTTGATCTTACTCCTTAATACTAGACTAACACACTTAGTATTTGATCTTACTCCTTAATACTAGACCAACACACTTAGTATTTGATCTTACTCCTTAATACTAGACTAACACACTTAGTCGTTGATCTTACTCCTTAATACTAGACAAACACACTTAGTATTTGATCTTACTCCTTAATACTAGACTAACACACTTAGTATTTGATCTTACTCCTTAATACTAGACTAACACACTTAGTATTTGATCTTACTCCTTAATACTAGACTAACACACTTAGTATTTGATCTTACTCCTTAATACTAGACTAACACACTTAGTCTTTGATCTTACTCCTTAATACTAGACCAACACACTTAGTATTTGATCTCACTCCTTAATACTAGACTAACACACTTAGTATTTGATCTTACTCCTTAATACTAGACTAACACACTTAGTATTTGATCTTACTCCTTAATACTAGACAACATACTTAGTCTTTGATCTTACTCCTTAATACTAGACTAACACACTTAGTCTTTGATCTTACTCCTTAATACTAGACTAACACACGTAATATTTGATCTTACTCCTTAATACTAGACTAACACACTTAGTCTTTGATCTTACTCCTTAATACTAGACTAACACACTTAGTCTTTAATCTTACTCCTTAATACTAGACTAACACACTTAGTCTTTGATCTTAATCCTTAATACTAGCCTAACACACTTAGTATTTGATCTTACTCCTTAATACTAGACTAACACACTTAGTATTTGATCTTACTCCTTAATACTAGACTAACACACTTAGTATTTGATCTTACTCCTTAATACTAGACTAACACACTTAGTCGTTGATCTTACTCCTTAATACTAGACTAACATACTTAGTCTTTGATCTTACTCCTTAATACTAGACTAACATACTTAGTCTTTGATCTTACTCCTTAATACTAGACTAACACACTTAGTCTTTGATCTTACTCCTTAATACTAGACTAACACACTTAGTCTTTGATCTTACTCCTTAATACTAGACTAACACACTTAGTCTTTGATCTTATTCCTTAATACTAGACTAACACACTTAGTCTTTGATCTTACTCCTCAATACTA
Source organism: Bathymodiolus septemdierum (assembly GCA_963383655.1). Taxonomy (NCBI): domain Eukaryota; kingdom Metazoa; phylum Mollusca; class Bivalvia; order Mytilida; family Modiolidae; genus Bathymodiolus; species Bathymodiolus septemdierum. The sequence continues at coordinate 84,150,229 of OY726518.1, forward strand.
GACTAACATACTTAGTCTTTGATCTTACTCCTTAATACTAGACTAACACACTTAGTCGTTGATCTTACTCCTTAATACTAGACTAACACACTTAGTCTTTGATCTTACTCCTTAATACTAGACTAACACACTTAGTCTTTGATCTTACTCCTTAATACTAGACTAACACACTTAGTCTTTGATCTTACTCCTTAATACTAGACTAACACACTTAGTATTTGATCTTACTCCTTAATACTAGACCAACACACTTAGTATTTGATCTTACTCCTTAATACTAGACTAACACACTTAGTATTTGATCTTACTCCTTAATACTAGACTAACACACTTAGTATTTGATCTTACTCCTTAATACTAGACTAACACACTTAGTCTTTGATCTTACTCCTTAATACTAGACAACATACTTAGTCTTTGATCTTACTCCTTAATACTAGACTAACACACTTAGTCTTTCATCTTACTCCTTAATACTAGACTAACACACTTAGTATTTGATCTTACTCCTTAATACTAGACTAACACACTTAGTTTTTTATCTTACTCCTTAATACTAGACTAACACACTTAGTCTTTGATCTTACTCCTTAATACTAGACTAACACTTAGTTTTTTATCTTTCCCCTTAATACTAGACAACATACTTAGTCTTTGATCTTACTCCTTAATACTAGACTAACACACTTAGTCTTTGATCTTACTCCTTAATACTAGACTAACACACTTAGTATTTGATCTTACTCCTTAATACTAGACCAACACACTTAATCTTTGATCTTACTCCTTAATACTAGACTAACACACTTAGTATTTGATCTTACTCCTTAATACTAGACTAACACACTTAGTCTTTGATCTTACTCCTTAATACTAGACTAACACACTTAGTCGTTGATCTTACTCCTTAATACTAGACTAACACACTTAGTCTTTGATCTTACTCCTTAATACTAGACTAACACACTTAGTCTTTGATCTTACTCCTTAATACTAGACTAACACACTTAGTATTTGATCTTACTCCTTAATACTAGACTAACACACTTAGTCTTTGATCTTACTCCTTAATACTAGACCAACACACTTAGTCTTTGATCTTACTCCTTAATACTAGACTAACACACTTAGTCTTTGATCTTACTCCTTAATACTAGACTAACACACTTAGTATTTGATCTTACTCCTTAATACTAGACTAACACACTTAGTATTTGATCTTACTCCTTAATACTAGACTAACACACTTAGTCTTTAATCTTACTCCTTAATACTAGACTAACACACTTAGTATTTGATCTTACTCCTTAATATTAGACTAACACACTTAGTATTTGATCTTACTCCTTAATACTAGACTAACACACTTAGTCTTTGATCTTACTCCTTAATACTAGACTAACACACTTAGTCTTTGATCTTACTCCTTAATACTAGACTAACACACTTAGTCTTTGATCTTACTCCTTAATACTAGACTAACACACTTAGTATTTGATCTTACTCCTTAATACTAGACTAACACACTTAGTCTTTAATCTTACTCCTTAATACTAGACTAACACACTTAGTATTTGATCTTACTCCTTAATACTAGACTAACACACTTAGTCTTTGATCTTACTCCTTAATATTAGACTAACACACTTAGTCTTTGATCTTACTCCTTAATACTAGACTAACATACTTAGTCTTTGATCTTACTCCTTAATACTAGACTAACACACTTAGTCTTTGATCTTACTCCTTAATATTAGACCAACACACTTAGTCTTTGATCTTACTCCTTAATACTAGACTAATACACTTAGTCTTTGATCTTACTCCTTAATACTAGACTAACACACTTAGTCTTTGATCTTACTCCTTAATAATACATGCTTAGCGGAGAATCAGCAACTATCAATTTCATAGACTTAATTGATACTTTTATTTTATTGAGTTGTTATAATACACATGCAGTCTTTATTAAAATGTAGGAAACAAATAGATATGTGTTTATTGTTTAAACTACTCTTTACATGTAAGACTTCCGGTTTTGTCAAGTTGTTGGCTAGTACACAAATAATTAATAGAAAGTCGTTCGTGAATATTTAAATACAGTGTACTATCATATATAGTAGGTAAGTACATATTACAATTGTGTACTTTTAAATATGTACATATCTGTATTTAAGAAGTCGAAGGTTAATGCTAATGGAACTGTGAAATGAAATGTAGCTGCATTGAATTTAATTTTATGTTCTTCAATTGACAAGTGGTTTTATTGGATGTAATTGATTAATTTTCGTAATCATTTACAGTATACATTATTCTAAATTTTGATATTGAAACTATTTAAAAAGTAAGTTTCTGAAACTTGAACTTTAAATTATTTGTGCATAATATCGGCAGATGTTAAGATTGCCACTCAACTCATTGTTGAAGTTCGTACTGTGACTGTAAAATGTAGTACAACATAACTGTGTCGTTCTTTTACCTTAATTTATTGCTCAGTGCTGGCATGCTAATGTTTGATATTCTTTACTGTTCGTCTACATCCATAAAATGTATTACTAATTAATTATATTTTCCATTAAATCTAAGGAAGAAGGGTATATTTTTGATTAACATGTAATCATAAAAAATAGTCTGTATTTTGTTTGTTTAAGCCTATGAAAACATATTTTGCAATTTATTTCGTATTCGGTAGATGTTGTTCATATTTTTTTATTATTTTATTTATTTATTTTCATTGATTTATTTTGTTTGCAGACTGACAACAAAATGACATTTTTGTTTCAAATAGCTTTCATGGTACTGTTGATTTCGTGTGCAAGCTCACAAAGTAAGTATTAGTTTACAGTGTAAGTAAATATTATCACCTCGGTGTTTTTCTCCGATAATAGTGATACATACCCTATTATGATTAATTCATAGCTAATTATTAATAATCATGTTTTTCAATATAATATGAGGGTCATCGGGTATGTCACTCCTCTGGTCAATAAAATGACATAACGGAAATTATATATACAATCATGTGGTTAGAAATATTAAACACTTCCGATCCTAGTTTACTATCTTTCTTGAAGGAAGAAATTAAATTAAATTAAATTAAAAGTTTTCTATATGGATAAATATATACATATGCAAATTTACAATTCCTAGGTCTAACTCGAGACCTTGGTATTATATCTTTATTCCAATAGTAAATATTAGTATTACAATGCGGAAGATATGTATGGGAAATATATCTGTTTTAAATATAAAATGTGTTATTTAACTTATTAATATTTTAAATGAGTAGATTAAAAGCTAATATTGAATTGACTCTAGGCCTTCTGAAACAAAAATGAACAGAGGTTGTATTTTATACAAATAAATTTGATATGCGAAAAAGATGATAAAATGTTAATGAAAGTCAAAATATGACACCGCTGGAAGACGATACAGATTAAAGTAATGCAAGCTGCCGATTCGATATTTGTTCTAAATCAAAATTGTGTTGTGTTTCATTGAAATAAATAAAAATAAATATATATAATGTTTACTCTAATGTTAGTCTAGGCACCCTTTTTTAATATTTAGAGATTGAAGCCGTTGTGAGAGTTGTAGTCTCCCCGTCAAGTATTTAAACAAGCAGGCATCTTATACACTTTGAACCCATTCCGCGTTGTGAAAGTGCGAAATTCCGGCTGCTGTGCAAAAATATATTGAATAATTATTAGATTTATAAAAATAATAACTTATTCAAACATTAAATACATGCACAATTATCATAAGAATGAAATATATTAAAATAAACAAGCACTTTCTCAACTCTCAATGTCGGATTTTTGTGTCAGTCTCATTTATACGTGCTTATTAATGTACGACAATCTTCGTCTGTGTTGCCGAGGGCATCGTTGGCCTCAACAAATAATTGTTGCAGGCGATTATTTATTTTTTGTCGAATAAATATTTTACTAGGAGTTTTGTTATTAAGGATTTATTATTAACAAAATGTATAAGCAACAAACATTATAAATGTCCGGGTGACCTCTTTCAACTCTGCCCAATATCACTGGTAGTTTCCTTCGCGTTATCCAAAAGGTATTGAAGTTCTCCACTCCTTGTCAATGCCCCCGTTTGTGCCTGAAGGGCATGCTACTATTCATCAGTCATGTCTTCGACGCGGTCATCCGCCTATATAATCTCTTGTAAACATCGGAAAAATGTATTTTCTTGCAGCCCGGTCCATATAGTGAGTGCTTTCATAAGACATCAGGGAACTGTACTGTGCTCTGGCATCCCATTGCGACAAGGAAGCCTTTTCGTCATTGCATCTGCCCGCAAATAAATATACATATATAGGCACTCCAACGGTGACTATTATTTTTTCCTTGAAGTGCCCGACCCTCTTCATCAATTTGTCAATTTTCAAACTTTCAACCTTAACCTCATATTTTGTAACTGAAAACATGTTGGATAAGCGCCTAAATGAAGTTCCCATACCGACACTACAACAGTCATTAGTTATCATGTCGGACCCTATAACGGTCTCGAAAAGGGAGTTATTTTTTGTTTGAAGTGATCAAAATCTTCTTTTGTTGTCAAATATCAAATTCAATCCTTACTTTCTATTTTGAAGTTAAAAGGTTCGGGGTTGGTGAGGTTTGGGATGTAGTAGGCATCAGCAATGGTCCCACGCCTTCTCTGCAAGACCAATAAAGACGTATCTCGTATCGATCTCAAATAAATACCTTGTTCTTGGTCCGAAGTGCCTACCTCCTCTATTTAACAATATTTGTGTATTTTCAAATTTCCGACAACCCTAACATCAGATTTTGAAACACACTGCCACGTATATAATTATAGTCCATCACGGTATCCAACAAATTTGGTATGGAGAGTCCAACCACTCTACCAAATATTGTCAATTTTAATGATATAAACAAAACACTTTTAACTTTGTTTTTCTTAGCGCTGCCCATATTCTTTCCCGTCATCCACTGTATATCCAATGTCTTTCACAACACAAAATTGTGCTTTCATAATTGTTCGCTACGCACCGTTAACTGTTCGATAGTTAGCGTTATACAAGATGATACTTGTCTTATGTAACATTTCGATTTGTGTTTAAAACCTTATACATTTTATATAAAAGTGTGCGGTAGCTTGAGTTCGGTCCAGTTATTAAGAGTGTATAAAACGAAGTAGACCGACCAAATTTATGCCAGACTAATACATTGATAAATATTTAACGAAAGACTGTTTATTTCCAGAAAATATCGCAAATACTGGCACAGCTTACCAGAGTTCTAATTATTACTGGAGTTATCAAAACGCTGGTTATTTAGTAGCAAGCTTAGCCATTACTGGTGGACCAACACATGAATTTTATAGTACGTCTTGTGCTACAACTGCAGTCTATCCTGCACGCTATGTTGCATGGTGGATGTTGGCGTTTCCGGTAGATACTGTTTATATCACAAATGTTCGGATTTATTACCGACGTTACTGTAAGTAGTGTGATTCTCAGTTTTTGCATCGACTCATTCGTTTCATAAGGTTTGTATTTATCTTTTGATAGGAATCAATCATAGGAGATAATGTGTTTTGAATGATTGAAAGTAGGATACATCGATTCCAATGATCTTTAACAATATAATTTCAAAATATCTATTGCCTATTATATTTTATTCATAGTGTCAATTTTAAAAAGGAAACTCAGTTTATGCATTTTACAACTGAGCTTATGCATTTTTTAAGTTCGATTTAAAAGGAGGGGGGTTCTGCGTTTTCTGAGTATCCAGAGAAAACCACAATAAAACTGCTATAATATTGCACTGAGTACACCTAACAATCAGCGGGATTCAAACGCACGACTTTAGTGGTGATAGGCACTGATTACACAAGTACTTGAAAATCCAACTACCATACGACCACGAGGGCCCCACCATTTATTTTAATCTAGATGTTTTCGGAAAGTTTTTTTTTTAATTTATTTATGGAATATATAAATATTGAACATATTCATTATAAATTAATTTTGAGAACAAAATTTAATGATTTCTCGATGTTAATTAGGATTATTTCATGGGACTATCTGAATTTATTGTTGGCGAATGAATATGGGGGCGACGTAACAATACCAACCCAGGTTATCAAGTATAACTAATGTTGCTCCAGGCGGATCAGCCAATCAGATTGCAGTTTTCACATCAAATTAAATTAAATAGGCATATAGTTAAAGGCATTACTTATATATCATATTTCAATATTACAGTTATCATTTTCATATTTAAATATTTTCAGCCGGATTCCGTCTTGCGGGGTATTCCTTGTATGTAAGTAACTCAAGTATATTGAAGACTGATGGTTATCTCTGCTATCATGACAAAGGACCAGGACTTCCATCCGTATATCAGGAGCGTAATTGTAACCACTTAGGACAGTATGTTATAATCTATAATGAACGAAATGAAACGTCAAGCTATAACCCTGCTGGGTACAGTCCTAATGCAGTGTTAGAACTATGTGAAGTAGAAATATATGGTAAGTAAACTTTTCAATCTGATTATGATCACATCTCTCACTTGCTGCCATTTATTAATATGTCGCGGCGTGAGAGATATGAGGAAAACCCATTTGGTGGGGAAAATATCTTCTTCAGCATTTGTCCATAGACTCTTATCAAAGTTACTCTTATAAACCTTGAGTTATTGTTTGTGGACTTGTTCTCATTTCAATATAGCTGAACTACTTCTCTTCACTTGACGTACAACAATTAGTAAATTAATACATTAAACTACAATAAAAACAAATCATTGGACTGCACATGGTTGGTCTCCAAGCAGTTATCCGACAGTAATTTTCATACCACTGGGTTGATATATCTGTTGGTGATCTGTGTGCTGAAATAAACCGATATATTGTCAGAAATTTACATCCATTTCATATCAGAGAATATTATAGTTATATATTAATATGAGTAGGAAATTAAATAAACACGTCATCCCCGACGCGCTGAAGCAAGTGACATAACAACGGTAAACTATCCTATATATGATTTAACGTCCTTTCCCATGGTTATATAATACTAAGATTGTCCATCAATAATTGCTATGGTGAAAAAAAATCGTATATTATCATTTCTCCACAGAGAATTTCACAAATCAAATATCTCTGCCATTTATTTTAAAGTACATCAAGCATGTGATATTAAATATGATTGTATTCCTTTAAGGTTGCTATAAGACATGGTATGGAACAAACTGTGAATCACGTTGCTCGTTAAAATGTATTGATCGACACTGTTTTCCGGGTAATGGAACATGTGTATGGGGTTGTAACTGTCTACGAGATAGTAACTGTGATGCGTCGACAGCTTGCAATGAGGGTTGTGAAAAAGGTCATGCAGGAAGATTTTGCAATTACTGTGAGTTTCTGTTGTGTTAAATGTCATTCCAAGAAAACCTGCGTTTCTTGAGTAAATTCCATATCTGAAATATTTTATAGCATTATACAAATCCAGTCACTTCAATACACCTGATATGTCGATACAGTTTCCATGTATATTTGTACAATCGACTCACAGCCGCAAGTGATAAAGTTTACCAGTTGTTTGCACATGGTCGGTGGTTCTCTCCGGCTTCTTCCACCACTAAAACTGGTCGCCATGATATATGAAATGTTGTTGAAAGTGGCGCTAATCACAATAAATCAATCAACCAGTCATATTTGTAATGTTTACTTCTTTGTTCAGTTAATTTATTATAATGGTTGTTTGTTTTTTGTTTGTATTTTTGATTTTTTTGCGGGGGGGGTTTTGTTTTTGTTTTGATGTTTTGTTTCTTTTTTTTATTTTTGTTTTTGTCTTATATAATTGCCATAAGAAACAATTTTATTTGTGCATTGAAATTATTAATATTTATATTTCTATCTCTCCTCCTAAATGTGCATAAATATTTGCCACTAGCTATTATCCTTAAGCAACAAACAGTTAAACACTTCTGGTCCTCCCCCTTTTACCATGATAAGCCTAATTGTGTGTATGTATTCACGTTAGCAAGCCCGTTTGTACAGACACGTAATGATACTGACCAAAGTTAGATGTTAGATTGTTAGATGGTGAAAGATATAAGAAGGTGACATCTTACTTCCTTCCATGTCCCATATGATTATTATATCAATAGTATTTAAGTCACAAAAAGTGATATAAATATATATGCACTAATGTTTTTGTTGTTTGGGACATTTTCTATATTAAGTTAATTGTCATGTGTACTAATCGTCGCTTCAAACGAATGAATATACATGAGATAAATAGAAATGCGAGATAACATTATAATTAAGAAATAAATCATGGAAGCCAGAATGTGTTTTGAGTTTTAACATGGGTTGGTGGATATTAGTATTTTATCCCGAGACGGAGGTCATATTATAATATATAATAATTCTGATATACAAAGCAACGCTTGCGAGCCTTAAAACTCATAAACCTTGCATCAAGCACAGTAAAGCCAAGGAAACATCGAACAACACTCAGTCTAACAAACCGATATCCGAATTAGATTTCTATCAGTTAGAAGAAGACATGCTTAGATAAATCTAAATTATGAGGATACCTGCTGATATGTTTGATATAACTGTTGTAAAGTCATGTGAGAACTGATATTTGTACAGGGTAATGAGATGCGCCTGTATTCACCCTTGCTTTGTAGTGGGGTTCATGTTGCGGTGCTCGATCGTTAGTTTTCTGTGAAGTGTTTTGTACAGCATTGCTTGTCCCTTTGTCCACTTTCATTTGGACATTGTGTTTTACATGTATGTCTTTCTCCGACTTACGGCTTCTATTTACCCCTTTGGCGTCTTCAACCTTTTCTTGTTACAGTTTTAATATGGTATTTTTTTTTATCTATTATCAACAGACAATCTTGCATCAAACAAGGTAGCAACACAATATCCCTCCCTAGGACATTTACATGCCGAGTTGTCGATCGATGGAGACAAATCCTCAGGGTCATGTTCTCGGACAAGTGGTTCTCAAGCTTGGTGGCAGGTCGATCTTGGTGACATTTCCACTATCACAGCTATTTATATAACGTATCAATATACAGGTAAGATTTAAAAATAAAATAAAGATTTGTGTTACCTATCTATATTAGTACCCATGATATTTTCAGTGTATCGTGTATTAAATTCGTAAATCCAACGAGTGAAACAAAACTGGAAACAAACATAAAGTCAGACTTTGAAATTATTTAAACAATGAATCGAAAGTTATTTCGAGTTTAGTAATTTTGAATATACAGACATAGCTACCAAATAATTTTGATTTATATTTACAGCTGAAATAAGACAGCGTGGCGATAGTCATTCATTATATGCATCTTCTACCAGCGGAATGTGGACTGACGGCATTTCATTAAACCTGACATCAACATTCATTGGCAGCTTCCCATTCATAAATTATATTGTAGATCCTGTGGTATTAGGGCGCTACATCACCTACGTACCCCCAATTGTCAACGGTATTGCTTACGTCGATATATGTGAAGTAGAAGTCGTCGGTAAGTGTTGAAATGAAAAGTAGGTTAGTACAGAGGGAGCAGCTTGTTTTTTTACTAAAACCACGTCTCCCTCACGGAAAGTATTCCTTTCCACGTGTTTTCCGTCGCAGAAAATACGACGGAAATCGATCTTTATTTCACAGGATAGATATACAATGCACGTAAATTATATATAACAATAACATCAAACTTGATTACATCAAACATAAAGACAACCGGGAGTGATGCTGATGTAGATGCTTTAACAAAAACTTCTCATCTTGTGCTCCACCCATACCATCATTCATAATGCAGATATTGAACATCAAACATTTCACGTAAAATCTCTACACAAAAAATAATTATTTTATATAACATTGATATATAAACACAATGGGCGCCACTAATGGGACAAAACATGTTTACTGTGCGAAAGCATCTGAGTTCACCCTCTATTTTTTGTGCGATTCATGTTACTAAACTTTATTTTTCAGTATGGTGTTTTGTAGATGATTGTGGTCCGTTTTCGTATGGTCACGATATTGTCTGTTCTTCGATATACTGCTTCTGATTACCATTTTACTATCTTCAAGCTTTTCACAAAGGGGATCTGCTGATATTCGTTGTTTCTTTAAGATTAAACCAATATAAATATTGACATTCTCGGATATAATTATAGAAATATGCAATATTAGGTATAAATATCGATATCATGCCTGGTACAATATTGGTTACAGGCATGTAAAATACGGCACAATATCGGTAGCAGATATGTCATATGCTCAAAATTGTCAGTAGCAATCTGCAGAACAGCAATAAAAGCGTTGTTCAGTTATTTTAATTTGTGTCTAAGTGTAATGTTTGAGTCTTTCGTATTGATTTACATCCATATCCTTCCTTACTATAGTAATATATGTAGCCATAATATTGGTACCATAAATGAAATATACTGCACATTATCTATATCACTCATGCCGGTCAGTGGTATTGATAATAGACAAAAGAACAGAAACAACAACATTCCTCAAGTGACTGAAAACTAGATTGTATAAGGATATATCGGATAACTTCGTTGTTTCGTTGGGGTCAACCTCATAGCTCTCAGTGACGATGAACACAACTACTTTAAGCAGAATTCGTGGTACATGGACATAGTTTGAATAGTGATTGAGTGATTGTTGTTTAACGCCAAATCAGCAATTTTTCAGCTATATCATGGCGAGAACAAGTTAATTTTCAATGAGATGATGATGAGGTCCGCTTTGTTCTAGACCAACACGCTGTGAGTTGGATTTTTATAGTGCTTGCTCACTGAAACAACATTCCGCGGGTAGACGTGTCGCTTCACTCGGAAACATTATTCTGATTCCGAGCCTACCAGTCTTTGCTCTTCCTTCTTAATGCTGCGTGCTTAGCGGAGAAGCATCAAGTACTAATTTTATTGTCTTTGGTTTGACCCGACTGGGACTCGAACCCACGATCTATCCCACTAGAGTCGAGCACGCTAATCATTACACCACCGATGCGGTAAGCATATATTGACTAAATCCCGATATGGCTGATATACTGGCAAAGATGATGCTTTAAGCAACACACAATAATAATAATAGATTGAGACACTGTTTAATGTATACATACAAAGCATAACAGGAAAATGTTATTTATATAACAGGATGTCCCGTTGGAAAGTATGGAAAAGATTGTAGTCAGAACTGCCCCCAGAATTGTTATGGATCCTGTCATCCAGATACAGGATTATGTGTATTAGGTTGTAATGATGGATGGGATAACCAATATAATAATTGTAATAAGAGTAAGTATATAATATTGTTTATTTTCAACAACAATTCATTAGAATAGATATAATTAAAACGTAGAATAACAAAGAAAAGCTTTGTGAGCAGGAATGCCAAATGACAAATAGCCGACGCATCTGACTTCGATCTGTTATTTGTTCCTCAGGAACAAATATTATGGAATTATCCAAAAGAACAAATACACGTTCACAGATCCATCGAAAGTAATACAAGAATTAAGTTATTATTACGTAAAATGTACTTATGTAAATTATTTGCGCTTACATTTGAAGATTCCTTTAAAGCGTTCGTGCAGATCCAGTAATTAAGCAATCAAAACCTCATAGATGACCCGGGTAATCCTAGTACTTTTAGGTTATTTGCTTTAGTTGAAAATGGCAGAAATAAAAGAATACGGCTCAACTGCAAGATAAGAACCGCTTAAAACAACCAGTGAGCACCCACCTCAGTATGAGATCGCCCAAACAGCAATAAAATATCCCTTTATGTGTAGTTTGCCTTTTTTTTTAATTCTATTTAATAAGAATTTAGCATTGATCTTCATTACAAATTAAAAACAACAACGTAGTTTCTGGAATAGCCTTCATCAGATACGCTCAAAGCCATACAATCTAAACGTCTTCAGGAGCAAGTAAACAAAATGTCTAAACAAGGTTGCCAGATATGCTAAGATTACCTACTCCTGAGGTGGGCGGACCTCAGTTTATAGAAATTACACTATTTAGGAATTATGACAAACTGATTATACGCTGTTCTTATTTTGCTCATACAAGTTTAATCATATGCTTGGACAATCTGTTGCGTTGTAAGCACATTCTTTTATTTTTTTTAAGCCTGTGAAAGTCCAAGATTTGGCAGGAAATGTGAAAATTATTGTTACTGTTTCAATAATCAGGCATGCGACCATGTAAGTGGAACTTGTCCAGGTGGTGGTTGCCAGAAAGGATGGGAAGGCACTAGTTGCAGCGCAGGTTTGTATTGAATATCATTGCTCTGTCAATTTATCATATGTTTCCTAAATAAGCGTTCAAGAACCATTCTTCACTGATCAACATATTTTCAATTATTAACAAATAAATCATTCCATTGACCTATTGACTTTGATTGATTGAATAATTACATTTAAGCCATTTTCAGTCATCCGTCAGCTACACTGAGCGTCGCTAGATACCAATAAAAAAAAATATTTACTTGTTGTACAAAGTCGAGCAAATATCGGCATATGACCTTATACTTGGCGGGTAAAAAGGATGATGATTATTAAATATGCGATCGATTGAATTAGCTCCTAAGCCACATAGATCCCTTGTTTATTCATGTTTATTAGTAAGCAACAAAGGTGAATTTAATGTGAAAACTGTCTAAAACATCTTATCTGAGTTAGTAATACCATGTTTTAGATGTGATTCTTGAATATGTAGAGACTGTTTCACACTTATTTTAGGGTATTAGTTCACCTTATTTTAGGGTATGAGTTATTCTCTTTGCTGATGATCATACCGTGACTCTCAAATATAAGATAACAATAAAAACGCTGTGTCTTTACTTTAATTTGTGTTTAGGTGTAATATGCGATATTCCCTAATGTTTAATTACACCCATTTCATTTCTTAATAACTATTTAATTCTTGAAAACATCTTAAAGAAAATATTGAATATAGAAGGACTTAATATTTCATTTAAGTATGTAATGTTGGACGTTTTGGTTACAACTGTAATGAATCATGTGATGGCTGTTTAATGGACTTGTGTGACAGAGTTAATGGTATATGTACAAACACTAGTGGATGTAGACCAGGGTGGAAACATAAAATTGACATGTGCGATGTCGGCAAGTTATTACAATATTATTCACTACTATAGCGTTGGTATGTTTTAATATATTAGAAATCTAACAAACCTCGTTTTACGGATACCGGTTACTAGTTCATGATATACTGATAGTACACCTATTGATGTTTGAAAGGACGGGGTTACGCTTCAGTGAATATAATGTTAATATTACAATCTTTTGAAGCAGCTATTAGCACAAACAAACATCAGTGGCAAAGCTAATACCAAGGATTTGCATAGTACTATACAAATCCTTGCTAATACAAATTGTTGTTGCACAAGAATTGTAAGCATATGAACATAAACATAATCATGTATGAGAAGAGCACATTGAAATAATTATAATTGCTAAATGTTGAAGGTTTTGTATACAGTGCAGCCTTTAGTATTGAATCCAGCCCTTAAAATCAAATTACAAAAGACGGGTAATTTTAGAAATATTCATTTTTTTAAAGTCGTAAGCATTTTCTCCATACAAATGTTACCCACCAACATAATGGTATCTATCAACTTCATATTATCTTCAGCATAAACAATTTTATCTCGAAAAGTACACAAACAAACTAGATATGCATATCATATTTTTCTTTCTCTCTAACGAGCCGATCCCTTTAGGACATGTTTTGCATTTTGCACCCGTGTAGTTATTTATACATATTTAATTTTACTCCATCCTAAATATAGATAATTATGTATTTGTTATATAGCTTGTGATGACGGGTACTTTGGTGACTGTGCCTCTATGTGTCACTGTCGTACTGGGATATGTCAGAAAACTACAGGGATATGTCCTAATGACCAATGTGATGAAGGTTGGATGGGAGGTACTTGTAGTCAAGGTAACAATTGACATAACTAATTCTGTAACCTATATTAAGGACAATGTTGTAAATTATAATTACCGTGTTGCTTGTGTTACATTCGACTGTTGTTGATCAACAACAGTGTATTGATCTCGTAGATGTTTATATATATATATATAAATATATATATATATATATAGTTCTTGGAAATTTAATTGCCTGTATGTAATCATATTAATATGAATTAATTTAGATATTAAGACAAGCATGGTGATACTATTTTCCCATTGCAAAACATGCTCCTGTTTCCGTACTCATGGAGTATATATATATGTGTATTAATGCGAATACCTTACTCTAGAATCTGTATTTATTATAGGGATTTTATGTTTAGATTTATAATTACTTATTTTGATATACAAATGTTGATTATGAAATAGATGTAAATGTATAATGTTCCCATTTATTGCTTTCAAAATCAGAATTTAATAAGACAAGTTGTAGATGTACATTGCAAGGAACCAGGAAATATAATCCAATGTTTTGTGTTAATGACCTTTCGTAGTCACATGTAGAGTTCGCACTAGGCGAATTTCAATAATGTTGTATAATTTTACATTTGTTCTAATTCCTCGAGAATGTTTGCCTCAGTCTTTATCAGGTAGGTTAGGTAGATGTGTTGGCATATTTCATAATTGACTTATTAATTATATATAGCATTTCTACCAATATTTATATTTTCAGAATGCAATGAAGGATATTTTGGATTTGATTGTGATAAATATTGTGACAGGTGTTCTAATGCGTCTTGTGAAAGATTCGATGGTAACTGTACATATGGGTGTATTGAAGGCTTTAAAGGACATCGATGTCATATATCAGGTAAACTTAGATCATATTCCGATTTATATTCTACACGTAGATGTAAATACTGAATAACAAAGCTAACAGTTCCCAAATTGTATTCTAAAATGTATAACAGTTATCATTTTCAACTTTCAACTATAGCGAGTGGATGTATTTGAGCACAAGCTGTGCTTAAAATATTTATATATTAACCATGATAATTTTTTATATGTTGTAGTTATACGACAAGAACCAATCGTTTCTGATCCCGTTCCCGCAATTGGTGGTGGAATCGGAGCCGGGATTGTGGTCCTAATTCTTATATTAATTGTTGTATTCGTTTTAAGGTGAGAAATTGTAATACAATACATGTATAAAATAAAACAAAATACCCACCGTTAGTGTGGTATAATCATATTAGCAATTGACATGAATATTGGCGGTATGAATGGATTAAAACATAGCTTTAAAATTCAGTGCGCACGAACACGTGTCTGGAATAACCTTCATCAGGTATATTCAAAATAGAAAGATTGAAAAGCCAAGTAATTTAAGTGTTTGGAAGCAATAAAACGAAATGGCCTAAAAAGAATAATTAAAATCGGATAAGGTTACCTATGCCTGAGTGGAAAACCTTAATTTTGATCAGCTCTTGTCATATGCTAAGATCGTTTTTTCCTTGTAAATTTTTCCATATATTTTGATATTTTTTTTAATAGTTGTTCTGCATTCTCTCCAAGTTATCAATATGAAACGTGAACACATATTATCTTGAATCATCATTTGTGAACAACTTTTTCTTGATTTTTTTTTTTGCAAGGCGCAGATCTAGGAGGAACACCAAAGCTAATGACCATGGAACCGCACATTTTTCTGGAGAACACATTTATATTAGTGAGTTATTTCTATTCACAATTTAGTTTGCCAATTTCTATATATTTATAAAAATGAATTTTATAATATACGTAGGGTAACATTGTGACCATTTTTTTTTTCAGAAATTGAAATCCAACATTTAACTTTTACTACAAAAGGTTGGAAAGTCAAAAAATGTTAATCCTAATCTTGATCTTTATATCGACGATGCATGAAAATGTGTCACCCTTACACTTCGTCGATAATTTCTATTATCATAAACGTTTGATTAGATTTTGTTTTGGTCGTATGTCATTTATATATTCTGTCCTTGTCATTGTGACACATTGACAATTGCTGCATTAATTTTTTGCACCCTAAAAACGTAAGGAGTGAAAGCTAGGTCAAAGCCATATCGGAAATAGATGCGCATAAAACTTTGTCCTACCAAGCTTTTTAAAGACCAAAAGCTTTCAAAAATCATGTAATGATAGATGAAATATAAAATGTAAACAAACAATTGGCAATACAAGAGAATCAGAAGTGTCGGAAAAGGGGAGTTAGTAAAAAGTTGTGAAATTGTGCATAGGCTAAGAATGTACATGATTACTAACTTGATGAAACGCATCTAGACTTAAATTACCGTCAGTGGTTAAAATTGACGAATGCGCGGAATGAGGAAGAACACAGGCCTACACAAAAAAACGCAAAGTGCATGACGAAGTTGGATACATTCAGGATACATTATATATTTATTCTTCGTGACACATGTACAGTGATGCCCTACTTTAAACATACTGTACTGTCAAGCTATTATGGACAATGTATCAGACACAATTTATAAACTTACGAGGTCTTCTCCGTAAATGTGCATATCTTGCACAAATTCAACATATGTTGTAAAACTGGTAGATATTTCGTTGTAGATCTTCATTTACTCAATGGAAGAAAACGATAGTTTTCCTTGGTAGTCTTTTTCATATCATTGCATGGCCGATAAAGTATACTATCAATGTCGTTAACGAATATTTAGACATTACCTTCCATTATATACTCATTTATTGTTGCGCATGCAGTCATTGCACTTTTTTTATCTATGAAATTTTAAATGGTGGTTATGAGGTGATATTGTTTACTTGAATTGTAGATAACCAGAGGTCGTCATTCAAGAAAGGGAATGATGAAAAGACAAAATTTGTAGATCCAATGGCCGATGAAGACAACATTCAAATATCTATAGTGAAAGATAAAGATGATGGGGGTAGCAAATCAGCAGCCAATAAAACCGACTATGCTTATAGCAAACCTCTGTCTGACGAATATGTGGATGTTGGAGATGTATATACTAATGTACCATCGGAACAAATTGCATCTAGATATAAAATACAGTTAGAAGACCTTCAGCATGTTATTTCCGAAAGACGGAAGAACGATGGTGCCGGGTTTAAAGACGAATATGATGTAATTGTCAAATTTGCACAATAACATGTAAAACACCTCAATAAATGTACATGTTGTATTTGTGCAAGATATACACACTATTGTATTTTCGCACATGCATTCGGTTTAACCCCACAACATGTGTGTGCGTTTCCCAAGTCAGGACCTGGATTTCCAACATCATATCTAGTTGTCTTTTTTGTGTTCAATGAGTTAAGATGAGAGGTGATTGTTCGCTTGGTTGATATTGGCAGAATTGTTGACCATCACTTTTTAAACTTTCTTTTCTTAATCCTAGTGTATCTTTTGTTGTGATAAGAACTTTTGTGAAGTTCGGCATTTTACTTTATAATAAACGTCAGAGATATATGAATGGTCAATCAAGAATGGACTATCTAGAGACACGGAAAACATTAGGCACATCACACCGAATGAAGACGAACAAATTATAATCTGTTGATAGTGACCACTGGTAAAAGTGCAAATATTAATATTTCAAGATGCAACCGCTTTATGAGAGCATATGATTATACCATTGTGTGAATGATATTTGTTTAAAGAATATTATTATAGGTCGTCATTTGAGTAAAATGTGTATTAATACTCATTACTAGCAGTCATAGGATACTGTGAGATAAAGAAGAGATATAAAAGTGCTCTTGATTAACATGCCATTTTACTGAATATATTTGCCATATATTTGCCAGATAGCTGACGAAACTACCAATCTAATGAAACATATTTTTAAAGGCATGATGTCAATGTAAAGCGCAGTACCTTTGCTGTCATCTCATTCATATAATGTAATATAAATAAATGTATTTTTATTTAGGTACTACCAAAGGGTCTTGTGCATCCCCACATTGAAGGATCAAAGGACGAAAACAAAATAAAGAACAGATTTTTAAAGACTTGGCCATGTAAGTACAGATGTAGATACGAAATTAGCTCACTTTATTAAATGATGATGAAAGGTAAAAATGCATTTGTTAACACAAGTATGCAGTTTGTTTTCTTATTCATGACTGATTTGAATGTATTTGAAATTATTCATGATGTTTTATGTTTATGATTACTAAGCACAAATATACTTACTCCGTCCCCTCGAATAGACAGCAGTGTGAATTGCGTTGGTATATATGTTGTACATGTATGTATTTTCGCAAATTGTCAAATTGTTGATTTTTCATCTCTAATCTGGTACAGTTCAAACATCCAATCTAAAACTCGTTGAAACATAGTAAAATCGATACCCCGAAAACACATATACACGATGGCTCAATTGCATGGATGGTACAGGAACTTCATTAAAAGTGGCGGGGTTAAGATAGTTGGTTCATTATGTAAAATATCATTTATATAATATTTCATTATATCTGCATACATTGTTATTACCCTTTAATATCATATTTTATTATACCTTCTTCTTCACCTTACAGATGATCATTCTCGGGTAATTCTACAAGACAATGATTCTTCTGATTATATCAACGCCAACTATATTGATGTAAGTTTTCCATATATCCTTCTTTGAAGGAAATTACACATGACTTTGTTAACCATTACATAATATCTGTGTCACAAATGACCATTGATATGTTCCGTGTGTTGTAGTCACAATCCGGTCCTCTCTGTAACAAGAATAAAACGACGGGTGTCACATGTGGCACAGGAACTGTCTACCCCTCAAGAGCACATGAGTTCACTCCCGGTTTTTTGTGGTTTTGTAATATCTTTAGTTTTCTGTGCTATGTTTTCTACATTGTTGTTTGTCCTTTCAATATTTTTCCTTTGGCCATTGTGTTGTCTGTCCTTCTTCGATTTACGGCTTCTGACTACCTCTTTGGTATCTTCAATCTTTACTTGACGATGCCAAATGAGTAAACATGAGCCATCAATCGAAGAGAGAGAAACAGTACAATGGCAAAAAGAAAAAGGACAAACAATAATCTACAGAACACCCTACTGAATGCTTAAGATTCAGTAATATGTGTTACTAAGTACCGGTATTTCAGATCAAAAAAGAGAACATTGTAAATACATGCTGGTCTGTTTAAAAAATATACAGCACACCTAATGTATTACCATCCAGCGCATAGAACAAAGTGCTGATGAGCTTTGAGAAAACCATTTGAATTAGAAATAATTTGCCAAATAAAGAATAAGTGCTCAATAACATAGCATACTGGTATAAGACACGTGATATTATTAACAAGGCTACAAATAAATTATCCCACTACAACGTTATTCCTAGTATCATTGATAATTGTGTCGTGGTAGTGGTTTACTGACAAATACATACTTTAGTTAATTAAACATAGACTTAAGGTTAAGATACGTAACACCACTTTCAACAATATTTCAGCTATGTCAGTTTTTTTCGTGGAAGGAACCGGAGTACCCGGCGAACTCAGAACTTTAGTGGCGATATGCACTGATTGCAAGGTAGCTGTAAATCGAACTACTATACGGTTACAACCACGACGGCAACTAGACATAAAAACAAAGAAATTAATCTAATTTCTTATTTTACAGAGTTACAGTAAAGACAAAGACTACATAGCAACTCAAGGTACAGTGCATATTATTTGAAATCATTAAAGGGATGCAAAAAAAAAAGATTTATTATAAAACAATATAATTATTAAATACATATTTGTTATTTAAATGAAAACGGACTGATTGGATATGTTAGCTTAGAATAAGCGTACAAACGTGGACGGTTATTTGAATCTAAGCATTCCTCTCTTGATAACAAAGACTTCCACTTGCACTGATGTTGTATGCTGATCTTAATTATTTGGTATTCTGTCTTTGTATCTCCAAATGATAAATATTTTTTTGATTGGCAAATTATGAACATTTGTGAAAAATTTGCATCTTAATAGATTAAGAATCCTTGCAAAGTTATGTCTTTCTTGAACAGGTTGCAGTGTACAAGTAACATGGTCATTATTTTATATTATATCAAGTAAATTAATTAAGTGATATGTCCGCAAAAAAATATTGTCCAAAAATTATTGATAAGAAAAGTAATCACATATTATGACCAACACAGCATGTAGAACGTTTCATTTTCATAACTCAAAACAGACTTCACGCAGCTGCCTAAAATATATGAAAAGAAGTAAAACATATAACATACATGTAAGCATACTTTTAAATACATAAACATATATGGCAGGTCCAAAGACGAATACTATAAAAGAATTTTGGTATATGGTATGGCAGGAAAAGGTTGAAATTATTGTCATGGTTACAAAACTGGAAGAAGATGGTCGGGTATTAAAAATATTATTCTATTTATTTTAAAAGTAAATAAAACATTTTTTAGAATAGTATGAGAAATGTACATCAATGCATCGAGATTCACACATATGAAGTACATTAGATGCATCTCTTTCTGACCGTCATGGACGTGATCAAATAGTACTTAGATTTAAATCTACCTTTTCTCGCCTCGTTGTGAGTTCGGTTGATTTCAGTTTCACTGTTTACCCGATACAACCTTTTGGGATACAAGTTGTCAGTGACGAATGCAAGGTCGTTGGTTTTCACCGAGAACTCCGCTTTCCCCTGACGAATGAAACTGACCTCCAAGGTATACTAGTAACTAAAATATTGTTTAATCACCCATAGTGTTATCTACAAATCGAACGAGTATATATTATTGTTTGATCTATATACAAAAATGTTGTTTATTCTTTCAATTTCAAAATGTATGCATGTACTTAAATTTGTTTGTAGATTACTTTACGAGCAGTATACTAGGTGCAACTTTATGTTATAAACTTTGTCAGTGACATATGCATGTGTGTGGTTTTTTCTGGTTGCACCAGTTACCGCCACCAATAAAACTGGTTGTAACGATAAATTTGAAATATTATTTAATATTCAGTTAAATACATACAAGAACATATTAGATACATTATAATATTATCGTAAATATTTCCATTATTCTTTTTTATAAACATTAGTGTATTGCTTAAATAGCCAATTAAAACAACTTTTTGGGTAATCATTGTCGTTCCACAGCAATTTGGTTGTTAACTTTTTTCCTTTTTTACTGTATTATAATCTTTCTTGTAGAAAAAGTGTGATCAGTATTGGCCAGAAAGTACAGCAACATCTATATCTGTAGGACAGCACAATGTTTCTTTAATTACTGAACAAGAACATACAATTTATGTTTACAGACAGATAAAAATGTTCAATGCAAAAATGGTAAGATGATACATTCAAATATGTGTTGCACGTTCTCAGCCAAACATGCCTACTGTAGAACAACAAAACAAGACAAGAAGAAATCTGACACTAACAGTAAAATAAAATGAAAAAAATATATCACACTATATATATCGGAATCAACATTGTCAGTTACGAACATTTTAAATATTTTATGTAGTATTATGTTAATCAAAATATATTTTCAGTATATTTTCTAATTTTTCCTGGCGTCTTTGTTTTAAAGCTTATAAGATTTACTTAGGATATCGATCAACTTGGTTTATTTGTACCAATCTGATTGATTGATTTGTTGTTGATGTCAGATGTCAGTATTTCGCATAGACATGGGGAGAACAAGATTAAAAGAAATAAATATTGTAGGCAACATATGTCCCTGGAATAATCAGAAGGACGGATGGCTTGATTGATACAAGAAGGGGTTGTATTGAATAAAGTCAACCATTTTGACTTGGAACAGGCCAATAAGGACCACACATGCTATGTACAAAGAACGTAAGCATCTCAATGCACGAGGCACTCGTATTCATCACGTTCTACGTATACGTAGGAGTTGTGTATTTCATTCGCCCCACCTAACCAGCGAGTGACCGTATGTGAGTGGTTGTAGCCTGATTAAATTCGCCAGAATAAAGAGGGTACATGTATTAAACACACAAAACCAAATAATACGTTGTTGATGAAATTCTGAGATTCAGTAATACAGATAACTACTTAGAGTCGAGTAATCGATCTGAAATACCTAACACGTAGTTTAGCTCTTAAATATATTGAAAATTGTGATACCATTCCCTTCAGGTCATATTTTGTTTATTCTAGAATAAATCAGAGAGGATTATACATCATTTCCATTTTACTCAGTGGCCAGATCATGGCGTTCCTGATAAAATAAAACTGGTCTGCTTTTATAGAAAAGTAAGGCACATACGAAAATCTTTGAAAGGTCCAATGGTGGTGCACTGCAGGTAATTAACTAATATTTCAACAGCATATACTCGTGAACATGTAAAACATATTTATGATTAGTATACAACGAGTTATAATAACAAGCTTAATTAATATTTTACGAAGAATTGTACAAAACTAGTGTGAGTTATCGATGTGTAGAGACACACTTTCAACTATGCTTGCATAAATCATCGAACAAGGCAGTAATGCACAAATGCAGATCAGTGTATGTTTATTACAATAAATTTTTCAATTGTATTTGCGCTAGTACGATGTTTCATTGTCGGATGCTCTATGATATTTTGGTACTGTTACGTCGTGCATTGACATAAAACGGTGTGTTTTATTATATAGATGTGCCCAAGATGGCACCACCATTATTTTTGAGCTGGTCACACAAACACTGCACTGCTCTTCTAAATCGTTATAGCTTCCTTTATTAGTCCAGCTATTTGTATATATATATATATATATATATATATATTTCAGTGCTGGTATTGGGAGAACTGGAACGTTCATTGCCATTGATGCTTTATACGAGAATGGTCAGAAAACAGGCTATATCGATATCATGGAGTATGTTCAAATGATGAGAAAAGATCGAATGAATATGATTCAGACTAAAGTAAGTGTTGTCTCCCCATTATTTTTCATTGTGTATGTTATGCGTTCCAAAATCGACGACGGGCAATATTTAATTAACAGTTTATTTAAAACATTTTACATTTATGTAATGCATGATTTTAATTAACAGTAAGCTATTTATCTGTTTGAATCCACATGATTAACTTAAATTTCCTCCATGTTAATAACTATGAGAGAGACAATTACGCTTTATTCATATATACTGCGCATAGATCATAATAGTTAAATTGACTTTTTGAAGGTGACATATAGGTCGAATGGGCCGGGTGTAATTATTGTGAATATTATATTATGCAGTGATGTATGCTTTACACATGTCACTACAATAAACAATTTACTTACTTACTTATATATTAAATATGCACATATATTAATTCCTCAAAAACATAAGATCATAGTTCAACAAAACTACTTTTTTTATAATTTATCCATTCAGAGGGTTAAATCAAGTAATTAACACAATTTTAAATAATCAAATGGTGTTGGTATTAGGTATTATATCCTCCAATATTCCACTAAAGCATATTTCAATAATTGTATTTGTATATGAAATACTAAAACAACCATACCTGCAGTTTCCCATTACAGCGATATGTGATGAAGTCTGTCAGCGATGTAAGGAAGGTCTGGATTCCCCCCCCCCCCCCCCCCCCCCCAGGAACCTTGGTTTCATCCATCAATATAACTGACAGACACGATATTAATACAAGTTTCGTTAAACACCAATGATTTAATCACAATATTCTGACTTTGTTTATCTGTATGGAAATTATTTGACTAAACATTTTAGAATTTCAATAGTAGTTGAATAGTTTGATTGTATCATTGGGATGCTTTCATCATTTCTATTTTATATATGTATACATGATGTATGTACCTTTTCAAAAAGTGCGAATGCTGGTATAACAAGAAGCACAATTTAAAGACGATGGCAATACTATTCTTCTTTTTGTGCTTGTCTAAGACTATCTCGTCAATCTGATATACTGGATTTGCTTACAGGAGCAGTATACTACTGTGTTTGAGTCGCTATTAGAGCTTTTTACTGTCCCTGATACAGCCATCGATAAGGATGATTTTTGTAGTCACCTCGAAAATCAAATAAATTCCTCACAACCAGCAAACCAAGCCAGCATAAGAATAGAATTTCAGGTATGTGTCTCATATTATATAATATCGCTCTTGTCTAAATATGCATGTAATAGCAAAAAAAGTAAATGTTGTCTTTAAAATCGAAAAGTGTTGGGTTGTTTTGGGTACATGCATTTCCCAGCTTTTGTTCATTTGTATTTCATGTCATAGCCGATAATTTAATATGGCTACCATGTCGAAGTGTTATTTTATATAAATTGCTCAACAACTGACTTTATTCAACACGTATTGTACACGAAGGATGATAATTCCACACTCCAAATAGATTACCTCTTTTTGTATCAAAGATGAATATTGACTTGAATATATTTATTGGATATTTGTCATTTATTGTTTTCTTCATTAGTCTCTGAAATTGAGTCAAAGAAACGTTGTGCATAATGCATCTTTTGAATTATTAAATAATTTTGTGCTTATTTCAATGAACTAAATATGGATAATAGTATGTGTAAATCAGGTAAAATAGAGTTGTCAGCATCTTATAATGGTCATGCAATTACAAGTAATTTGTAAATAATGTTTATAATATTTATGTCTTGTAAAAGATAAGTTGCATAGTACAAAGATAGTTTAAAGATGTATATATATATGCATGATTATTCGACGTATCAGGATTGGGACAGGAACACAATTGATATATGTATGTGTTTGTAAATTAGAAGAACAACAAGCATCAAGCTTACTATGTTTAATATCAAATTCGATATTAATTTAAATGACCTTAATGTTAATGTATGTGTTAAATGATAATCTTATATTGAATTGTTTCCTTTTTCACTGTAGAAACTGCAGGACTTGAAACAAAGTTACTCTGATGAATCCTTCAAATCTGCTAAAATGAAAGAGAACGCCTACAAAAATGTTGATGCAACCATTTTGTCCAGTGAGTACAAATAGAAAACATCATTTAGTTTTGGACATAACAAAAGTGCGTTATTTATATTCAAATGCAATCGAAGGTCATTGCAATTTATAATTTTGTTTTCAACAATTTCTGAATGTTCTCACTGAATAGTTTTGATTTTTAAATCTAAAGATTTTATTTTTCTGTACACCTACATTGAATGCATGTTAGAGTGTTTATAAAAAAAAGTTTAAATATAGCAAAGTGTAATAAGAAGTCGCAAATCGAAGAAGAACAGATCACACAATCACCAAAAGAAAAGGGACGAAAAGATAAACAATAGTCTACCAAAAACTACTCAGACAATTAAATATTGCGAAACATGATCCCAATCCGCGTTTTTGGGATAGCATTCCCTTACCAAGAGTGTATCAGTTACAATATATGTATATATACGCATGTGATTATGCATTTAATATATAGTGCATCATTTGTTATTCTTTGACAAATTTAATTTAAACCAGTGCTATATGATTTCGTATTTAGACGATAATTACAGACCATTTCTGATGTCATTTGAAAGTTCAAGAAATGACTACATCAATGCTGTTATCATACCAGTAAGATTTCAACGTTATTCCATTTATTAAATTTATAAATTCCCTGTATTGTATGCAGAGTGTATAATTCTTAATAAAGTTTACTTATGAATTTTTTGTTCTGTTCAAAGTAGTAAAAAACTTAATCTATATGAACTGATGAGTTCATTTCATATAATATGCCAAACATGGTACTTTTTCAGAACATTCACACTTTCTTAGATATTTATGTAAAATTGTCATGTCTTTAAATAAACTCTTCATCTGTAATTAATAAGAAAGGATATGGGTGTAAGTGGACTATCCACTTTGACAGAAGTTAAAGAAAAGGAACAAAGATTGTATTGTTGTTCAGTATGGTCTTCTGTAATGAACACATATTTGATTTTGTCTGTTCCATCATTTTTATTAGTATATTATTAATTTGTATCTACAACAATTTGTTTTTTCTTCTGTCAGGAATATACAGGGAAGAAACATTTTCTTGTTACCCAGTACCCACTTGAAGACACGGTTGTTGATTTCTGGTCATTGGTGTACGACACTGACTCTACAATTGTTGTACTGTTAGAATCGGTCAATGAGGTGTGTATGTACCTTCAAATAATTCCCTGTTCAGTAGGAATCAAACGAAAATCCACAATGACGAGAGAACCAAACCATTGAAGCATAACATCGCTCTGAATAATCTTAATTGTATCATCCTAATATAATGAGATAATTTCTAGAACATGTTGATAACTTCTTTCCAATCGAGCATAATTATTTGATAACCGTACATGTGAGCTGCTACAAATGTCTTCGAAACATCCACTTGAACCCCAAAAACGTCATCTGAACCTGTTTTGAACCGCATCAAAAGTGTGCGCTGGTTCACCTAATATTTAGATTAAACATTTAACATGGAAAAAGTTAAATTGTCAAACTCCTCCTTTTTATGTTTCTCTGGCAATAACACCAAAATATCAATTTTATTCCGATTTTGGGGGGGGGGGGGGGTGGGTGTCTGCCTCTGGTTGGTCTAAAGACCTTACTATATTTGTTGATTTCGTTAAAGAAGGAAAACACCCATATATATTACTTTATTTATTTTACTTTGCTCTTACTTTGATTTTGCTATTCATTGTACATTGGCATTATTTCAGGGTGTTCCTCTGTGGCCGCAACACGGTGGGGAGTTTGACTTCCAAAAGCTCAACCTAAAGCATAGTACAGATAGTTCGTTATCAGTATTAAATCTCAATTTAAATCACAAGGTTTGTTTAGCATGAGTATTTCTATCGTTGTACTGTATTTATGATGTATATTACAAATAGACTTTGAAGGTGACCAAGGAAAAAAACACAAAACAATTACAATTAAAAGAATAATAATTTCACAATGCATAAAGCTCCATTTCAAAGAATTGCAATCGGAGTTGGAAGCTCATTGTGTCTAGTACATGACAGTCCAATTTCTCAAAGATGTGTAAAGTGTCGAGTAAGAGAATGCATATCAATGATTCAAATTGATAACAGGTACAACAGTTATTAACATATATATGTGAATTTGAAATTTCAAAACAAGGTTTCATCCTATTTATGATAGTGGCTATTACTCATTTTTTTATTATACTATACCATACTATTTATGAGATATTATTCAAGGGTTAGGGTTATGGTGTTTAATGCCACATTCAACAATATTTCAGTTATATCGTGGTAGTCAGTTTTAATGGTGGAGGAAACTGGTGTTACTGGAGAAAACCATCGACATATCGCTAGTCAGTGACAAACATTATCACATAATATTATATCAAGTACACCTCACCATGAGCGGTATTCGAACTTACGATGTTAGTGGTGATAGGCACTAATTGCATTCGTAGTTTTAAATTAATACTCCAGTTAGGTTGTAAATATAGTATATGTGACAACACAATTTTTCATAGTTCAGCTATGAAATGATATTCTATCTAGATAGGTTCACAAGATACGAGAACATCGAATGGGGCTAATTATGTATCGTAAACGGAAACGGAAACATGGTGACTTCAAGACATCGGATTTTGTTTTATTTAATGTAGGAGAAAAATGAGCATAGAGACATAAGGGTGATTTCCATGGATGACTGGAATATGGAAAATGTACCATTGTCTGGGAAATGTATGCTAGACCTGCTGGATGATGTTTCATCGTGGCGGGAACAACGTCCAGGTTCAGTGGTGGTTGTTTGTCGGTAACTCAAATTATATTTTATGACTAGAAAATTATTACATAGGCCGCGTTAAACATATGTCTACTTTGGTATTGACTCTTCTATTTAAAATAGTTTAATATACAATTGAAGCATGATGAATCATCATATACTTAGTATGATATATTATACACTCATTGACTGATATGCAATAGCAAGTTTAGTGTTCTCTGAAATAACAACTATCGCTGGCGGCAAAACCAATATGCAGGTGTTCCGAATTAGATCACATGACCTCTTGTTTAAGTGCTAATCACCAGGAAGGATATATTGTCCTGGCTTGTATATATTAACATAGGAAATTAGGAAACCAGATGTTTTATGCTAACTGGAGTCCTGCTTGAGTAGACTGGGTCTTTTTCAATAGTGAAATACCTACAATTCTGCAATTCCGTGTATAGAAAAGGCAATATATTATTTAATTTCTTATTCGGCATTCATGTAATAGTATACTTTGATGTCAGTAAAATGTTTATTTTAAGTGATGGATGTAAGAGAAGTGGTGTCTTCGTTGCACTCAGTCTGGTTTTAGAGAAAATGAAAATGGACGACGAAGTAGACATATTCCAGGTGGTGAGAACAATACAAATACGAAGACCGGAATTTGTCCCCAATTTTGTAAGTTTATTGTCTTGCAATATCTGCATGTACGTGCAATATCGGGGCAAGCAATAGTAATATCAGAACTTCGTTTTGCAATATTTTACTTTACCATTACTTTTTAATGTTGATTTTTTTTATATTTAGTTAATATATTTAATTTATAATTAAATTTAAGTTATAAGATTCTGTGCATGTTTTATATACTGGTTATTCTGTTTTTTCTTTCCATTTTTATCTTTCAGATATAATTTCAATATACATTATTTGCTGGTACAACCATCCATGTGTGAACAGTTTATGTCTGTGCTTAAATGTGTATGCCTTTAATACTTTAACTAAGACTATAGTCTTATTTGTTTTAACCCTCGTAAATATCAGAAAAGTTTTAGGATACCACAGTGGCAATCAAGCCGTAAATTGAAAACGAGACAAACAACAAAATGGTCTAAACAAAAAGATAAAATCAAAGAACATTCAATGATTTACAAAACACGATACAGAAACTGGAGATTGAGCAATATGAACCCCGCCAAGAACCAGGGTGTGAAATTAATTGCTACAGAATATGTGCTATTAAATGTATTTTGTACGGATCTGTAATCATTATGACTTTTTTTTACATTTTGGATGTTAATTAAAGCATTATCATCTCTTTTAGAATCAGTATGAATACTGCTACCATTGTATTAATGACCATTTGGAAGAGAAATCGTTGTATGCAAACATTTGAAAGCCAAGGAAGACATTTTATTAAATACTATTACAAAGGTGCATGTTGCTACTTTCAATTCATGATTCTTTAATTGTGTCATTTAGTTTGATAGCATTGTATTTCTGCATAAGTTTAACTTACATTCTTTACAAAATAAATATGCATTTTAATGTTGATGATGCCATTCATTTTGATCATAACATCAGATTACATCATTCCAGTAATATTTTAATAACATTATCAATATACATATACTATTATTTAAGAGTAGATTACAATGTATTACCTCTTGCAGTTACCTCATGTTGAGACTATTGTTAAATGATTTGTGCATTTTTAAAAGGATATTACATTTCAATTACTGCACATTACAAGTATTATTATCTTATTTTGCGTTCAGAATTTTATTATTGTGAACTCTCACTACGCAGTATTTTTTTTTTATATCGGATAACATTCATAAGCGCCTATTTAAATAAACTAAAAATATAGGAAACCATTATTTCACGGATTTACTTCGCTTTATTCAATGTTGAGTTAGTTAAATATCAAATATAATTCGTGCGTTTTAGTTTGAAAATTAGTCAACACAATTGAACAATAAAGAAGTTGATATGCCATTTATTGCTAATGGCTCGTTTTTGGAATAAACTTCAGCAGGTACATTGTACGCTCATAATAAAAAATTGAAAAATTAGAATAAAAACAAATGATCGGTTGCTTGATAGGTCTGTTGGTGGAAGTTGCATATGTATGAAATCCATAGTAAAGCTTTGTCAAAGCCAGGTTTAAAAATACATTGCTTAATGGGATTTCCTTTACCTTGAATATGACAAGAAAATAATTTCGTGCACATTTTAGTATACAGTATGCTACATCAAGATTACATACAGATCATTTATATCATGTATGCAGATATTTACAGGGTTATTTATTACATTTCAATGCTCCTTATTAGAAACCAAATATTAAAGTTGTTTTTTAATGTTTTCTGTTATATTGATGTATGGTACATTTTAAGCTTTTTATACATGCTAATCTCAATGTTCTTCTACTATTTTATTTTACATGTATTCAGACTTTATATGATGCTTTATAACTATGTTATCCTGTAATTAATGTGTTTTTTTTTTTATTATTATTGTTTTAGAAATAAAAATATGAAATATTAAATCATTGCTTATCAGATATTTTGCTTTGCTTCCATAATATTTGACTTTGTTGTTTTTGTTTCCATGACAAATGCTTATAGGTTTTAATTCATTTGAGAGAAAAATAATCATGTTACTGTTAGAGTTAAGGTTAAGCAATCCTCAAACTATATCCCCATCTGGTCATCTCATTACATACACATGCATCCTTTTTCCTCCTTGGGAAAAAAACATTGTGACACCAACTGTAAACCAGTTTTTAGTTGTATCAGTAGACACATACACTGTTAGTATATTGATGGTGGATATATAATTTATTTGACAAAGATTATAAGATACACGGTGTAAGACGAGCTTTGGTTGGTTACCCTCAAAGTCTGCTCTCACCCCAGGTCTTTTGGAAGGTGCATATATTTGTGGTAAATGTACAAAGTACTTTGAAGTTGGTTTTATTGAGTATAATATAACAAATACTAGTAGTTCATGGCACTTTGGGCCAAATGGCAGTATGGACCGGTCTGTCACCCTCAAAATACTATATGGACCGAAGCGAAGCTGAGGGTTCATTATAATATTTTGTGGGTGATATATTGAAGTTACGTCTCTGCTGCCTAGATGTCATTTAAATGAAAATGATTCGAGAGTTTTGTCGCTTTGTACGTGTTTCGTGAAATGTAATATGATATCTTAGTTGTCACCGGTTTATGCACACACGATACAATTCATCGATTACATGTTATGCATTTACCTGTACCTTGTGTGTACAAATATTTTACAAAGTATTTTGATTTGTACCTCTGGGTTAATTGAGTTACTGCAGCTACATTGAATCCCGACGTTTATTTGTGAGATCCATGTTAGCCAAATAATATGAACATCGTTCTAGTTAACAAATCTGGATGAGAACAACTCAACTCTGCTGGTTTCTAGAGATATTTGTTTTTATTTGTGGGTGCTAGTGTCAGTCAGCTTAAACACCTCTCAGAAGATTTATGATAGCCTGCTTGGTAATTTTGATAATATAAAATGTGTGTCATTTTTTTTTTGGACAGATTCTGGAGTAAGATGTGAATATTTTACTGGAGTATGACATCTTATTGTAATTCCCTATTGCTTCTTAAATTGCTCTCTATCTTGATCATTTTGTACTTTGTCCTTTTGGAATTGTAAATTAGATCATCACTACCCGAAGTATAAAGTTTGTATGTCCCTTCAAATTAATGGATTGATTTTATGTATAAATAAATACGATTTAAGCATTTGTACCAAAGCAATTTTCTGATCCGAATAAGTCTTAATACTATCAGGCCAATATGAATCTTGATCAGTAAGCAAGCAAAACAATGTGCTCTCTGCAATTTCAAAACATCTCAGATATTTAAAAAATCATTTGAAACCAATATTTCTAATGTAATACTGTGTTCATCAATATTTATTGTTGGGCTTAACAACATTAAGAAATTTTAATATTCTATGTTTTCTAATAAAACGTTGTGAATATTGCAAAATTTTATTAAAAAACAAAGCATATTGAAATTTCGTAATGCTGTTAAACCCAACAATGAATACTCGTATCAATAGTATTACATAGATTACGGTATATTAGATATGTATATAGTATCGAAGTTATGAATCTTTTTTTCCTGTAAAACGACGATTCGAATAGGAACAAAGAAACAAAAACAACTACAACATGTCCGTACAGCAAAAACAAAAGAACAAAAACTTGGACAACATGAACTAAAGTTTTAATCCCAGTAAATTTTCCACACTGTCCCTGTATAATTTAAAGATATTTTCCAATTTACCAATTCAAAAAAAAAATTCTTATATGTAGCTCGACTCTAGAACTGAATGACTTGCATTTGTTATTTCAAAATAAAAATAATAAATATAGAATTGTGAAAAATTTTTAAATTGCATTACAATATAATTTAAGTAATGAATTCATTACTGTCTATAAATTCATATAACATTACAAGTTTTGTTGACGGTATCGTCTTATATTCACATTTAAACCTCAAATCGTGACTGTCATTTAACAGATAAAGTTAAATAGTAGTATAATTTACGATTGATGAACTGTAAAATTACTAGTTATCGCTCAATTGACGTTATAACAATTGTGATTTTTCT
Organism: Bathymodiolus septemdierum; assembly: GCA_963383655.1. Taxonomy (NCBI): domain Eukaryota; kingdom Metazoa; phylum Mollusca; class Bivalvia; order Mytilida; family Modiolidae; genus Bathymodiolus; species Bathymodiolus septemdierum. Next base: position 84,182,608 of record OY726518.1, read on the forward strand.
AAAGATCCTTTCTCTCTATGATTAATATTGAACATTATTGTTGAACAGAATTAAGATCTATCATTAAAGTACTATTTTCCTTTTTAGAATTCTTGCGAATACTTTCAGCTTTCGGTGATAAGTACAATGGATAAATAACCACACGTTATGAAATAAAAAAAACTCTGGAATGAGCGTCTTTAACGACTCTTTCTGGAACAGACGAGAAAATATCTCAAAATTCACATAAGTAAATTCTGCATGTACTGTGTTTTCAACATCTGTTTTTGCTATGAATATCTTTAAATGGAAATCAAATTTAACAAACAATTATTTTGCAATTAAAACGTGCAATACTAGTTCTGAATACATTTGCAATATCATTTAAAAAGAGACATAGCATGTTTATGATATGTTTGTGAAGCTGTACACAGCTACAGATGCACCATTGTTGTTGGCTACGAGAAGTTTACTATAATCCTTCGAGAAGTGGAGTTTTAATGGGTGATAAATCCCGTCCATTCCGGACAAAATTATCCTCACTAATGTTCCATCGGGAGTGAGCTGGTGAATATTGTTGGACTGAAACCCGGCCACGTAAATATTTCCATCAAAGTCAATTGTAATTCCGGTTATATTTGTTAGATCTCGATTGCTGTAGCTAAATGCAAACTGTCCGGAAACGTGTTGACAATGTAGCGTATTTCCGTGATGCTTGTGATAAAATCTACCAAGATTGTCAATAGTTACATAATAGTCGGAACCTAAACATGGAATTATATGTTCAGATCTGCCACCGAAATCAAATATTTCTACTTTATTATCAAAACCTATCACTAACTCTTCACCATAAACGGAAACGCCCCAGCAGCCATCATCAATGGCTATCTGACGCAAAAGCGTCATATCGTTGACGTTCACGTATTGTAAAACATTTAGACCTCTCATTGTTATAACGCATCGATGCCTATCTAGAGTGGCTACATCCCAGGGCTTGCCAAGCAATACAAGTTCATTCAATTCATTGCCTTCCTCATCAAACAAAAGCAGAGTAGAATTGTTTTCGTCTGTTACAACTATTCGACCATCTGGAAATGACGAAATTCCAGTTACCCTTGCGTTCTTCCTTTTGATCTTAAGGGTCATGGTGTTCTTTGGAATATCTCTTGTAATATCGAAGACACCCTTAACAAATACCTTTCCCATTTGCTTTAGGCTTGCAGTTATTCCAGTAATAGTTTTGTCAGAGTCAAAACCAAGGACGCGTTTCGCCAAGAGAGTTTTGCTTTGGTGCATGAACTTCTCGCATTCCATGTATTGGTTTTTCAAACGTTTCATTTCGAACAGAAGTAATGTGGGAGAAGCATTTTTTACAAACGCTTTCCAGACGTGTTCGCTATCGTCTAACATCAGACTTCTTACTCTAAATTCGTCGATTTTATCCTCTAATTCAGCCGTTTGCTCGTTTTTTATATATACTAATTGTTTTTTCGCATTGACTTCAAGTTCATCGAAATGTTTGTTTAGCGTTTTACGCATGTCTTCAATTTCGGCACAAATGAACGAAGCACTATGATCAAGTTGTCTAAGATTGTCAATACCTTTTTTTATTTCGTCTTCATACTTCAGCTTTGACTTTTCTATTTGCTTATTGAAAACGTCAAAGAGTCGCTCATCTTTACATTTGGCGACTGCATGCTCGACTGTTGCAACGGATTTACATTGTGAGTGGTGAGCTAAAACGCACAGTGAGCAGCATACAACCTCGTGCGTAAAACAGTACATAGTCATTTCTTTATCACGATGCTCAGGGCAGACGACAGGTGGTGCGTGCTTTAAAAGATCCACTTCTTCGGTGACTTTTCCTATTGCAACTAACATGTGATTGGACGATGCTTTGTTGGTCTTGTGATATTTTTCACAGTCTGTGCATAGCAAATCGATGCATTCAACACAGTAACACACAGCGGGACTGGTAATATCTATCCGTTTACAGAGGAAACAAATGCTGTCCGTGTCACTCATCTCCTTTTTCTTAATAATACTCAAAGCCAAATTGTCCATTGGTAATTCTGCAACATATTTCTCTGGTTCTGTATCCGGAATAAGTGGTAGACCGTTCTGACATACTACACACTTGATTTTATTTAAAGTCTTACCGTGTTTTTCTATTTCAGACACTATGTAATTCTTCAAACAATCTTGGCAATACGTGTGATAACAAGGCAGAAATCTCGGTAATTTGAAATTCTCACTGCAAAGAGGACAGTTTGTCAAATTTTCAATCACTATATTTGAGAGCGCCATGTTGTAACTAAGAAAACTAACGGTGATCTATTTTGTTATATTTCATACTTCAAGTACCATCGTACAATATAATGAAAGATGACACGAAAGTGTGTGTATTGTTAAAATATATTCCATTGTGTGTTTGAAATACAACACTGAAGCGCGTTCGTCTTGACTTATTTTGAATTAATCAATACATACTTCATCAAGATTTGAACCCCCGACACCGAGATGACGTCCTTTCTGATTTTAACAACTATATAAAGTTTTATATCATCATGTCGGCATCACATGAACTTACAATTTTTGTTTTCTCGATTTATTGAAAAGGGACTGAGAAATTGTCAGCTATACACAAGCGATCCCTTATTACGAGGTCATGCTATATACAGACAATGGACAAAAGTATTCGCACGCTTCCAATTTACCCTATATATTTCATATAAAACTACACTTTTTCAAAATATTATCTTGAAATCAATTCACGTCTGATTTTAATCATTATTTTATCAAGGAAAGTAGAAAGATATGTAGTTTATAGTAGTAATTTTGAAATAACTTTTTGAAGCATGTTTTTCAAATCGCAATGATTTAAACACAGACTTAAATAATTTGTCTACAAAAATACTATCAAAGCATTGTATTTCGAAAGAAATTAATTCAGTTGCATGTTTAGCTTGTATATTCTCAAAATGTTTATCATAGGAAATTATTTTGAAATTATACAGTAAAACTACATAAAATTCTGTTTTTATTGATATAAAAATTATCGAAATCGGGTGTGAATTGACTTCAGGATAAGCTTCTGAAAAATTGTAGTTTTATATGAAATATATAGGGAAAATTGGAAGCGTCCAAATACTTTTGTCCATTGTCTGTGTGTATATGCAATTTATTCATACATTTTTTGTTCACTTCAATATATTCCAAGTTGCAGACGACCTCTTCAGCCATTACAAATACTGATAAATGAATACGTTAATATTATTAAATACGTATGCAACTTCTAGATATGATAACATCTTCATTTTAAACAATATGTCATGTGTACATGTATATGAACCTCCCGTATATGTTTGAGCTAAATCCTTCATATTTTATTCAGTAGTTTTCATGAGTTTGCCATGGCTCGATAGTTATTACTGCAAGCAAGAGAACATATTAATTTACCCGGTCCCTCGTCACCGAGTGACGAAAATGGGATAGAAACTATATATATTTCTAGCATGAATAATATTCATGATATAACTTTTAATGTTTTCACAGAAAAAAAGTACGTAAACAAAACACACAAAATGGAGATCTATCATAATGATATTTACTTCAACTAAAAATTATCTGCCATCAGTCAGTTTTCAAGTTCGGTATTCATGGTATAACACAAGCACACAAACATTTTACTAAAGAAAATTCACTGGAGAAGCAGACTTTTTTTCAAACATTAGTTGACGATGAAACCATCTCCATGCGTTGGAAGTCAACTTGCATATGCTAGCTGCGGATAAATGTGAAACATGCGTACATGCATCCCAGACATGTGTGCATGCGATTCTTTCCCTTCTTTTTTAAGAAAAAAATATTTTTCAGACGATGGTCCTGGTTTGATAATTTTGTCATTTGGGAGCCGCAATCGGATTACAGAGTCATAGTATTTTATATATACATGTACTAGGTTTACAATAAAAAATGTGCCGTACTTCACACTATATAGAAGCTTAATTATGCTAAAGGAAATCTCCAACATGTTTATTTAATTTTAGGTACGAATTTCATTTTAATCGTTGGACCACGGAAAACGTTGGCTCAAATCCACGTAATATGTAACTACAATCTTCTAAATTTCGAAGTAGCCGCATTCGTCGATCAAAATAAATTTGAGTGACAACGATTTAATATTAAAATAACTTTATTTTTAGCACTTTTTTATTTTGATCAACGCATGCAACCACATCGAATTTTTACAAAATAGCTAGAAATTTTGACAAAAGTGGTCCGTTTTCGGCTTTCCGGCATGTTTCCGGGTGATAGAATTCCGGAATACTTCGTCAAATTATATAATTTGATCATACTCGATAAACTTCAATACCAGAAGGAAACTTTTGGGAGTAAAGCACGTTTCTGCGTTCATTTTGAAAAATTATCATTTTACAGGGCCGATATCGACCATTCGTGGCCTTTGTCCTTTGAGTTATCTGTTTTTTCCCATATTCCATCATCGGATTAAAGTGTCATTTTAAAAATTTGCTTTGGGTGCAAATTCTGATACATTTCAAAAGGAAACGTCATGGAGAGTAATTGAAAACCCCTTGCTGTAGGATATATATGTGCATGCACATGCGTACATTAAATTAACAATATTGAATAGACAAACGGGGTCATTTAATGACAAACTCTTAAAATGTTAAACAACGGATTATCATATAGTTAATGTTAAATACTTTCAATTTGTTGCTTAACACATTCTATTTTCAGTAACGACGGTCCCCATGAATGAAGAACAGGACTGGCTATATATTTACGATAAAATATGTAGAGGGTTTCAACATTCCATAAAAAATATCTTTCCAGCCATGCAATGTCTCAAGTTGTGCAATGTCTTCAATAGATTTACCCCTCAGTCGTCTCTCGTCGTTATCTATGTGATCGTCTATGCACTCATCGTACACACGACATATTCATTTTCGAAACGATTGGAGAATTTGGGAGCCAATCTTGTCTTGTTATTGTGTGGTTAGAATATTTGTACATGTATTTATTGTGCAGTTCGGGAATTCAACATGGCATTCGGAGCCAAGTCCTTCTTGCATGCCAGTTGTTGTATTGTAGAGATATTCCTTAGATGGCCCTGCTCTAAATTTGTTAAAATGAGGTGTAATGAGAACTGGTAAATCGAATAAAGACTGACAAATAATAAAATAATAAGCAAACAATATTTTTGTTTATATCCCTTTTCCTGAGACCACTGAACTATTTGATAGAACATATCTTTTTCTCAAATAATACCAACGAGGACTACAGTATGTGGCCAAGAGTATTGATGGATGTAAAAAAAAATAGCTATTTAATCAACCAAACCATATTTTTTTCAATAAATGATTGTGAAGTCATTTCTGGATAGATTTTAACAAATTATACACCAAAACATTCGTTATTGTCTATATTTTGCTTGTGTATTTCCTCGTTATGTTTATATGAGTGTTTTTATGTGTACATAAAAAATATGGTTTTGGTTGATTATATAGGGATTATTTTTACATGCGCCAATAAATTATTCTTAGAGTCACATGTCATTTTATACGTGTTTTGATTGGTTTAAAAAGTTGAGTTTATTTGTCCATGTACCGAATCGAAAAATAGACGTCGTTCTCAAGGCATCGCGTGCTGTTGTCATCAGGTGATTTTCTTTAAATGAGGCACCTCTGGGGTTATTTAAATTTATTTCCGATTATTTGCCTTATTTTGAAAAAATAAATATATTTTTCAATATCATAACAAAAAAAGTTTGAATTAATTTATAAGGATTGATCGAAATTATTTGTTCGGTTCATTCGAAATAACGTAACTCACTACGCGGGTTACGCGGTGTGTACAACCTGATTGAGGTTATTTCTTCATGAACCGAACAAAAATTGCGATCAATCCTTAAATTTATACGCTTGGCCACATACTGTATAATGCTTATTAATTAATACGAATTAAAAAATAAAAAATAAATCAATCAATTAAAGAAGACAGCTTTATAACGTTTTTTTATTGACTCTAGAATATTAAAAATTTCGATATTTATCTAGACGCTTTAATCCCAGAGGCAACATTGGAATTGTAATGGTAAGCGTGCTTGCCCCGAGTGCCGTAGATCATGGGTTCTGGCCCCGCTCGTTTCACACCAAATACTGTCAACGTGTTACTTTTCCGATAAGCATGCATTGCTAAGGAGTAAGAGCAGAGACTGGTTGGTAGCCTCAAAATCGAAAGAAAGTGTGCCCGAGTGGAGAGACATATCTATCCACGAACTGTTTTTTCCATTAAAGTAGCACTATAAAAATCATACTAAACGTGTTGGTCTAGTATAAAGCGGACATTACCATCATCCCCTCGAAATATAGCTTGTTGTCGCCATGGTATAGCTGATAAAGTGCCAACAATAACCGTTATACCACTATCATTCACTCACTAATTCCCAGAGGAATGCAACAAAATCACAATGCTTTTAATATTTATTAGGTTTTTTAACATATAGTTTAATAATAAATATATATCTGTGTTAATACATTAAAGTGATAAACCATAGTATTGCATAAATTATATTAAGTATATATTATTATAGACACAGGCTACGAATACGACGAAAACGTATTCGTAGCCTGGGTTCTACAAGTACGACGGGCGGAAGTTGTGACTAAAGGATCAACCGGTTTCCGCACATGGACACCTATTTTACGGAAATTAATCACGTATTGCTAGCATCTAGAGGTTACGAATACGACGGATTTCTCGATTTTCTTAATTCTATTGTTTTTATTTCATTAAATGACAATTTTTGAATTTTTTTATATAATTTTCTGTTTGTAGTTTATTTTTATTCCAGTAAAATCTGATGCATTAAAAAACTAGTCTTACAATACACGATTAAGCCCATGGATTTCACTGGTATGAGTACTTCTCAGAGTACATCTCACACTTCCCAACACTAATTATTTTCAAAATGGACGACGATGGTAGTGCGCTTCGTGTTGGAAAAAGATCTTCTCTGTTAAGGTGTTTTGGACAATTTTTCAGCTATGTTATATGTTTTTATGAAAATTTATTTACTGTTAACTATTTTTGGCAAAATAAAGTTGTGTTAACCTATGGGCACCCCTCTTGCCTTCCCCTATTCTTACACTAGGTAAAAATGTGTTTTCAGTACATTACAAATGAAGTGTCCTATGTCTATAAGAGTTCGTTGTCAGTGGCGTAGCTACCATTGACGCAACGACGCATTTGCATGCACAAATAAATCAGCAAATAAAAAGTAATGTTATATGATGTAGTAATATATGCAAATAAACCTCTATATTAACTAATTGTACAAGTTTTAATAAAATGTTGTAAATCTGTGCAATTTTACGCACATCTCCAGATATACAGAATCACAGGCGCTCGTGGCACTGACCACCCCCCTTTTTCTAACTTTCTGTTTGCAAATTTATTTTCAATAAACTTTCTTTATTTCTTTTTTATTTCATCTCTTTTTCCATATTTTAATTTTTGGAACTTTTCTGACTCTATCGTTGAAGTTAATGCAGTGGTACGTCACTTCCGTCAGCCATGGGTCCTTATACGAATAATTTGGCAATAAATGTGTGAAAATCTTAAAATTCTAAAGAACTGAGACATCGTATGCACCAGGGGCGTAGCTGAGGCTTAATAGTGTGCACGCCATAATTCTTGAGAGGGGGAGGGGGTCTCGGATGCAAAACGGTGCGATCTGGGGCCATTTCAAGGTTTCATATAACATAGAATCAAGCACTATTTTAATGACTTTGATAGACAAGAATTTCTTAAAATTGTCCAAAATCTGCCCTTCGTGTCTTAGCATATACGAACACCTCCATTGCTTTGTACAAGTCCACCTCAAAATCTCGGTTAATATATGCATCAATCCAAGGGAAGATAGCCTGCCATTCTTCATGGTCGACCTAACATAAGTTTTCAAACGTCTCAGTACACTAAATGGCACTTCAGCAGTAGCGCTGGCTACTGGCATAGTTAACAAAACACATAGTTTTATCAATATTGTATCTATAGAAGGATAGAGAACTGGATTTACAGAATCAAGTGTGAAACAAAGTGCTGTTGGCAAATCATTACGTTTAGTAATGACCCAGTGGGTTCGCCATCTGGCTACTTCTCTCCTGAAATCCTCTAATGACAAATAAATGTCAGCCTGATATGCCTCGAATATTGTAGCAATATGATCATCAGTTAATTTGTCTACAGCACGGGGCAGTACATGCTGTGCATGGAAGCAGTTTTCCGATTTAAGGAGACGTGATTCAAGTTCGTAATCAAATTGTCCAAAAATGGATAGTGCAAAGAAATTCGCCAATACTGTTTTTGCGCTTCCGTGGGAAGATTGACTCTGGTAGTATGTCTACCACATCGCCTTGGCATACTATCAGATACACCACGTTATATCAAAAGATTTGGCTAAGCTAAGTGCAGAATTAAACCGATTCATCCTGTCGTTCAGCTCTTATCATTTCAATCACGGTCTTGGATTCTTTGATTGCTTCAAGAAGGTCACATTCGTTATCTTGGAGGAATGTTGACAGATAAACAGTGCTATGTAAAATATGTTACGCTACTACCAAAGCTATGATAAACTGAAACCGCATGATGGATGCAAGGAACTTTGTCATCGCCTTGGTTTTGTAAGCGTTCTAACGCATGGACCACAACTGGATATCGACATCTTAAAGGTATACAATGCGTCCGCCCGACTTGTCCATCACATAACTACCATACAAAAGTAACTAGTATGTCTTATTAGCGATATATTAATCATACTATTAAAATTAACAATATATATTTATTTATTTTTTTTTTTTTTTTCTTAACCTGCCGATATGCACGCCATGGCGTGACAGCGTATATGCAGCTACGCCTCTGTGCACAAAACAAAAACAGGGGCAAAAAGATGCGTCTTTTAGGAATGGGTACATGTCCTAGTTTTAATGACATAATGGAAATAAGGTGCAATAAATGTACTCGAAGCGAGCAGGGATACGATTTTTAAACCTGAGGAGTTGCATGCCTTGTGGATTATTAGTATTTATATAGGGTCGACACATGCAATTTGATGTTAGCATAAGATTGTATGAATATTGGTCCACGAACAAGTTAAAATAAGGAAAAAGAGATGAAATAATAAAGAAATAAAGGAATTTTATTGAAAATAAATTTGAAAAAAAGAAAGTTAAAAAAAGCGGGGTGGTCCGTGCCACGAGCGCCTGTGTACAGAAGAAGAAAATCGATTAGCAATGAAATGGAACGTGAAAAATTGTAAGAGCGTGTAATGGCTCTGGATACTTTGTCTTAATTGGTGATGAAGCAACTGATGTTTCAACACATGAACAAGTCTCCGTGTGTGTAAGGTTTGTAGAATGTACTGGTGGCAAAGTCATTCTTCGTGGGGAATTTCTTGGTTTTGTGAGGGCAAGTTGTTTTGAATTGTCTTGAGAATGTCGGCATAGTTATTGATAATATGAGCGCACAAGGGTATGATGGAGCAACTTTTTAGCAAGAATTATGTGGGAACGATGCCTTGAAGGGCAAGTTAGACGGAAAAAGATAACTTTGTGTGCAACTTGGTGGTTTAGTCGTGCAAATGCACTAGCCACTATTAAAGCTTCGTTTCCTGTCATAGTTAGTAACCTAGAGTATTTACAAACCAATGGTGACGGCAAATCAGGCGTCCATTTATCTGCCATTTTGCGTTTTGACTTTTTTTGCCACTAGTGGTTTGCAGTCACATTTTGCACACTGTTGTTCCCATTACGGTAACGTTGTAGTGCACCACCTCCTGAGATTTAATAGATGTGTGTGAGTGAATGTCAAACCTTGATTCGACATTTTGAGACTGAGAGAAATGACATCAATTAGTTTACAACACTTTATATAATGAAGCTATAGATTTAGCGGAGCAATGTTGTGTTGTACCGTCTAAGCCGCGGACAACCGGTAGACAACGAAATCGTGCCAATTCACAGGTAGCAGACAACAAGGATTACTGACGGATTATACTGTATTACTAGTTCCTAGATCACTTGTTAAACTAGATAAGGGACTGCTAGGTGAAAAACGCAGATCGATGTCTAGCACAGTTATTTATACCGATTAATTTAAACAAACTAAGACAGGAGAATGAATTGCATATTTATTATGCTTATAGCCATGGGGCAGATGGAAAGCAAACTGGGAATTCCATCTTTGCGAGACATTGGAACTTGTAAACAAAAATTTGCATCCGATTATCTATTGTATTTTGAAAATTCTGCTTGCAATGCCATCCTCTACAGCAACAGCCGAAATATCATTTAGTGTTTTGAAACGTGTAAAGACATATTTACGCGCCACAATGGGGCAGGAATGACTATGAGCCTGGTCATTGCCACATATTCACATAGACATTCAGCTCCTGTTGCATGCATTCGTAGACAAGTTTAATAATACCAGGCAAAAAAAACACTTTTGCTTGATTGTATGTAAACATCAATTACATTATTAACTTGATTAAAGAATATTAAAAGTAGTTTAAAAAAAAGACTTTTCTATTGTCTATATATCAAACTTTCCAAATTTCTCTCGGTACCCCTATACCTTGGAGGGAAAACCTCAAACCTACAGTGCGTGCACTTTTAATAACTCCTTCCTACGCCACTGGTTGTAAAGATGGTGAAACTCTGGAAATAACGAACATCGTATTGTATATGATAATTCTTAAATTAAAAATATCTATATATATTTTTTTTCTTTCAGCTTTATAGTATCACAGTCTAAAAAAATATATTTAAGAAAACAAAAATCCGTCGTATTCGTAGCCTCTAGATGCCACAGGCGCATGGGGCATGGATTTCGTTTCCTCCTCCCCCCTTTTCTCTACTACCCCCCCTTTTTTTTTAAATTTTCATATAAATCATTCCTTTTTCAAAATTTTCATAATCATTCGTTTTTTCTTCATTTGACAATGTCAGTAGACCTCATACATCATGAATAATACGTGTATTCTGTGTCCACATTTTTTCGACTGATACAGTATAAGATAGAAGGTAAGCAACTCCATTTTCATATTTCGCGCCATATCGCTCACCTCGGTTGGGAAACCCCCGTGTTTTTTACACTTTTTACCTTGTCTACATATGGCACTGTCGTATCAAACTGTTTCTAAGACACTTACCTAATTGCCCATGTTCGAATTTCAGTCTGTACGTCGATCTTTTCCAAGAAATCTCGCCGAGAATAGCGAGGCAGCTTCGTTTCTAGGTCAAACTACATCATTTGAGAAGGAAGTGCAAGAACGGGAACCCTGGGATTTTTACGAATGGATTACCTGCAATGAAAAACCCAGATGCGCTCCGAATATTTTTCCCATAATGTTTTGGCGGGAAATATAAACCGCTGAAAAAACATAACAGCAGACGGATTATTTCGTAAAAATGGCACAACCACCATCTGACTATGGAAACATTGAAATAATTTGATGGTAAATAACTGTTCAAAAAGAAATTCAAACTGAGAAATAGATGATTGAATGGTTAGAACTGAAGTCAAAATTTCAATGAAAAAGAAATATTCAGCTTGCCTCTACTTCAAATTATTAAAATCATACCCAAACAAATACATATACAACTAAAAAAAATAAATAAATAAATAAATAAAAAAAAACAAAGGAAGAAGAAGCTGAGAACAGCTATTGAATGGGACTATGGCATTTTACCCCCTTCCTCAATGAAAGGGCTCCCAACTGACAAAAATGTGTAAGGGAGCATTTAACTAAGGGGCTATTTCTTTTTCATTTCATGTCACTGATTTTATAAAACAATAATCTGTCTTACAGGGGTAAAAAATAAATAACTTGTGTAACTCCACTTTTCAGCAGTGACAGAAATCAGTGTTGAAATCCAGAAAAAAAATTCTATTTTACCGTACAAGTGGTTATTTTGGTGGGTATTTAATTTTCGCTTTCTTCGCGAGGATGTTAAATGCGCGAAAAAAGTTCACGAATTATTATTCCACGTTCAAATAGTTAAACAAGTTATTTATTTTTTACCCCTGAAAAAGAAATAGCCCCCTTAGTTAAATGGTCACTCCGGCTCCCTTACACATTTTTATCAGTTGGGAGCCCTTTTATTGAGGAAGAGGGTAAAATGCCATAGTCCCATTCAATAACTGTTCTCAGCTTCTTCTTCCTTTATTTTTTTTTTATTTTTTTGTTTTGTTTTTTTTTTAGTTGTATATGTATTTGTTTGGGTATGATTTTAATAATTTGAAGTAGAGGCAAGCTGAATATTTCTTTTTCATTGGAATTTTGACTTCAGTTCTAACCATTCAATCATCTATTTCTCAGTTTTAATTTCTTTTTGAACAGTTATCTACCATCAAATTATTTCAATGTTTCCATATTCAGATGGTCGTTGTGCCATTTTTACGAAATAATCCGTCTGCTGTTATGTTTTTTCAGCGGTTTATATTTCCCGCCAAAACATTATGGGAAAAATATTCGGAGCGCATCTGGGTTTTTCATTGCAGGTAATCCATTCGTAAAAATCCCAGGGTTCCCGTTCTTGCACTTCCGTCTCAAATGATGTAGTTTGACCTAGAAACGAAGCTGCCTCGCTATTCTCGGCGAGATTTCTTGGAAAAGATTGACGTACAGACTGAAATTCGAACATGGGCAATTAGGTAAGTGTCTTAGAAACAGTTTGATACGACAGTGCCATATGTAGACAAGGTAAAAAGTGTAAAAAACACGGGGGTTTCCCAACCGAGGTGAGCGATATGGCGCGAAATATGAAAATGGAGTTGCTTACCTTCTATCTTATACTGTATCAGTCGAAAAACTGTGGACACAGAATACACGTATTATTCATGATGTATGACGTCTACTGATATTGTCAAATGAAGAAAAAACGAATGGTTATGAAAATTTTGAAAAAGGAATGATTTATATGAAAATTTTGAAAAAAAGGGGGGGGGGTAGTAGAAAAAAGGGGGGAGGAGGAAACGAAATCCATGCCCCATGCGCCTGTGCTAGATGCTAGCAATACGTGATTAATTTCCGTAAAATAGGTATCCATGTCCGGAAACCGGTTGATCAGTTAGTCACTACTTCCGCCCGTCGTACTTGTAGTACCCAGGCTACGAATACGTTTCCGTCGTATTCGTAGCCATTATTACATTATAAGAAATTGGTTCTAAAAATTTTATTATAATTTATCAAAATTCTTTATTTCGTATCAATATATACATTTTAATGGAGCGGATGTGGTCGAATGGTCTAGGGCTCTGGACATAAGGCTAAGCGATTGGTGTTGCATTGTATCAATGGTGTGAGTTCAAATCCCGTCGAGGGAAGAACAAAAATTTGACAGCTCAAAAATCTAATTCTAACACTGTTTGGTTTATTTTTCAGACGTACACAACATATCACTTAAAATATTTCATGAGTTGCTGTATTAAGTACCATGATATAGCTGTGCAAAATGATGAAAAGTACAATTAATTATAAATGTCTACCTGAATGTCTAAATGTTGTGTAACCTCGTTAAACCGCCACCATCTGTTCAGCCAGATTTTGGCGTTATAACGAGTTTGGTGATAAACTGAGTAAGGGCAGAAAACCGGAAGTCAACAGTTTGATTTTAAATTTGGAATGACTGACGGTTTGATTTTGACAAGTTTACCGGAAATAAGTATTATCACTTACAATTTTAATATATATTCTAATATATGTTTCATTTTGACAGTTGTAGAAAATTTGGCATTTGTAAATATAGCAGAATTTATTTTATCGAATTTGAAAAGAAAAAAAATCTACTGAAATTACGTTATTAGCACGTATACTAGCAATTTCCTTTAATATATATTAAATCCGTTTTTACGTCTTACAAATATTTACTCTCCATTTTATTTTCAATTTTTGTTTATCACAACTAAAAAAAAGAACAATAAAGTTGTTTTTCTCACTCGTTGTCGTGTCACAAGATTAATCCGGTCCCCGGGGCCAATGTACAGTTAACCTATGGATAATTGATCATTAATTGTTTAAAGAAAGGCGATAAAATATGTTTATTGCAGCAAGGGTGTTATACTTTAATTGAAAAATGTTTATACAAGACTTAGAAGCGTGTCACCGTCAGTGTATGGTTTGGAAGTAAATTTGATTTCTATAACCGGAAATTGTTAAAATCTATTCACATATAAACATTTCTGTCGTTTTTACGCATGCATTCACAATCAAATAATTCACAACATGTTCACGTGGATTATAACCCATTAAAAGGAAGGCTTGCCTTATTTCTTCATTAATGTTCAGAAAGTCGAGGTCACTGGAGGACATCATTTGCCAATATATCAATGTCGAGCTGCTTCCCAAGTTTCATTGTTCGTTGGATTCTTAATTTCCAAAATTTCTCTTTTCTATCGAAAATCAAGCAAATTTCTTTTACGCTTAGTCGTCGACATTTTCAACACAAATGAAAGAACATACAAACAAATGTATTAAGTTTTATTCAGAATGAAAATTAATCAGTTCAGGGTTGTAAAATTTTCTTGTAAAGATTTTCACAGCGATATCTATTTGCCTTGACTGCTTGTTTACTTACCTTGATTGACAGGCACTCCTAACATCACCGAGGTGTGACATTATTGATTGGCATTATGATCGAGGTTTAAATAACAGTAAATTGACCGTTTGATCTTTAATTACCGTGACGGATGGCGGTATGCGTGTTTGGCATTTTAACGGGGTTATTACTACATACGGAAATCGGGACTGCAGAAATTCTTGTCGATACGCAAGTTTGGCGGTGAATCGAGGGGCAATAAAGCGGGGTTTTATATTTAGTATTAACCTAGTATCACAAGTAACTTTGAGATCCAGTGGGACATATATATTGTATGGTTGTCACCTGCTTAGATGTTTGTATAATATACTTTATTTCCTGTGACTGTATAATGCATTCTTCATTATCCTATACAATATATTAAAAATTGCTGATTTAGATTGCTGTCAAATTATAATATTAAGTATATATGTACCATCTACACACGCTTAGACACATGTCTTATGTCTATCTCTAGATTTTCCTTACGAGACAAGGTAGCACTTCGATTATTGAAGATCCATTTTTTTATGGAGCGGATGTAGTCGAGTGGCCTAGGGCGCTGGACATAAAGCTAAGCGATTGGTGCTGCAGTGTATCAATGGTGTGAGTTCAAATCTCGTCGAGGGAAGAACAAAAATTTGACAGCTCAAAAATCTAATTCTAACACTGTTTGGTTTAATTTTCAGACGTATATATATATATATATATATATATATATAAACGTCTGAAAAAGTAGCCAACGTATGAACCTACGGAATGTGGGATCGGAAACAAGTGTTAACGATTCTGTACAAACAAACAAAATGATAAATAAACGTCTAAAATGTAGCACGACAACACCAAAAAAAGATGTTAAAATATAGCAAAAATAACTATAAGTCTACAAAAAGACTATAATTATAATCAAGTTGACGGATATTTCGCTTGACCGACAAGCTTCATCAGCGTCTGTTCTGTTCTGTTGTATAAGTTTCCTTCGCTTTCTGGAGAACCACAGTATAAATATAAATATATATATCTTCTGTGTCGGTCCAATCCGTGAATATTAGTTCCAGTCCAGGAATATACGGTATTATATAGATATGAATATTAAATCCACCAATAGACAACAATGGGAACCAAAATGGCACCCTCCTATGCCAACATTTTTTATGGGGGACCTAGAAGAACGATTACTCTTCTCGTCACTTAAACAACCTCTTTCATGGTTTCGATTTATAGATGACGTTGACATGAAGTGGATATATAGCGATAAAGAGCTTGATGAATTTTTCGAACATGCCAACAGTATCCATCCGTCTATAAAATTCACACACGAAGTGTCGAAAACCAAAATGTCCTTCCTTGATACTACCATCACGATCAAGGATGGCAACATGACAACTTATTTATACTCTAAACCCACAGAAAAACATCAATACCTTTCACCCAGTAGTGGCCATCCTAAGCACTGTTTTAAGAGTATCCCATTCAACCAAGCCATTAGGGTAAAGCGAATATGCTCCACTGTTGAAACCACCAAGCAAAGACTAGAAGATTTACGCCATCATTTGAAGAGACGGGGATATAATGACAAAGTTATAGAGAGTGGGTTTTCAAAGGCCAGTGAAATTGACAGAAATGACCTCCTGGAGTACAAAGAAAAAAAGATCAACAAACAGGTTCCCCTTGTTCTCACTTAACATCCATCTTTAGAGAAAATTTCAGGCATTGTCCGTCATCATTGGAAAGAAATTCAAAAAAGTGAAACGCTGACCAAGTTGTTCCCTGAACCACCCGTTATAGCGTTCCGGCGACCTAAAAGCATTAAGGATACACTGGTCAGAGTTGCGGTATCTAGACCTTCATCGACGGTCGGCCAGTGTAAACCATGTGGTGACAAGTCGTTGCAAGTGCTGTCTCCAATTACAACACGCACAAGTGGTTCATAGCAAGACGACAGGAAAGGAGTATAAGATCTTTTGCAATGTCAATTGCAAAACGCCTAATGTGGTTTACCTCCTTGACTGTCACGTCTGCGGATCGCAATACGTAGGAGAAAGTGTCCTACCATTCAACAAAAGAATGAATGGACACAGAAGTGACCTTACAAAAAAGACGCTCTTTCCCGCGAGTCAACACTTTGTGTCGCCGGGGCACTCATTGGATGACTTTGTCGGATCCAAAATTTATATCATTGATCACAATCCAAGTTGGAAAGAGAATCAAAGACATAAAAGAGAGAGTTTGGATCCGAGAGTTACAAACATTACATCCATAGGGCATAAACAAAAAGGCCTAAATATTTTGTTTTTTAACTTTTTAACCAGTGCCTGGTCCTTAGCTAGTTGGTAAATTTCATCATTACATTTTCTCATTCTTTTCATACATATATATATATATATATATATACCCTCTGAAAATTAAACCAAACAGTGTTAGAATTAGATTTTAGAGCTGTCAAATTTTTGTTCTTCCCTCGACGGGATTTGAACTCACACCATTGATACACTGCAGCACCATACGCTTAGCCTTACGTCCAGCGCCCTATACTACTCGACCACATCCATATATATTTGCATATTTTTGGTGGAAGACGTGTCTCACTTGTTTTCCATTGACGTCTACAACGCCAATTTTGAAGAAAATTTTGCATTTACTCGGATGATCAACTGGAGAACTAAAACTATTAAATTTCCAGAAAATCAAAGTAGAGCGTCCACGTCAGTAATTTATAATCAAAAGAACTGTCATAGTTTGGATAAATTCCACTCTGTGTTTCAAGAGAAGTTGTCAGGAAAAAAGAAATAGCGCGATTACGAGCAAGTATCAGATAATGATCCTTGGGTGTCGGATTTGCTCAATCTATTCCAGAGTTATCGTTCTTTGCTATGACATTAACCTCTGTTAATCTAATTTTCGCAGAAGAACATCGAAAATAAGAAAGGAATTAATAGAAACGGAAAGGAATTTAACATTGTCCGGATGCTAGTTCATTCCGACCATATGATGGTTTAGAATACCACAAATTGTAATGTGCATTGCAACAAGTAATCCGTGAAAGTAATCTAAATAAAAAAAATTAGAATCCGAGATAATAAGTGTCACATATATGGGTAAACGTTTGAAATTTTAATTTGGGATACTACGTTATTGAGTGCATTGTGTATTTCCTTTGAATGAATTTATTTTTAATTTTAAAATTGCAAGAATCTTGCAAAAATTGACAGAGATCGGTCTGAGAGAAAGGAATCATAACAGAGACTGGAGTTTGTTACATCGTAGACGCTATCAAACGCATTTTTAAAGAAGAATTCAAAGAGTACACACACATAACAGGAACTGGACAAAAGGGGTTATACATTATTAACAAATATATGTATATATTTCCAGTTACATCAATCAAACATGAATTTTGTCCATAATGAAATATCTTGACAAATATTCCTTCCTCATTCTTTCATAGCGTTACCTCAGATGTCCAGATTAATGAATTAATAATACACAAATAATTGTACATCATCTTTAGATCAGTATTGTACCCAATGTTTGAAATATATGTATAATCTTCAAAATATTGATGGATCCTCATAGACACTGGTAAAATTAAGGGGAACAAAATTAATAACCAACATTACATATACAATACATTATAGTTTCGTGGAAAGATTTGATTAATTTAACATATGTTATACACCATACATTGTTGTTTACACACTCATTCTTCATTCATAATTATACGTATATGCATGTAGTAGAAACAGTATATTGTAGGAGGCTTCATCTTTGAATTACAATCACCTCACAAATCATTAAATTGTCCAGTGCTTTATCAGAATTTTTCATTTCGATTATCACATACCTGGAAAAAATACATGAATTTCTAAACACGATAACTTAATAGAGTCAATGCTTTTAGAACATTAAAATACAAAATTTGTGGTTTAAATCAATTCTATCGTCCGTACTTTTTTTTATCATTTGACCATAACTTGATAAGCGGTCCAATAGATATATCCATCTTTATTTACATTTATATTGCATAACTGAGATCCTTGCGGTGGAATTAAATTAGAAAAATATTTTATATATTCCGTAGAATTTCAGTATTTATGCATATGCTAGTACAGTGAAGCCTGTCTAAACAAAAGCCTGAATAAACGGGAATCTTGTATTTACCGAACTATAAATAAACCCCCAATACAGAAAATATTTTTTAATTTAACCTATATAAACTGTACATCTGTCTATTCTTAACACAAAAGTTGGTCCCGAGTGATTAGTGATACTTAAAAAAAAAATAAAAAAAAAAAAAGTTTATCATACTTCCCCACAGGGCTTAGAAGTTTTAATGTGTGTATTGTAATCGTGACATCATTTTTGTTTAGTTCACAACTACCGGTATTATATGAAAATGAACCTGACAAATAATCACTGTAGACTTTCTATACAATATATAAGTCAAATTAGTTTGTTGGGTGCATTTCTTTATCTGACCATCCACTTAAATCTAGCATCATTCAGGTTGAGATATTCCAGAGAATATTTATAAATGAAATCAAAATAACATTAAAGTCGGTAATAAAAATGTGTAAAATTATTTTTCATGTGTACTAAGGGCATAGATTGTACATTTGTTTCCACGATTTTTCGACTGGATTTTGGAATTGTTCAGACAATGTGGTATTTTTATCTTTGTTATTAGTAACAACATCGGCAACCAGGAAATAAATACGATTGTTAAATGGCTGGTACGTGTATTAATTCTGGTTAAGATTTGACCTTGAAACTTCCCTTTTTTTTTTAAACAGCTGAAACCATTGGACGTACCTTCCGTTTAATGGACGACCACAGTCAGTAGCAATGACTTGTTTTTGTAGCACACCTATCTGTCGATAACAAACATTGGTGTCAGAAGTGGTGTTAAGTGCAACGTCTTCTCCAACAATATATATGGTAATATCATGTAATGCTACAATAAAGAGACATTAATGACAAAGCTACACACTGTTAATTAAGAACTGACAACATTATTGTATTGTATAAAGAGAATATTGACAGATTCACGGAAGAGTCCCATACTAAAATGATGCGTGTCTATCTATTTCTTTTGCATTCACAAGTGCATCAAGTTCTAATCTGTAAGTTCCTGGATACATAAAAATACATGTTATCAAATTATGAAAAACAGCTACATGTACTTTTTTGTATAATGTTTATTATTATTATCATTTATAGTTGGTTGGTTTATGTTGTTTCATCTCACTTTATTATCAGTGATATTGCGACCGTCGATTTTATTGGTGGAGAAGACCACCTACCTGTCGTAAGTCACTGACAAACTTTATCACATAATGTTGTATCGAGTACACCTCGCCATGAACGGGGTTCGAACTCACACCTTTAGTAGTGATAGGCACTGATTGCACAGGTAGTTGTAAATCAAACTACCATACCATCACGATCACAACACTCCCGCCCCTTTTTTTGCCATTTATGTATGAGGAAT
This sequence comes from Bathymodiolus septemdierum, assembly GCA_963383655.1. Classification (NCBI taxonomy): domain Eukaryota; kingdom Metazoa; phylum Mollusca; class Bivalvia; order Mytilida; family Modiolidae; genus Bathymodiolus; species Bathymodiolus septemdierum. The sequence goes on from OY726518.1 coordinate 84,202,735, forward strand.
GATATTATCATAAGGGATAAACTATTTAGATCACACAGTATTGAAAGGTTTGACATTAACGTTAAAGTAATAGCTTACATCAACTTATTTTTTTCAACACTATATCAAACAGCATATTCTATACGGTCTATATAACCGTACCGGTGGTGTAATGGTTAGTGTGCTCGCCTCTAGTGCGGTAGATCGGTTCAAATCAAAGACTCAAAAAATTGGTATTTGTTGCTTCTCCGCTAAGCACGCAGCATTAAGGAGAACGGGCAATCACTTGTTCGCTCGGAACCAGGATAATGTGTTATAGTGGGTCCACATGTTTATCCGCGGACTGTTGTTTCATTGAGTTAGCACTATAAAGGTCCAACTAAGCGTGTTGGGCTAGTATCAAGCGTACCATCATCTCATTGAAAATGAACTTGTTCACGTCATAGTATAGCTGAGAAATTGTGGCGTTGGCATTTAATAACAATCACTCAGTCACTCACTCTATGGTCTATAATTATATGGTTTCCTCGTTGTCCGAGACAGGGTCTTGCATTCACAGCGTGTTCATGTCAACCTTGTTGTTTTGGAAAAAAAACCTATAATTTCTATTAATTTTAAACACTACCGTTCTTTAAATTCCCATGAACAAGAATAAATCCTATTGGTCGTTGATATTTTAGGTCTATCTGCAGTTTGGGTGACAATTCTGCATCTACAATGTACAATTTAATAGGTTTTAGTACGAAACATATTAAGTAATGAAGCATGTTAATATAACTTTGTTCTGCTCTTCAAGTCTATAAAAAATGTAGTTTGTGACAATAAACATTTATCTTATGACTCTATTTTTTGGTCCGTTTTAATTAAATTCTTAAATATCTTTTTTAACTGGTCATTGAATATTCATTACTTTTAACTATATTTCATCAGACTTATTTATTCGTAATCTTGCGCGCGAAATGTGTTACACCAATAGGACAGACTAGATAATCATTGACTACAACATTGTCTGTTAAAATCGCAGAGTAGAACACGGTACTAATCGATTTATGATATGGTCCAACGTTACAATATATGCTGCTGTGCCAGAAAACCTCCAATTTCCAATTGACGCAAAAACATAGTGTGTAAAGAACCACCTGAAGATCAAAACCATGTTAAATGTAAATTGTTGAGTAGTTTTCGAACATTAAAACATTGAGACTCGGCCAATCAACTTGAATTATTGGCTCTGAAGGTCATGTTGAATTTTACATTGGCACCAGAATCACAAATTGAAATGAGATCCCCACACAGGAGCATTCGTGGACATTTTTGCCCATTAGTTACAGGGGCGTAGATTTCATTAACGATCTTACCCGTTCTAGAACAAGTTTTAAGATCTCCGTCTACAGCAAGTCGAGGTGGACCATTATTGTTCAAATATGCCATGGATGTCTGATTGGTATATTTTTCCAATGCATAATTGTTTACACCAACCAAGTCATCTACAATAAAAGACATAAGAATTTGTTACAGGAAAATATTATACTTTAGAACAATCTTATGAAATGGTCAATCATACATGCATTGTCAAAAAAGAATTTGAAAGAAACAAAAATAATGCAAATAAAATTACTGATAACAATCTATATCGCTTTGATTAGAAATATTAAACACTTCAGCTATGTTCCTTCAGGCCGAGTTTATTTTTGCTTCATTATTTTTAATGATGTGAAAAACAGGAGTGACGGAGCTTGAACTTCAATGCCTTAAGGAAATCGTGTTAAGTTTGCATGACATTACTAACAGTTTGTTCAACAAGCGGGTTTCATTTAAAACAGAGAGCAAAGGGTTTGAAGTTCTAACAATTCTGGAAATTGTATGTTTTATTTTATTTAGACTTAAATAACCGTTTGCTGACGTATGCCACTAATAGGACCGATATTGAAGTTATTCTGAATATAATACACAATTAGGAAGACGCGATATCAAATTAATCATAAAAGAAAGCCATAAATATCGTCAAATGATACGATATTTACTACGCCCACACATTATTATTAGAAAGGGGAAATGAATATAGACTGTTCTTCTACTATCAGTTGATTACGATATTTCTCCATTTGAACCGTGGTGAGAGCTTTAAAATAATGTAAGCATCGATAGCGGAGAAATATCGTAATCCACCGGTAGCGGAAAGAGAATCTGTTTCTCCAATAACAAAAACGTTGAAGCTATTTTTAAGTTGTTAATTTCCGTCGAAAGGACATTTTCTCGATTTCTCCTGCAGACGTTTAACCACTGTGGAGGTTAAAAATACTACGACAATTTAACCAAGTGGTTAAACACGCTAAAAATTACAATAACCAAGTACGAGATTAGTCTTTGTGTGAATATTCATAATTGTCTTGCAAACATATGATCAGTCAGAATGAAGTTCCCAAATATTCCCAATCTATTTAAAATTAGATTTCCCCAATTTTCGCGCGAAAGGATTATAAATTGACTAATCAGCGACTCTTCTATAAAATCCAGCAGATAAGACAAGCATGTGCGTTCTGGAAAGCACCCGATAAACAACGAATGTATTCGTGCTAACCTCTGACGCGACCCCTAAAGGAGAGTTTCTAGTTCCCCACTCAGCTACAAGTAAGCAATCGATAGAAAATGGGGAGCAAGTCTGGATATCGAATTTTAATTAGATTTCAAATATTTTCGACTCCTTTAAATGCATACTGCTATTTTAACTATATGTAAATGCAAAACATAATACGGAAGTAATATCGAATTCCGGTGCTTTTACCACTGACTAACACATCTTTCAAGTGCGAACACTCTCCTACAAATATTTCTTATTCGTCTATTTTCAATTTTATGCTTTCATGTAATGCAATTCAGGCATTGTTATATACAATATAACATTAGAAACGTTATTGCACACAACAGGGACATTACAGACATCGTTATTTAAATAATTACAAAAATGTATTTTGAACTAAGTAGATCTTTACACTTACCGAAATGAACTCCTAGAAAACGTTTATCCCATTCCGAAACAATCTGCAAAAATAATTATACATTATTTTGAATTTCTATCAGTAATCTTCTCATGTTATTTTATCGGACGAGCTAGAAAACCAATAGAATGGATGGTCTGGAAGGGGACAACCAAAATCAGATACGGTCCCCTATGCCTGAAGGAGGAGATTCATTCTAATGTGTAAAGGATGACTTGGACATTGTTTTTGTCTGTCGGGTATATGAATAGCAACTCTATCGAGAGCTATTTTACACAGCGTGATAAGTCGTACCTTACCATTGTGTTGTTTTTGTTCTTCTTCGATATACGGATTGTGATTACCCCTTTGGTATCTTCAAACTATTCTTACATAAAATGTACCAAGCCACTAATACTTGAATATCTTGAACACATTTCCCACAAGAAATGTGTTTATCTTAAATAAATCTAATTATTTCTGAAGCATTTTCAATGTTCTGTGCATAGGAAATAATTGTAATTACTTCACACCACACATTGTACAACAGTAGAAGATCTTAATTACCAAAACGTGCAAGTTTCGTTGTTTTGTATTAGAACGGTTTTTAAAAATCATTAACAATGTAATTTTCACCCCAGTGTTTCGTAGAATTTTTTTTTTTTAATTAGACTCGTTTATTTCAAAAAGAAACATCGTTATTTTATAAAACCAAGATCCTTTGGGGATCAATGATACAACAGATATATACACTTAACGTGATACCAACCATGGATAAAGAATTGGTATCATATTCCTATAGGCACTGTTACAATAATTAATTAACTTTGTATATTCATCCGTGATGTTTTTTGTTTGATATATCTTATATTTCACAGACGTTAGATATCAAAACATTACTGATTAATTTCTAACGCAAGTCTTTACCTGGTGTAGAGGTCATAAATTTGGGCTAGTTAGCCCCTGCGACCCTTCTTGTGTAAGAATATTACAAAAAAAATCGAATTAAGTTTGTAATAAACAGTTAACTATATCAAAAAATATGGTTGGGGTTGCTTTTTGTTTTTGTTTTGTTTTGTTTTGTTTTTTTTTTGCTCTGCATTTTTTTTTTACTTTTTTTTTTTTTTTTCTCTCTATTTTCATTTTATAAAAAGGGGGATTCTAAAAAGTAATAAACAGACATTTTACGAAGGTCTATAGTAAGGGTTTTTCTGTGAAGTATGTTTTCTACTTATTGATTTTACTTACTTATATCTTGTGCATCAGGTGTTCAAATAAATGGGTTTTTTTTATGTTAGTATAATCGAAACCGTATATAGCCATCTGGGGGTCAATAAAACAGCTATTCAATCATCTATAATTCAAAATAAATTTGCAGAAATTGATTGCTCTGTTGCCGACAAGACTATCTTTACTCTCCAAAAATGTCCAAATCTAATTATAATTAAAATTATCCAATTTCTTTCGTATATCTTTACTTTCGAATTCATTGCATGATAATGTTCTATTGTAGCTTCATCATCGATATAAAATGACGAATTTAAATGCAATATTAGGACAGATGACGTCATTACAATATATGCCAATCTATATTTGATAATGTTATTGTAGTCTTAATCGAATTTATTCTTAACATCAGTTTTACTACAAAGGGGTACGCCATGAACAGCATGTTGTGACCACAGAAAGTTGAATTCGAACAAAAACTTCCTAGTATACACTAGTTTTACTGATTATTGTACAACAAACGGTACAATATCTTTGCATACATAAAACAGTTAAAGACAAAGGGAAATAAATATAAATTTTAGGCGTTTGTTTCATTTGACCCTCTCGAACCTGAAAAAGTCAGATCTACAACATCTCTGTAGAAACATTTTAGACATAAATTTCTTGGGAATTTAATATGGAAAAAATCGCATAAATATATATAAAAAAAAAAGTAGTAATCTTGGGGGTTGGTTCATTTTGGCTCACTCTAATCCTTCATATCTCCGAAAATATAAGACTTAGAACACATCTGTTTGACAACTAGAGACAGGAAATTGCAGAAGTGATCTACAGACAAAAAACATTATCAAAATCGGGCTTAACAATACAGTCTAAATTTTGAGTGTTGACCCCAATATATCGTAAAAAACTGTACAAATCATACAAATCATGATGTTATACTACATGTACATTAATAGAATATACATGTTAAACATCACATATACACCAGTATTATAGAATGATTTCATAGATTCTAGATCTATCATAAGAACAACTTCAGTGACGTAATATTTGAAACAATTAATATATCAATCTTAACACAGTCAACAAGTTAAATGGTATTTTATTATTATTTTTATATTACGCTGATTATTTTACTTTTAAGTAATACTAGCTATGAATTTCATACATACCGGTTGTGGGTGGCACTGGTGGAAACGTATGGTACCAGTAACAAGAAATACCAACGATAGAAACACAAACATACAACCAAGTATGACAACAAGTACACGTTTTTTGTTTTGACAAGATCTGGGTTTCTGCATTCGGATAACAGGAACGTACTTCCGAGTTATAGTCAGGGAATTATGGGTATCATTATCATTTTCCGGAAATTCAGACTCGGTTGACAACATTGGAACTATGTCTGATCGTTCCACTTTATCGGCACTATGAACTGTGACATTACCATTCCGCTCTCCTTGAAGATGTTGATCTTTTTGTGACATTCCGCTTTCAGTCGTTTTCCATCTTAATTGTAGAATTGATTCATCATGGAGCTAAAGCTTTAAACTCCTAAAAAAAATGAAAAAAGACGATTAATGATTTCTTTTTTAAATTTATCACTAATGTACAGTAAATATTCTGAACACCCAATCGTAACTACTCGGCCATTCTCGCTACCCTGCATATAACCTCGTACGTACATAGTAGAAATTCTTCTTAAATTGTTTGCCGGAAGTTAAGTTAAGTTAAGTTAAGCCGCACAAAAATATAGTCCACGAAAATCCAATATGGAAGACATACTAAGTAAAATCTAATCATGCAAAACTAATTAAAACTTTAATTGAAATATAGAAAATTGCTTAAAATATAACTTTATCAAACTTTCATGTAACTGACATGTGAAAAGTAGTGCGATTTATACGCCTAATGCATACGAGGTTATTTGCAGGGTAGCGAGAATGGCTGAGTAGTTACGATTGTCTGAACACCTTGTCACTGATATCAGATTACACTTGGTATATTTATATAAATAATTTGTTTTAGTACTTGCTTGTTTTCCAGATGTTCCTTTGGATTCGGGTTTTAAAGTTGATTTAACATTGTGCATATTATGTACACGCTGTTAGTCAAAAGCTACCTGTACATGGATAATATGAACATGTCATTTACGCTTGACGTTCAATGCTATATTGACCAATGAACTACAGCTTATATGAAACAAAACGCCACGAACGGAAATCCAACTCGGAATCAACCATCCTCACTTGACATGGCTATTGATACTTATGAAACCCAGACACCAGACACATTGTGTGGGCGAATAAAAGGATGAATGTAGCAACGTTAAATATCGCACCGACGCTAAATGTCGCACCTGACGTTACATGTCGCCAGGCTGACGCTAAATGTCGCAACCAATGCTAAATGTTGCAAAACCTCCTGACGCTAAATGTCGCAATATTTTGAACAACCGCTATATGTCGCAACCTCAACGCTAAGTGTCGCACTCTTTTATAAGCCCAAATGAATTATCAATTTGATATTTTAAACTTTCACATCTATATAGTTAGAAACAAGATATAAGTGTTATACGTGGTCATAAATGAATGTTCATTCGTTCATGTTGATGTTTAGTCTTCATTTGATATATATACCGTATTTATAACTGAAACATTTTATACCTGAATTGATATTAAACAATTATTGCCTTCAATGGATGTAAGCATCCAGAATTGTTAACCTGAAGGGGGTTGTTTTCCCGAGGGCTTTAGCCCGAGTGAAACAACCCCTTGAGGGTTAACAATTCTGATGTTTACAATGCATTGAAGGCAATAACTGTTTTATTATACCGAACAACAGACCAAGGATTGGACATTTAAATAAATACATGTATTTAAACAAAATGTGTGTTTAATAACTTTTGACAAATTTTTAACAAATGTTAAACTATTTCATGTTTATATTAAAGTTCACAACACAACCAGTGATATAGGGCACAAACTGGCCATCAGTAATATTTTCAACAGATTTGAGTACATTAGTAGTGTTGTTTGGAACAAGTACTTGATTGTTCACTTGACAAGTATTTGTACTACATTTTGAAGAAGTTGGATCAATATTGCATAATTCCTGCAGTTCTCCTTCACTCATGTACACAAAGCCATCAGTGTTAAAGAAAGGTGTATTAACATTATCAGTAGTGTTGATAGTGGTGTCCTGATCAATAAGGGATGCAGACAAAGCACTGCTCATCTCATGTTTACGCGTAACAGAGGTTTGATTGGTGTAGTTTTTTAATGAATTTTCAGACTTATGGCCGGACACAGTCATTATGTCCCTTGATTCAAACTTGTTGAAATCTAAATCGGTCACACATGTAGCTCTAATAGAGTGGTTAGTGAATATTTGTTTGAGTTTAGCCTGGGTACATATAGTTTTCATCATGCATATTTCCCAGAGTATTCTTCCCTAACGGTTGGTTAGTATACCAGCAATCATAGTCATCTGTGTAAAAATCCTTTGTTCGCTGCCACAAGTCGTCACTGGTAGCGTTGAGATTGTTCATATACTTCCTAAAGGATGAAACTGGACACAGTGGGTGACCTGAAAACAACACACATGCCCGTGATAATTTATTGATTATATGATACAACTGCAAAATATACATATGCATTATAATGTGATAGGTGAGCTTATTATCTCCCCTTTTTGTATTTCATTTTTATTATTTGTGGTTTATTTCTAAGTTATTATGGATTGAATTTGTGTTATTTATGTTGTGTTTACTTGGTTTATATATTGCTAATATGGAAATGTGTCTCAATTTCCCTTATTTCTACGTTATTTCAATCTGTGTGTAAATATTGTCTGTTTAGTGCAGATCAGAGTGTGTGAATGTAATTATTGTTTCTATTCATTGGTTCTGCAGGAATGCAAGACTCGAAGAAAATGCGTTCGCTACCACTGTTCGACTAATGTTAACTCTTGGCGAGGGAACTGTGTTCGGTTCCAGATTTTGTTTATGAGTTAACTGTTTCAGTTCTTTACTCTATTTGCTGTCGCTGAACAGCAAGGGAATTTAAACGTATAGAAATACAGGTAGGATTCGAGTCCTGATGCCTGCAGATGTACAATATGTAGACCATTTTTTTTAAATTATATGCTGGCACTTAAATGATATATCATGTCTGTGATGTGTTTTAATTGTTTTATATGTATTGTGTGTTTTGTTTTGTGTTATCTCATACATTTTTTGTATTTTAATAGAAGGGGAAAGACGGACGCTGTGTCTCACAACCCACAGAAAACATCGCGGCATTCCAATCACCGTAAGGTTCACAAAATAACAATATTTGCTAATCATGCACGATATTTTACATTTTTCATAAAAATAAAACAGGAAATGTATGATCACACATCCGCCTTTCCCCAATTACATATTTAATATAATATTTGTAAATATTGTACCTGGCACTTCATACATTCGGCCATCTGTGTTACTTTCCAAGGGGTCGGCACTTTCCCTGTTGTTTTTGTCTAACTCTTCCTGTGCCTGATACACATAAGTGCCCGTTCTGTCCGTCTTCATACTAAAGCTGGTTTTGGTCATGGTCCTCAAATTCTCCCTACCATTTCTGCACAGGAAAAACATGACGTAAAACCACACTTTTTGTTGCAGGTCGACAGGGGTATTTGGGCTTAGGGCCACACTGCCATACATCTGTTTCAGATCTTCTGGTTCAATTCGTGGGGGGGGGGGGGGGGGTCAACTTTAGCCAGTCCCTTCCTTTTCATATCCACGGTCACTGCATGGAATACTTCATTGGCCATTTTGAAAAGCGGATCGTGTATAATGTCAATTTCCAGTTCACGAGAGAAATGTCTACTTAGCCCAAAACGAATACCTTTAAGTGCAGAAAGTTTGTAAGATGTACCGTCCTTTTCTTCGGACATCTATGTAAAAGTTTCTCAGTAATTCTGTCAGCTGCTCCTGTGAGCAGTCACACAAATTCACCTCTTTGTCGGCTTCAATAATGTATGCCATTAGTGTTTGCAGTGCGACTTTAGTGGCATTTTTTGTATGTTTTGATTCCTTGGATTGCAAAATGTCATTTTCGTTTGCCTTTTCGAATCTAGAAGTAGAAGAATTAGCGACTGCCATCTTGCTGGTCCGACCAAATTGTAAACAAACAGACGACAATGTCACTTCCGGAAAGAGTTGTTTCCCTTTTGAGGCACGCAATGGGTTGTTTACAGGGGAACAATAGGGTTTTTACCCGGTAAACAACTAGTTGTTTCCCGTTTGGGTTAATTTTCACAAAACATTAAAATTGTTTCAGGTCATGTGATTTAATTTAAGCCAATGAGAATTTAGTGAGGTATAATAACAATCATTGTTATATTCCAATTATTTTAGAATTTTACACATAAATTATGTTTGGAAATTTAAATGGACTCAACTCCAGATAAACATTCAAAAATAATAAATAATGAGATTGACCTTTGAAGAGCACATGTTTGAGTAATAATAAATATGAGTTATGAAAAAAAAAAATGTTCCAGAAGATTTGATCTTTAAAGGGATAACACAAGCCTATTGAAAAAGTCTATATAGTAATCATCGACAGTTATGTAAAGACAAGTGTGAAAAGTGCGATTTTATAGAGCTATATGGTTGAACTAGGCACGCATGGAAAGTTACAGTACCGTTAGAATAAAATAGGTCGTGTTATACTTTTAAAGGCATAACACAAGTCTATTGAAACAGTTTATATAGTAATCATCGACAGTTATGTCAAGAAAAGTGTGAAAAGTGAGATTTTATATAGCTATAAGGTTGAACTAGGCACGTACGGAAATTTACAGTACCATTAGAAAAAAGTAAGTCGTGTTATGCTTTTAAATGGATAACACTAGCCTATTGAAAAAGTCTATAGAGTAATCATCGACAGTTTTGTCAAGTGTGAAAAGTGATATTGTATATAGCTGTAAGGTTGAACTAAGCACGCACGGAAAGTTACAGTACCGTTAGAAAAAGGTAGGTCGTGTTATGCCTTTAACGGATAATGTGTTTTGGATAAAAAGGTGTATATATATGAATACATTCACCAGGTTAAAACTGTGTCGTGTTTCGTAATGGTATCTAACGTATAAAGAGTGTGAAATCAAGCGAATCACACAAGAGACGATTACATCAAGAGACGACTACGGTAAGTATATGCAAATGTCCCATCAAGAGACCGGTTAGTTGAAACATAGTTTTAACCCGGTGAAATTGAGTTAACTTGATTTCATATCCAAGTATCTAAGCGTCTTTGAAATGCAATTTGATTTCAATTTCTCTTTAGTTGTGTGATTTTCAAGGAATCTGTGATAGATGTACAGTCAGGTGCCATATAAAGTTCACAAGGCTAATTTTGAAGGCAAGAATCATACTTATTTCCAACACTTAACACATTTCTTAGAAAATAGTAAGTGTACATAGAGCAGTTATATTTACATATACTATTATAATCCCCATTATTCCAAATTGTCAGAGTTTTCGCGTTCTACATTGCATACTGTTGCCTAGCAACAAGAAAAAATGATCCAGATTTACCCTACTTAGTCCAGTAAAACTGTTACCAGGGTAACCATGCATGCAATGCTCATATTTTGTTGATCCCTTCCTGTTTCAGACATGTTTATATGCCTTTATAGAGTATTATTTTCAACTTATATGATAATGTTAACATTGCAATATCAAACAGGTGAAAGAAATGCGGGAACATATTAGCGATGTACAGAAAGTCTGTATCCTTTGTGACAATGTCAACAACATATTTAGTCAAAATTATTACTGTCCAATATATATTGTTTTAGACTATCATATGTCTCTCATTTTGTCTATGTTATGATGTATATATAGCACTTTGCAGTAGCTTCATATCAAAGATTGCTTCCCATACCCCCGTTTTGTGCACTTCAGAAATTTTGGTCAATTTTCATTTTTGCCAGTTTCCCCTTATACCAGATAGAGTACTAAAGTTCTTAATAATTAAAGAAAAATTATGAAAATAATTTTGGGACTGGGCATGGGCATTTTATGAACCTGTGCAAAATTTCGCATGGATTCATGAACAACTGTGCAAGCTACTCTAAATATTTTTTTCAGTTTTGAACCTCCAAAGGCCTATACCTATTGATGCTAATTAGATAAATAATAACCAGCAATAAAAGTAGCATACGAATTGTATTCACTGTTATCATGGTAACCATCCACAATGAATTGGTAGTGACTTTTTACTGATATATTCGTGCTACTAGGCAACAGTTGGCAATTTATAATGAGAACATTCTTCTGACAATTTGGAATGATGGAGATTATGATAGTGTAACAGGACATCATCACTTTATATCCGATAACTATTTTCTGAGAGATGTATAATGTTTAGAGTCATGCAAATAAGCTAGCTTTGTGTCTACAATAAAGGTAATAACAAAATTACCGAACTCCGAACAATCTTACAAAGGGAAAGTCAAAACTCCTAAGTATATAAACAGACAAAATCAGTCAACAACCGGAAAACTGTGAAAACGTAAAAAAGCTTATTTTCATTACTCTAAACATTATGCATCTCTCAGAAAATAGTTATCGGATATAAACAAATTAGCCTTGTGACATTTTATAATAGCACGGAACTGTATAATGGAGAGTACATTACTTAATGTAGCTCACACTTCTAAAGCGGTATAAGCCCAATGAGAAGCGCATTATATACTTCATGACGATTTGACTTATGACTAAGTGTGTATAGGTAAATCGTCCACCATTTCAGTACATTCACACACACACACATACATATGTAATGTAAGGAAGTTGTCAGTAACTCAGTGGTCCAGTGGTTAATAACGATCCGGACTATTGGTCTTTACGCCATGGATTCAATCATCGGTCTTGTTGGATTAAACAGCAATGCTTTTCAGTATTTCCCATCTAAAATAGTACTGGTAATAATCCAGGAAGGATTGGCAATGTAAAGTGCTTTGGGTAAACTTCGGCTTTCAATAGTTATCTTTAAGGTATGCGGGGGATATATTGACCGATTGTGTTAACCTAAGTGTGTGGAGTTTAGAGCCGGTCTTGCACATAATTGTCTTGGGTTCACTTTTGAAGAAATTCTTTTGAAAATGTATTGTTATAAGGATAATAATACATAATTGCACACACATTTCGCTGACAAGAGTGCGACATTGAGCGTTGAGGTTGCGACATATAGCGGTAGTACAAAATTGTGCGACATTTAGCGTCAGCCTTGCGACATTTAACGTCAGATGCGACATTTAGCGTCGGTGCTACATTTAACGTTGCTACAATGAAGATACCACGTCTTAACGACTTGAGAACATAATAGGAAAGCTGTCAAAGAGATACTTCAATAGATGCTATGGACTAAGCTTACACAATAACACGATGATATATGTGTACATTAATACGATACCATCAAATGACTTAATCACAATGCAAATGTCCTAACGACAGATAGAGAAACAACATATGCCGTCACAATCGAAAACCAAGTTCATTAAAGGCAGCAGACATGTCTTTTGATAAATATGACACCCATCAGACAAGTAAATCAACACAGACAAAAAAACAATACAACTATAATAGTAGTCAGAGAAAAAACACAGAAAACTCAAAAATAAGCAACATTACCCCATACTCTGAAAGCAGAGCAAACTCGGGTACACTTGCTTCACTCGTAACATATATCCTGGTACTGTTAAGCCACACAGACATAATTTATAGTATATTCGGGAGTGTTTAGATTAGACTGAGACTGATGGAAACATGATATCACCTTTACTAGATTCACAGTGTCGAATATCAGCTAATCGTGTTTTTGTAACATTTACCAAGATCAATACAAGTTAAGACATTGGATATGATAGTGGTAATACAATATAGCAGATGAACCCATTTACCATGTAATAAATATAGTAATGTCAACAAACAACACCGATTAACAAGGATCATAACATGGCTGTAGTTTAACACTTGATATTTTTCCAAAGGGGATCGTACATCAATAGTACAACCTACTATGCTAAACGATTTAGATCATCATCGAAGGACAGGGTTTAGCTATCATTTTCTGACTTAGTGTCATTACTATTTATTTTGGGTCATGGCGTATTTTAATAATAAGTTAAACATGTACTGAGATTGCTTGTGGCAATGACTTAGGAAAAGATTGTGAATTCCAAGAATAACACCTTCAATTTGGCAACTGTCATAGTATATTCTGCTTGGTCAGTTTTTGTCATCTGTATATATGTAGAGCAAATGTTGAACAATTCAACCGCCAGTGATTTGAGAGGAGTATTAAAACCGCTAAACATAGAGGTTAAAAAAAAACTAGAATATGCGGGAAACAAAAAATGAGAGATAATGTTCAAGCAGGAGGTCCGGAAGACTACTTTAGGAAGTCAATAACTGTACCTTTTCTCGGCTATACGCTAAATGAAATGAAAACAAGGTTTACCAACCTTCACACCAGAACCGCTTTGGGGCTACAGTAAGTTCTATCTATTATTGAAAATATTGCCCCATAACTGAGCCCCCCTCCCCCCGTCAAAAGAGTCTCTGGATCCGCCCCTGTAGGGGTAGTGATATGGTGTTTGACACCACTTTATATTATCGTGGCAGTCAGTTTTGTTGGGGGATGAAACCGCTAACCTGCGCAAGTCGCTGACAACCGTTATCATATAATGTTGTATCGAGTACACCTCCCCATGAACGGAATTCAAACTCACACCTTTAGTGGTGATATGCATTGATTGCACATAGAGTTGTAAATCCAACTACTGTACGATCACTACCACGACGACTCATGTGTATTTGCATGAATGATGAACTATTTCTATTGTCATGGCATCCTGCAGGAGTTCTTGTCCCATTATAGTGACCTCGTTACACCATTTGATAAGCATTTTGTATATATTGTTTCCTACAGTTCATATTTATCAATAAATTGATCTGTACTTACTATGATTTACTTAATTATTACACAAAAATCATGATTGCTGTTTACTTTTTACAATGAATGAAAGTAAATAATATGACCAATATGTTCAATTGCCCCGTAAATAAATAGATTCACTTATGATGTCGTAATAACAAAGTTCCAAAATGCTGAATAATTCTGATGTTTCAATACTAAAGAAAGACGTATCCCCACATTTGTATCGCAATGGTCAAGTGATGTAATGGTTAGCGTGCTCGCCTCGAGTGCGGTAGATCGTGGGTTCGAGCCTCGTTCAAGTCAAGCCAAAAAGACTATAACATTGGTATTTGCTCTTTCTCCCCTATGCACGCAGCATGGTACATGATATATATATATTTCAGAAAGAACATATGATATCTCTTTATCTTTATGTGTAGATTTCATACTTACTATTAGCGCATGTATGATTTCTACATTTCATGAAGTAAATGTTCATATTTAAGGATGTAATGCAGTTCAATAATATTGCAACGGATTTTGATTAATTTCTGAATCCCACAATAACACCAAACATGCTTGACGGGTAAACATGTATTAAGTGAAACCCTCTGATAAAATACCATCCTTTTCAATAACAACTACAGTACATTCAATATAAATTTTTGATTTGTATTAAGAATTACATCCGTTACGAATCCCTTATTCGACTCTCCCTTGAGTGGTCTGAGAAGATACATTTGACTGAAATTGCATGACAACGATCGAACTTGACAATAGACATTATTGAATATTGAAGTTGACCAGAAATGTGTGATTCATCATAAATAATTTAATATGCAGTTTCCTTTCTTTAATAGTCCGTGTTTATATTGGATAATCTCATAAAAGTTCAATATATGCTATCAGGTTTTATCTTACTGTTTCAAATTCCCAAACTGGGAAATATATGAAACCACAACACGAACCACACAGAGAAACCAATGGACATGTTTACGCTAATTTTGTTTTGAAAATATGTATATGTTTACAGTTGTTTTATGTGTAACACTAATAAAAAAAAATCGAATAATGTAATTTAACGCATATGAAAATGTGACGTATACCGGTGCAACGCGATCTATTTTATATAAACTCACCGACAGTACCTATATTTCTAGGTTGTATAAACTGTGTTGTTTGAATCGAGGGAAGAAACATAACATGTGTAATGGCTATATAGATTATCTTTCTGCTACCAATAGATTATGATATTCTCCACTCGAGATAGTAAAATTAGAAAATTTAGGTACCGGTGGATTAAGATATTTCTCCACTGGAGATATTTAAAATATGAAAATTTAACTATTGAGAGTGGATAAATGTTACAATCTACTATTAGCAGAAGAAGAATATGTTTTTCCTATTCACAAAACGTCAAAACTATTTTAAGTTGTTAATTGCTGTCGTTATTGACCATCTAACGGAAATTGGCGGGAATTCTCAAGCAGAAATTTAACCATCATTGTGATTACAAATAGTACGAAAATTTAACCACCTGGTTAAACACGTTAAGTATAGGAGAAATAAATTGCTTGGTCAATAACAAGGTACTACCAGTGGAGATTTATATTGTGTCCAATTATCGTTAAGTATCTCATTTCCTTTCAATCACACGGCCATTTGTTTTATTAAATTTATCGTCAAGTGGAATGTTTCCTTTATGTACATCATACCCATTGGCAACTAGAACTAATAATTAGTTACTACCGCTTTTAATCAGATCCCTGGGGCGGTGCACGGAATTAAGATCTTCACAGAGTTCAGATCTAGTACCGATAGCGTGCATACATAGCCTCGTCTGTGATGTGGTTATAGAACACGAATGGATACTTAAGTTCTACAATTCCTGGTAAAAGTGATGCGTTTAATTTCCATTATAAACTTCCAATATTTCTACGTAATAATCTCCCTAACGTTTCAATTGACACGCTTTTATAGAGCTCCAATTTGCAACTGCCTGTGCAATCAGTGCATATCACTAAGTACTAAAGATGTGAGTTCGAATCCCGCTCAGGCGAGGTGTACTTGATACAACATTATGCGATAAAGTGTGTCAGTGACTTGCGTCATGCCGGTTGTTTTCTCCGGTTTCCTCCACCAATAAAACTGACCGACACGATATAACTGAAATATTGTTGCACATGGCATTAAATACCATACCTCTAACCCCTAACACCCTCTTAATGGTGTATGTTATACTGATGAATTTAGTCCATCATTACGAGATTGCCGATGTCATAGATAAATAAAATATCGTCAGGCACCCACAGTACCGATATTGTCATTCCCAGCTGGCCAGCTTACGTAGATTTGTTTTATATCGACAGGGCCGGCCTGGGGAAGTGCGGGGCCCAATTGCTGTAAAACCTGCCGTGTGTTGTGTGTACTTGAACAGTCAAGAGTAGACGCGTGGCCCATTTGGGAGAAATGGGTCCAATTGGATTAAGATCACCCCTGTATATCAATCAGACGGTTGTCTGGTGACCGCTCGATAGTCCGAAGGTCCATTACTCCGAAGGTACATTAGTCCGAAGGTCCGTTAGTCCGAAGGTTCATTAGTCCGAAGGTCCGTTAGTCCGAACTTTTTAAGGTCCGTTAGTCTTGTTTTTCGACCAAAGGATAGGTATGGAACAGTGTTGAATTGATTTAATATTCAGTCCTTTATTAAATTAAGTAAGAGAAGCCAGATATTCATATTCACATCCTGACTAAGCAGTGGCCTATCCAGGTGGGTTGTAGGCTATACGCCCGGCTTTTGCTAACAAAAAAAAAATGTGTAATCGGCAAATATAGGTAAAACTTAAAACATATTGTAGAAAACACGCCAAAAATTGCACCAAACCCCTGTTTTGTAATTATGAATCCAAGCGTGCTAAGTCTAAAAAAAAAGAGAGAAAAAAAACGCGCCGTCTCTGAAATATATGAAAATCATTCCAATGAAGTAAACACTCCACTAAAACTCTGATCTTAACCAAATATGTTTAAGCTTAAAACTTAAAAGATATTTATATATTAAAACTTAAAAGATATCTAAGTATTAGATTATTTTTAAGACCCGTTGTTGATCCAATTAACAACTGGGATTTTTTTGCTTAACAAATACTTCAGAATAATGATAACTTTATTCAATCAATGCACAATTTTACCCCGAAGGGTTGAAGGCATTTACAACTTTACAAGGAATATATACAAATTATACGTACACAAGTCAAATAGACAAAGACATAGTAACAACATACAAATAAAATGAAAACAAATTCAGACTTGTCATTTACTCTTTACGAAATACTGAACGAGTCCCTTTTGGTACGTGACACAAAAGAGACGACCTCTGAGAAAGGGATTTGAAAACATAAAAGCACATCTGAAATTAAGTTTTGTGAGGGACAAGTACATTCCAGGGGCGGATCCAGGATTTCAAGTTAGAGGAGGAGGGGCGTACTTAAAAAAATTGCGCCGAGCGGAGGGAGGCGCGAAAATGTTTGGGGTATTTCATGGGATCCACCCCTGCATTCCATTAAAAAGAGAATACATAAAATCATTAAACGGACGTTCTAATGTACAACTGATGGTCGCAAAATACGGAGTATAACCTCAAATATATACCAATTATTATGGAATATTGAAAACTCCAATCAACTACCGCAACAACTTAAGCATATGCGTACCAAATTCTACATCTTATGTAATTCCAGAATACCGCGTTCCATGGCTCGACATATACAAGTACCCTTTACCAGATACGTCTCCTTAGATATTTTAACCAAGTGGCATACTGTAGAGGAATAAACAGTCTGTTGTTAGTGTAGAAATTCCAAAGATTGGTACTTACACAATGTAGGTATACACGCATCAGAAACAAAAAATAATATAATATCATAAAAGATCATCTAACAAATGTTTTATGCATATTACATGTAGGAAAAAACGTACGGGTTAAACTAGAAAAAAAAATCATTATTGCCTGCAATTTCGGTACTTTGTTGTTTTATACCTTAATTTCTAGTAACACTACTTTAAGATACATGTTTGTTTTGCGAAGGACGGACGGACGAACGCAGACCATTACTATGTCACTCCATCGCTTCGCGTCGGGGGACAAAAAGGGTATACGGGTTGAATATATACATTTATTCAAACCAGAAATAACAAAGGTATGGGTGGTCGACATTTGGACAAACGAACCTTCGGACTAACAGACCTTCGGACCAATGAACCTTCGGACTAATGGACCTTCGGACTAACGAACCTTCGGACTAATGGTCCTTCGGACCAATAAACCTTCGGACTAACGCCACGGAACCATAACAACCGGTTGTCTGCCGTTGTGGTTTGATGAGATGGATTTAATATAAAACTATATTGGAAATCAAGCATTGAATCGTGGAATAACAACAATCCATGGAAATGAAAAGCAATTCACAATTTCTTTGTAATTTTATGGTTAACGTATGTATAATGTAACTTCGTTTAATAGCTGTACAGTATTGATTATCGATGAATATTTTATAAAATAAGAAAAACAAATAATACATGAGATCATTAGCCGACATTAAAGTTTAAAATAGATCAGCATCATTTGGTATATGAAGATTATAGTTGATACAACAATCAGTTTCAAATATTATTCATAAATAGTGTCAGTTTTCTCGAAGATACACATGAAAAAAAAACATTTTATAACGTTACGTGAGGTTATTTGTATCATCTCAACGAATATGTATGTCATATTTAAAAACATACACAACATATACGATTTAGCTGAATATTAACGCTGTTTTTATCAAACCTCTAAAGATTCATTAATACACGTTTGTTCCATTGTCAATAAAACCACACGTATTCTGTTTTGCTTTGAACAAGTTATGTTGTATACTTTATATACGTAATTTATATTCTATTTTCCTGTTTCCCTATACACAAATGTTATAATAGATAAAAGAAAAAATATCAATTCAATAATCAACTTACCCGTTTTCTAATTAATTAGTAGTTTCGTTTTCAGGCAGAAATCAATATCAGGAGTGAAATTTCCAGTTATATCTTATCTCTTTGCCTACCTTTAAAGGTATATTGAACACACTCGTTTGTTCCCGAAAGCTTAATGCAAACAAAATCAATATCCTTCCTTTAATTATCTCGCATCGTAAATTCGTCAGATGGCAATTTTCATCATTTTAACAGTAGCTTATAGGGGGTCTTGAATTAAAATCTTCCCCAACATTTCCCATGTAGAAGCCTTGTTAAATTTCACATCATTAAATCTGTGATGAAAACGTGATCATTTGAGTACAATGGTATTAAAAGAGACACTTCCTAATGAAGATGATTTCTGGAGAAAAAAATAGCTTACTGATTCTTTTTTCTACAACATCACTATATTCCAGTATGATGAAGACTTTACTTCAAGCGAAAAACAACTTAATCCTCATTAGCATCCAATTATTACGTTGAAGTCATCTTCTATCAGATCGGACGCCCCATCAAGCATAAACATCAACAACTTAAAAAAAAAAAAAGGGACACAAGTTGTTATTGCTAATCTTGCAATCATGATATACTCTTCAATTATTAACAGAAGTTAATTTTGTTGTGTTTAACTTGAGGTAAAATGTGTTTGCAGTTTAACTATTAGTCAATAAGAAACGAACACATTGCAAAGTATAATGAAATTCTAGCCTTTAATGACAA
Organism: Bathymodiolus septemdierum; assembly: GCA_963383655.1. Taxonomy (NCBI): domain Eukaryota; kingdom Metazoa; phylum Mollusca; class Bivalvia; order Mytilida; family Modiolidae; genus Bathymodiolus; species Bathymodiolus septemdierum. The sequence goes on from OY726518.1 coordinate 84,222,629, forward strand.
TTTTTTTTTTCTGGCAGAATATGGCGAAACACATTTTATCATTTGTTACGCAAATTCAATTTTTTTTTTTTACACAGTTAAAAAATGTTTTACTACTAATTCGTGTCAATTTAAAACAGCTTATTTCAAATTCAAATATTATTATTCCGTCTTTTCGTAATATTTTTTTCTATGCCGATTATCGTTAGATGCCTTTCCACAAAACTGCATCGGTGGTGTAACGGTTAACATGCTCGGCTCGAGTGTGGTAGATCATGGGTTCGAGCCACGATCGAGTCAAACCAAAGACTTTAAAATGGGTACTTGTTGCTTCTCCGCTAAACACGCATCATTAAGGAGAAAGAACAAAGACTGGTTGGTTCGGAATCAGGATAATGTGTCCGAGCGGGACTACATGTTTATCCGCGGACTGTTGTTTCAGTGAGCGAGGAGTATAATGATCAAAATAAGCGCGTTGGTCTGGTACAAATCGGACCTCATCATCATTTCATTCAAAATTAACTTGTTCTTGCCATGATATAGCTGAAAAATTGCTGAGTTAGCGTTAAACAACAATCACTCACCCATTGACTCCTGTTCACAAGAACGATAACTCGCATAGATAAAAAAAAAATAACGAAAAGACGGAATTATGAATCAAAATTGATTTAGCTGTATTCATGAGAAGAATTCATCGTATATGCAGAAAAATGACATTGTGATCGTTTGCTTGATTTGAAAACAATAAATATAGTAGGTAAAGTGATAGCATTGTAGTGAGCCTATATGAGTAAATTTAGATTACCACAGAAAAACGTGGATGCAATGTATATCGGATAGAGTTGAGGAAATGCGCCTTGTATCATGGATTTATTGGTGGAGGAAACTGAAGTACCAGGAGAAAATCATCGACCTGCCGCAAGTCACTGAACAATTTTATCACATAATCTTGTATCGAGTACAAATCGCCTGAGTGGGATTCGAATTCACAACGGTAATGGTGATAGGGACTGGTGGCATAGGTAGTTGTAAATCTATCTACCATACAATCACGAACACAACGGCCCCTCCTTGTAACATCCCAACAACGAACGAATTCTTACATGCATTCTTCATTATGAGCTGCTGCAAGTTGTCTTTTTTTATCCGGCATTCCCCATATACGAGGCACTCTAACAATATACCGTTTCGTCCCTAGGGTTGTTGTATGTTTGATTTGTCTGGCACAACTAGCTGACACCTTTCGAACGGGTTGTATCCAACTGCGAAGAAGCTAGGTCATGTCATATTCCTATATACATGTACTCCCTGGTTTCCTTGGAAATCGGACCCAAGGACTAACAAAATGGCGTTGTCTAAAGTAAAGGGGAATATAATGGATTTGGTCGGAAAATGTTGCATTGTAATATGCCACATTGATGATTCTCTTAGAAAACGTTTGTCCATTAGAATATAGTGAAAGTAGGATTTTAAGAGCAAGGAGCGCAAGATGCTCTAAACATTATATGTCGTTATTATTTGACTCTTCGTACAAAACTGACAATCTCCCTCTATCAAGCAGTGCAGACATTGTTCTATGATTTCTACCCAGGGTTTCATGGGGTAATGCAATGTTTTGAATGGTGTTATTATCTACTGTTATCTTTTCATTTCTCTTGGTTTGCAGTAGTTAGTGGTAGTTCGTTGGTTTTTTTGGTACATGGTACGTGAAAGAACGGTAATCATTGGTAGGTTGTAATTTCAGATAGATACCTTGCCTACTATAGCAGCGTGTACACGGTAAAATACTAGAATACTGATCGACAGTCGTACCAATCTGATTAAAACACAGATGTAATAATACACTACGCTTCCTCTGATAGAACCCGTTTAGAAGTCATATAAAGGTGAACTTTCGTATATGAATACATTTTTTTAAATCAACCAATCAGAGAGGTTTACGTTTGTGATCTGGCAGAACAATTTTTAGATTCAAGAAATGAATTCAATGCACATATGTTGTGGTCTATTTGAAGAAACATGTCAACAAGCAAAACACTGCCATAACCCGATTGTACAATAATTTCAGTTATACCGGCAATTCATAACAAGACAATAATATCTTCCACCTCTTAAGATAGGAACTGGCTCATCCTTTTAATGAGAAATGCACATCTACACATGAAAACAAAGAAAAGTGTAAGGTTTAATTTCAATCCCAATAAATTAACGAGACTTCACGCCCACAGAGAATTTTGCTATAATGTATAATGTTCTATATTTTAACGGATCTTCTTCGTGCCGTTTGTTTTCAATCTAAACAACACAAGTGATCAGTGATTGCTATTTAACGCCAAATAAAAATAGTAATAGAGATCTCTAGAAATAAATCCAGGATACCCATACAAAAAGAAGGAGGAAAAGATTGATCCTGGATAAAAGGAAAACAACACATACACAATTGAGATCGTAATGATAGATGATTCACTTGACATTGATGAAAGCAACGATGATAATGACGATACATTTATTATTGGTTCTGTGATACAAACATTGTTGTAATTAACATGGATGCATGTTGTTGTAGAGGGTAACACGTTACCGAATTTAAAATGTCGGACCAACTTTGAATCCCTCCCCTAATTATTTTGATATCTTGTATCAAACGTACTTTTTACGTTGAACTCGAATTGTATTAACATTTCATGTGTAATTGTATAATTGCTGCTATATTCATATTCATATCAATATTAGACAAAAATAATGCTTGCGGCCATACACGAGTGTGCTAAGAAAAGATTGAGGAAACGATAGGGGTAATCAGAAGCCATAAGTCAAAGGACAGACAATGCAATGGCCAAAATAAAAAAGACAAAAGGACAAACAATGATTCACAACACCTTATGCAAAAAAAAAGATCTAGCAACACGAACCCAACTAAAAACCAGGGAGAATGGGATGCAACCACTTGTGGCACCCATTGTCTTACTCTTATTGCAAACTCGATGATAAATCAAAAATGTTAGAAATTCATCGAGTGTGATAAAAACCACATAACAGCCTTCCTCTGCTTATTTTAAATCTTGAAGACTAGCCAACGACATTGTGATCACGTGACCTCTTCTCGATACTATCTGGGTCTGAAATGGAGACTAAGTCTTGGTTCTGATGTGATGATGATTTACAAAAAACGTTGGTCGCGTCAGAATCAATTATTTTTAAGCAAAAGAACATTGCCCAGATTTGCATGTGATCATAAGTCTTTGCTCTTACTCTTAAATGTTACGTGCTTAGCAGAGATGCAACAAATACCAATTGCGTAGTCATTGGCTTGACGCGAGAGGGGCTCGATCCCACTATCTACTGCAGGGTCGTTGCTAGAACCATAGAGGTCTACAGAATATTTGGTGTTGTGCCCTAATAATATAACAAATAGTGCATTTGTAATAGACCTACCAACCATGCGATCATCCTCAGTCCATGACCAGTCAGTTTTATTGATTAAGTAGAAGATGAGAAAAGGTGGCTGACCAACTAATTATTCTTTGTTATTGTATACAATGCATATCAATTCCGGCTATAGGTGTACATGGTGAATCAAATTACTAATCTGTGGGTCAATGAAAGCTTACCAATCAAGTACGAAGCTCGAATTCAATCTTTCGGAGATCAAGCTTTGAGTTTGCAAAATTTTACCACCTGTCAGTGTCCAGTATAATAAAAAAAATTCGTGTCTCATCTTCTTCTCCCTTCCCACGTTTCATATTTAACTCTGTTTAACATTAAGTGCCTGATTTTTTTTTTGCGGATCATGTCGATCACTTTTCCACCTGATAGAGAGTTCACATGTCGAAAACAGCGTATTAGTTTGCTGTTCTATTTTCCTTTATGTATGGAGCAAGAATATCAATGGGTCGTCTCACGAACTGGGTACCTTAGTAGATTTAACTAATATATTGACAATCAATGGCGACGTCCTTCTATTCGCAGTTGCATGTATGCTAGTAATTTGAATAATTAGATTAAACTGAATTAGCCATATGTTTAAGACGCAAAGCATTACTGTCGAGAATAATTTCATAGTCCCCCTATTTATTTTCATGACTAAAGCTATTAAGCATCCCATTCTTACAAAGCTAAACACCATTTTGTTTGAAAAATAAAATGGAATATCAATTTTATGTAAGATGTTATTTTGAATTCACAGAGACAGATGGAGTATGTAAAAAGGGGGGGTGGGGTAATAAAATCTGAGCCTGTGACAATAAATAGATAGACTATAGATGTTGTGCTCATTGTCAAGTAGTAATAATGTAGACATGACTCACTTTTGAGTATTGCGTGACTCTCACCGAGATTTGATTTATGACAAGGTCCAAGTATTTTACACGATCGATACCGGATGTGAGATATGCTAGACGACATATCAACGTTTATTTTGTGATATCTACATGGTATCGATCATTTCATTATCACCGGGTTACCGCTGGAATTAATGGGTCGACTTTTTTTAGCTTTAAATTATATGATCGAGTCGTAAATGTTCTACTTCAAAATATGAATGGGTGGTGATTCTTCTATTATTATTTTATAATCTAATATGATAAGGTGCAAACATGATCTATCTAATATATTATTAGGTCACCAATAACTGAATAATATATGAATGGGTACAGTGTTCGTGCTTCGATTGTATATGCATGATGGGTGGTTAAACTCAGCGGAACCATCGGATCCAATTTCACCTTTAGTAACTTGTTGGCTTTGAGTGTATATGTATTAGTTATCTTTAATTGAAATGCAGTTGGACTCATTTCTACCTATCCAGTCTTACCATATCTACAGACATTCAGATACGAAAAATATATTTTAAAAAAGGCGATATGTAATTTTTCGATTTACAATACTTAATAGAACAAAAAATGATATCAAATTAATAGAATGTATTATGGTAGAATTGTTTTGGGTTTTTTTTTTAATTTGTATGAAGGTCTTTATTTTTACTAAATAAAATGTTGATATTTTGATAATGACTTAAACGTGAAGTTAAAAGGCCAAACCTCGTCAGTCTCAAATATATGCATTATTCCTGTTAATTTTCAGAGCTAGAATTTGAACCGGATTAAACCGATGTTTTATTGAAGTTCACGATTCTTCTGTCTCAATGTCAATTAAATGAAATTGATTCGAGTTATCTCGCTTTGTACGTGTTTCGTGAATTTGAAAGTGTATTGATCTATACAAATGTGATAAATCGATCGAACCGCATATTAATGTACAACAGAAAAAATAGCCTTTATGAAATAAAGATAAGACGTTACCGTATTCAAACTTAGAAATACAATTGTGGGGTGCACACTTTAATACTTATATTACATTTGTGCACAACAATACAGGTTGTTGTCTACCATTTGTCAAGAGTGGAAGTTGAATATCCAGAAAACTGTGCAATTTGTGCACATGCACTTTATCCAAGACGTGCTCACGTATTAGCGACAAATAGGAGACACCACCTAAAGCAGAAACCCAAACAAGAGAGACGAAAATGTACAAAACTCATCCACAGAATGTGAGAATGTAGGTTAATGTTGAGCATGCCATTCGACACTAACATTTGAAATTATAGGAACTCTGTGAAGACATCCACGTAACAAGCTGAATCATGTCGTTGAATTGTGTGTCGTACTTGTGGAGTGACAACTGGTTATATTTATAGAGTTTATTTTCTTTTAAGGTGGTCTTTCCGATAAATAAGTAAACAGTCAGGTGGCTCTTGTGTGTACACTCTTACGTAAGATGTCTAATATTAACATATAATTACATTACTTCCGTTTTTCATTGAAATGTTACAATATGATTGGTTATGAAGTGGTCTCATTATTATAAAAGAGATGTTTAACATCCCAATAAAACTCAAACCCGAACGTGCACGTGCCTCCATGACGACGTCAGATGTAAACAATCAATGGCGTAGTAATTTCCAACAGCAAATAATCTAACACAAATAAAATTCACAACAAAAAATTCAACTATATTAAATTTTGGTGTGATTTAAATGTAATTATAAGAATTGAATGCATTTTTTTGTAGTTTTATAGGCGTGTAAAAGCGTGGACCGAGGCAAATTTGTTGTATGAAGCGCTAAAATGTGCTTCAGTCCACGCTTTTACACGCCTATAAAACTACAAAAAAATGCATTCAATTCTTAAATAAACGCTAATACATGTATCATTGATGTTCATTGGTGAGTGAGTGATTGTTGTTTAATGTCACCTATATAATGACCACAACACGTTAGATATCGATGACCAGATGAGGACGTCTGCTGTGTACTAGACGAGCACACTTAGTTGGATTTGCATAGTGCATAAATCACTGAAACAACAAATTGGTCGTCAAAAATATCGACCAATCAGGACGCTCGTTTCAGTTTCATTCATTAATTGAAATCTAATGGCGGTTCAGGATGGGAGAAAGTCCGCATTAGATAAAAGGGATAATACTGAGTGAGTTGGAAATAAATTCTACGGAAAGGTAGGAATTTTTTATTCAATTTATCGATTGGAAGAGACGTCGCAAGTAAAAACACGAATTACATTGCAGATAATGTGAAACTTGGCCGGCCAGCCAGTTGTCCGACCTCGCTATTTTTAGCAGAAAGTACGAACTTGGGCTGCCGTAACTTTTTTATTTTTGGACGTACGGGGTTCAAATAAGTTTTTTCTGAAGAAAAAATATTTAGTTTTAAGTCTATGTCACCTTTATACGTATAAGATTCCTGGTATTTTTTTTCTACTCAGTTAAACAAGACATACCTAAATTTTGATTACTGCCGAGTTCGTACCCTTGTTGGTGTATAGGTATATAGGTACATGACAAAACTCATCTGGCCCCTGTGTGGACATGTGGTATTGACCTCCCCAGAAGGTCTTCTTATTCTATATATATAGAAGTGGAATATTTGCAATAGACACTTCTATGCTAAATTTGCAAACATGTCCAAGACATAGAGATGATTTGGGAGTCAATTGGAAACAACAGAAGAGGACCTACCGATCTCCGTCTCATCCTGCTACGAGTTATGCGAAATGTTCAAGAGGCATACAGGCATCAACATGTAGAGATTTTTGTTAAAAAGAATCTTCTCCTTACTATGTACTATAAAGAGAACTGTATGTGGAATTCAATAATTGTTACTACTGATGGATTGCAATAAATGATTTAATATTGTATTTTTTTTCTTCAGATTCTGACATTCAGCAGTCATCACAATATATAGAGGTATTTTCCCAGAGAACCCAAATACTCTGACTGAGAGGAAGCCAATATGGCCCAAAAAGAAATATCTAATTCTGCAATGAAAACATTGTCCAGACATTTTCCAACGCTGAATTCACAGAATAGTTTGCTTTGGGAAAGTCTATCTTAAAGTTCAATGTCATATTATTCCAAACTGATAACAGAAGCTTTTCAAGTTATTCTGAAATATGTTGCACCAGGTCAAGAAGACATAGTTATACAGAATGTATGCAAGAAGTTGTCATTTGCATCTAATGTTTCTGAGGAAAAACTTGACTCAATGACTGAAGCACTGAATGAAGCTTATCAACAGCAAAATGACAGGATAAACCAGCTCCAAATTTTGTTTCTATTTGCACACTAACTCACAAAGGAAAAATTACTGAAATCAGTACCAGGACTAACTGCAATAATGTAGCTCCTGTGACAAACTTGTGTCTCGGCAGAGCTACAACGCGGTCCCATCCGTCACAATGGAGCAAAAAAAAAGTTGCAGTTGAAACATAAAAACTCACTATTTACGCTTCAAACATTTCATTATAACTATTACTGATGATCCCAGTCCTTGTTAAATCGGTTTGGCTGAGAAATATATGCTTTTCAAAGGTAGCAACAACCTTGTTCAAATTTATCGATCGTTTTCCATAACCGGAAACTACGGAAGGCGGAGTTTTTCTAAATATGGTATTTCTTACTACACGCTGATGTAAACATTCACGCCTCAAATCGCCAAATATAGTATCGACATCCAAATAGTGAGGCTGGAAATGACGAAATTCAAAATGTTCAGGGATAAAGTAAACATGGATTTTTATTTTGTGGGAATTACATTCTAAAATACTGGTAGGTGATAAAAACTTGTTATAATAATGGACAAAAGGAAAGGTTATGTCTTATTCTAATATGACGTCTATAAAACGGCACACACGATAATAAAGGACGAAGTCCTTCTAACGGTAAGCTGTCCGATTTTTCCTTCTATATTGATAGCCAAAAATCTGCTCACCGGAAGTTTAAAAAATAGATCAATTGATAATTTAGAAACGCAAAAGAAATATATTTCAATGAAAAATTCCCAATTCTTTAATTATTTGCTCTATGCGAAATCGAAATAAACTTGAAATAAAATTATAATAAAAAATCTCTTTCTACGAAATTCTCGACGGAAGAGCGGCGTACAGAATTGTCAGTAGGTATAATGAGTCATAACAAATCGGCTACAAAATGCATTCAAAATAAAAGATAATAGCCTCACCGGACGCAATTACGAACGAAATAAAAAGTATGTCTCCTAATTGTTCCTTCAAAACATGAATTAAAAAAATGCTTTTATAAATAGATACCCCACTAAATTACTCGTGTTTTGGGAGAAAATTATTCATGCGCAGTTGTTGAATGTTGCAGACGACGGGTTTTCATATTTGTAAACAGAAAACGATCGACAATTGCACTTGGAATCTATCGCTAAAATTCATTGAGGTACGCATATTTTGTTATCTTATGCCTGTAATTGGAAAAAATATGATCTCCTGGTTCTATGCATATGTAGAACACATTGAAATTAAAACAAAAACAGTCAATATAATACATTTTCCTTACCTTGATCTATCCCAAAATCATGAAAATGTCAAAATCCGTGATGTACCTTATTCATTGAAGAGTCCAAGGAATACCGAATGCAAACTCGCACACGTTTATGGTATGAATAAAGGAAAGGTTTTGATGTCATGTGTATTATATACAAATGGATATGTGAACGTAAATGAATGAATGCTCTTTCAATTTTAACAGTTGTCATTAAATAATTTACATTAGAAAGGTTATTATGATGTCGTTCGAAATTGTGTCCGGATCTAGGTCACAGAGTGACTAGAACGGGGTCATGAAAATCTGTTTAAAACCCGTAACAATGCATTGAATAATATATGGGCTATGATTCAAAAGGAATATTGGTGTTTAATCTGAAATATGAACATGCAATCAGCTTCATCAATTTGGTCAAATTTATTATCAAATGTCAATATCATCGAAATTTTTCGTAATTGCGTCCGGTGAGGCTAACGTGTACGGATCATCGTATTATTGAAATTTGAGGACTTCGTCCTTCAAACAGGTTGTCTGTCTCATATTACTCAACAACTCTATATTTAGCGCAAGTGCAGTATACAACAAGTCTGGCTGTTCCATTGTGACTCCCGCTGTGAAATTACCGTGACGACCGAGTGTAAACAAACAAAACACCGGCATATAACGTATTTTTAAAGTCCTTAAAATAAAAATTCCCCGTCAGTTATAAATAAATATTCTGTAACTAAGTATTTTTTTATCATTTGTTTTGAAAATTTACATTTGGGGATCCCCAGTACGCACACAGTCACATACATTCCATTGATATGTGTCGGGCATGCATAACAAAATACACTAACCTTGTTTTCCTACGTATACATTGATAACTAGACGGTGATGTAATTAAGTTACTGATATTTTCCAATTTGATGGCATTTTGAATTTTGCTACTCAAACAAGTAAAATGCTCACAAAATCGTAAAATAAATCAGTGACCAGCTTGTGTCAATCAGCGTCCCTTGTAAACAACGTCACAGGATGACGATATATTACAAAAGTGAAAGTCGATAGATGGTTGTTTTCCGGAATTTTTTTATATGTCAACACTACAAGCTTTTTTTTTCATTGGCATTTATTATTTTTATTTCATATCTAACAATAATTGTCGATTATTAACAACTGTTCAAGTGTTCGATATTATGTTTGACAACTCCGCTCCGCCATCTTGTTAGCGCTCGAAATGATGAACGAATGAACTCCAATTTTTTTTTAAATATTTTTACGCAGGAATTGTTCAATCGAATCTATGTTGGAAAATACACAATAAATATGTTTTTCATGTTAACATCCATATCTTTGTTTTAAAATATCTCGTTCAAATACAAATAATTCAAAATCAATTCAAAATTTCCGAAGGAGGTAAATGGAACAGCCACCAAATGCCGTGTGTATACAGTTCACGAAAGGTTAAAAATTACCGTATTTGTCCTATTAGAATCGAAATAATTCATGGCAGGCTTTCGCTCGGGGTAAAATTCGAATATAAAGGCCCAGCTCATGTGTAAATTTGCACAACTCTATGCCTGCCATGAATTATTTCTTAATTATTGATAAATGCTGGCGTCAGAAACTCTGTAAGCGAGCGCAAAAAATCTCGGCGGCTGCTCCATTACGTGTAATGGCATCCCGTTATAACCCTTGCCAGTAAGCCAGCATTTAGGGTTTTATTATTAGAACTAACCAGGACTGACTATGCTTAAAATTGATACAGAATGAAAACATGCAGCACTGACATCTCCAGGACAAATTTTAAATCCTCCAAAGATCTACCGTCCTTGTCAGTTCAATTCCTTCAATACTGTTCTGTGGATTTTATTAATTATTACACAATGAATCTTCATCATATGTAGATGCCCATGAATTAATTTGATTATAAATTGAGAATTTTAAATTTTGATCACCAGGCTTATGTGAAGAAAACATTAATTTTTCTATTGATTTCTAAGCAAATTATCTACATTTGATTATATGAAATTTGATTAAATCTAGAAATTATATTTATTTCCTCAAACAGACTTTGTTATTTTATATACATGTAAATGTCAAGAATGTGTATTTATCATTGAACATGTTGAATATGTCATTTTCAAAGCAATTTTATAATTTTGCACGGATTTTGTTAGGACAATCCTGGCCATACTCCTGCACTACCAAAATCATATGTATTGGCATTTTAAGGATATTGGTATATTTCATGTAGTCATTTTGTTTTGTGCAAAGTCCTAACTCGACCATCAGTTGCAAATGAGACACCTTTGGCATAATTCGACAGTAAATGCATGCATGAGTAAAGATTGCGTTTTTTCTCTCAAATTAGACAATATCACAAAAAGCCAAAAGGGGGATTTAGATAGCTCATATTGCAGATAATATTCAAAAGCAAAGTAAAACATTTTATCTGCTATATATTTAATCTAAGAATATTGCTTAACAACCAAAATAAAACAAATTAAAGTGTTACCTTAGTAGATATAGCACTCAGAACATGGGCTATTTTTGCAAATTAGGCAATATTACAAAAAGGGGGGTTTCGGTAGCTCATATTGCAGATGATATTCAAAAGCAAAGTAAAACATTTTATCTGCTATATATTTAATCTAAGAATATTGCTTAACAACCAAAATAAAACAAATTAAAGTGTTACGTTAGTAGATATAGCCCTCAGAACATAGCCTATTTTTGCAAATTTGGCAATATTACAAAAGGGGGGGGGGGGTTTGATAGCTCATATTGTAGATGATTTTCAAAAGCAAAGCAAAACATTTTATCTGCTATTTATTTAGTCTCAGAATATTGCTTAACGACCAAAATAAAACAAATTAAAGTGTTATCTTCAGAGATACAGCCCTCAAAACATAGCCTATTTTTGCAATATTGAAAATTTGGAAATTTGCCAAGTTTTCGGAGTTATCTGTCCTTGGATGATAAAGAAATAGGTCCATTTAATCATTGACCATATATATAGTTCCCTATACATATATTTCATTACCATTAAGGTTTAATTTATGATGTTGTGTTATAAGTAATAAAATATGTTTCAAAACTGACCATTTTTGGCTAGTTTCTTGTCATATTAATGGGAAAATTGTAGAAATATAGGTCATGATATTCGAAAATTTGAAAAAATGTTGATGCATTTGCAAATGTTGTGTGGTCGTTTATCTACCAACAAATTTTGAAAAGGGTTGGCCAACCTTGCTTCCGGACTGTTTTGCATGGTTTTCTCATAGACAAGCTCTTAATTATATACAAATACCGTCAGTACTTTCTACACTTGTTGAAGAATCCAGACAAGAATCCTACAAAATATTAAAACTTAATAAATGTTAACATTTAATTGCAAGCTATGGAAGGATAATAGTATATAAACACAGATCACTATCAGGAAGGAATGTGTATTTAAAATTGCATGTTTTTTTCTGATCAGTTCAAGACATGTCATATGCCGTATATTGCAAGATGACACAGTTATCATATTACTGCTGGTGGACTTTTATTTCCGGAGGTTATCATCCGCCCAGTAGTCAATGGCTAGGCACTGAGATGTGTTTTCATTTAAATATATCACTGAAATACAGTCCTTAATTAACGTAATCATTATTAAATCTGAGGTTCTCCTCCCTTATTCACTGGTGACTTTACCCGACCTTTGATATCCTGTTTAAAGCCCTATGTTTTTCTGGCTCATAAAGATTCTAATATATTTGGCTTTCAAATCTTTTGACTTCGAGTTGACCTGAAGAAGATTATTCCAGAAACGTGTCGTGTGCACTAGAAAGGCACTAATATCAATATCTTTTTTTCATGAAATACTAGTATGACAACAAATGGGACAGAAGCTATGGAAGATATTTTTTGTATGGTTGCATTTTTTTTTTACTAATTATAAATAACACTTTATATAGAAACAAACCAGAATAGTGCATGTTACTGATGTTGAGTTGCACGTGTAACAGCTTTCATCATAGATAATGATATTGACAGATTCTCCAAAACTCTGTCTATCATTTGACAAACTGATTTCGTATCCATATGCGAAAACTGTGTCAGCAGTAGACCACTTTCTTCTAGATGATGGAAGTTCAACAGACACCATGAACATGTTTCTATATTTAGCTTCTAGAATCTCCACATCAGATGCAAATTCTCTTGTATATGTAAGAATCTACAAAAAAATGCCAGCGTAAAAAATCATAATCTTGAACTTTATACTTTATATTATTAAAATATATATGTACACTAATTATAAAGAATATGAAAACAATGAGAAAATGTAATGATGAAATAATACATATTAAAAAATTCTTCATAGAGCTGCAAGTTAACATTTTCTCCTGCAGTGATGGCCATCGGGAATTTCTCATGTACCTAAAATAAGAATTTGCTTTGAAAGTCATATATAGAACATTGTTTTCACGTAACTATTCTGTCACCCTATTTGTATCTGAGATTTTTGGAACATTATACATAATGTATTTAATCTTCGTGACACAGAAGTGTTCAAATATTTCTCCTACATTTACATATTTACATATATTATGTTTGTGTTGTTTTTCTTTTATATGTTTGCATGCTTTTGTATTGTAATTGCTTGACCCATATGGGTGTAATATGCAATTTGAATAAATATAATATAATATTAGTTCTATCAAAGAGAGCCGACGGTCTAAATCATTATATAAATAATAGATAGTATACAAGGCCATCGTATGACATGAAAAGTTCTAAATCAGCATGAATAAAATGTCGCGAAATATTGTCGATGTATATATGGCTCACTAACGACATGTGAAACATGATGTCTCATCAACACGTTCAGAGTAAAGCGTAAACATTGGACATTTGTTTTGCTATTTGTACGCATAAGGTTTAAATAAATATCCCATGCACGCTGGTTTTCAGATGCCTTTTTCATGTCATGCTCCTTTGTTTGTAGATATTAAGTTAAAGGGATTATCAATTCCAAGTGAATGTATATGTAAAAAGATTAAATGTAAAACGGTAAGGTGGAATGAAGAGTTCAAAGATGAGGTCAAAGGTGATTTAATGGTAAATGCGCATAAATTTGAAGAATTATTTCACAATATCACGGAAGATGGCGAGTCTATTGATGGAAATGTGGATAAAATGAATGAACTGTTAATTGACATTTTTGAAAAATATACGAAAGTTGAATTAGATCGTACGATACAGTGCGATTATTGCATTGGTCGGAAAAGGGCATCCAACGCAAGCGTTAAACGGGACAAACCATGGTTTACAGAAGAGTGTAAAATACTATACAATAGCTATAAACGTGCACTATCAATTTTTAATGATATCCATTCTGACGAAAATAGAATGAAACTGAACTTAGAAAAACAAAAGTATAAACGTTTGGAAAATAAATTGAAAAGACTTTATAAGAACAAGCAAGGAAATATGTTTAATTCGATGAGAACTTCAAACCCAAAACGTTTTTATGGGAAATTCAGAAAACGGAAAAAAAATGTAAAAAATGAAATCTCAATGGAACAATTTGTAGATCATTTTAAAAATTTGATTTCAAATGATAACGTTGAAAATGAACCAGACACAACAGATACCATGGAATGTGTGTTTGAAGAATTAGACAAACCTTTTACAGAAAATGAAATAGAAACTTGTATTAAAGGCTTGAATCGAAATAAGTCGCCTGGTGTGGACAATATTTTAAATGAATATATTTTAGAAGGAAAGACAATCCTAATACCAATATTGTGTAAACTGTTTAACGTGATATTATGCACTAGTCGCTTCCCGGAATTATGGGTGAAAAGTGTTATTGTACCGTTATTTAAGAAGGGACCAGTTGATGACCCTGGAAACTACAGAGGTATATCGTTAGTCTCGCATATCGGAAAGCTATTCACATCAACGATTAATACAAGACTTATGAAATGGAGCGAAGATAACAGTGTCCTGACTGATGCGCAGTTCGGATTTAGACCGGGTTATGGCACTCATGACGCAATCTTTGCTCTTCATTCCATAATTTCAAAATCATTAAGGCAGGGTAAAAGATTATATTGTTGCTTTATTGATTATGTTAAGGCTTTTGACAGTGTGTCTCACTTTAAGTTATGGTTAAAATTAGCCAAATGTGGTGTAACTGGAAAGCTTTTAAATCTAATTAAATCTATGTACTCCAAATTAAAATCAAGTGTAAAGCATAATGGTAATTTTTCAGATTTTTTTAGCTGTAATATTGGACTCGTGCAGGGGGAATCGTTACCACCATTTTTATATGCCATGTATGTCAATGATATTGAAATAGAATTAATTAAACAAGGATGTCAATCATACGGATTAAAAATGCTCAATCTGTACTTACTAATGTATGCTGATGATACTGTTTTGTTCAGTGAAAATGTTCATAAACTTCAAAATATGATTAATGTTGTAAATGTATGTTCAAATGAATACAATCTGCATGTAAATTTGTTGAAAACAAAGGTTGTCATTTTTAGAAATCGAGGTAATATTAAATCAGAAGAAAAATGGTATCTTAATGGGGAATCCATTGAAATATGTAATGAATTTATGTACCTTGGAATTTTGTTAAATTATAATGGTGTCTTTACTAATACTCAGAAAATGTTGTCGAATCAAGGGAAAAAAGCTGTATTTAGTTTATTTAGTAAAATTCAGGATGATTATTTTAATACAGAAACTTTGCTATCACTTTTTGACACATATGTAAACAGTATTGTAAATTATGGATGTGAAGTGTGGGGCTTCCATAAAGGTGTGGATATTGAGACATTACATTTATCTTTTTTGAAAAGAGTATTGAAAGTGAGAAAGAGTACTTCAAATTATATGGTCTATTTTGAACTTGGGAGATTCCCATTGTATATAAACAGGTACTGTAGAATGTTAAAATATTGGTTTAAAATTTTAAAAACAGAATATTGTATACTTAAAAATTGTTATGAAGATATGTTTGAGTCTAGTGCTTTGAAGCACAGGCGCATGGGGCATGGATTTCGTTTCCTCCTCCCCCCGTTTCTCTACTACCCCCCTTTTTTCTAAATTTTCATATAAATCATTCCTTTTTCAAAATTTTCATAATCATTCGTTTTTTCTTCATTTGACAATATCAGTAGACGTCATACATCATGAATAATACATGTATTCTGTGTCCACATTTTTTCGACTGATACAGTATAAGAGAGAAGGTATGCAATTCCATTTTCATATTTCGGGCCATATCGCTCACCTTGGTTGGGAAACCCCAGTGTTTTTTACACTTTTTACCTTGTCTACATATGCCACTGTCGTATCAAACTGTTTCTAAGACACTTACCTAATTGCCCATGTTCGAATTTCAGTCTGTACGTCGATCTTTTCCAAGAAATCTCGCCGAGAAAAGCGAGGCAGCTTCGTTTCTAGATCAAACTACATCATTTGAGACGGAAGTGCAAGAACGGGAACCCTGGGATTTTTACGAATGGATTACCTGCAATGAAAAACCCAGATGCGCTCCGAATATTTTTCCCATAATGTTTTGGCGGGAAATATAAACCGCTGAAAAACATAACAGCAGACGGATTATTTCGTAAAAATGGCACAACGACCATCTGAATATGGAAACATTGAAATAATTTGATGGTAGATAACTGTTCAAAAAGAAATTCAAACTGAGAAATAGATGATTGAATGGTTTTAACTGAAGTCAAAATTTCAATGAAAAAGAAATATTCAGCTTGCCTCTACTTCAAATTATTAAAATCATACCCAAACAAATACATATACATTGTACAACTAAAAGAAAAAAATAAATAAATAAATAAAAAAACAAAGGAAGAAGAAGCTGAGAACAGCAATTGAATGGGACTATGGCATTTTACCCCCTTCCTCAATAAAAGGGCTCCCAACTGACAAAAATGTGCAAGGGAGCCGGAGAGACCATTTAACTAAGGGGGCTATTTCTTTTTCATTTCATGTCACTGACTTTATAAAACAATAATCTGTCTTACAGGGGTAAAAAATAAATAACTTGTGTAACTCCACTTTTCAGCAGTGACAGAAATCAGTGTTGAAATCCAGAAAAAAAATCCTATTTTACCGTATAAGTGGTTATTTTGGTGGGTATTTAATTTTCACTTTCTTCGCGATGATGTTAAATGCGCGAAAAAAGTTCACGAACTATTATTTCACGTTCAAATAGTTAAACAAGTTATTTATTTTTTACCCCTGAAAAAGAAATAGCCCCCTTAGTTAAATGGTCCCTTCGGCTCCCTTACACATTTGTATCAGTTGGGAGCCCTTTTATTGAGTAAGAGGGTAAAATGCCATAGTCCCATTCAATAGCTGTTCTCTGCTTCTTCTTCCTTTGTTTTTTTTTTTTATTTATTTATTTATTTATTTTTTTTAGTTGTATATGTATTTGTTTGGGTATGATTTTAATAATTTGAAGTAGAGGCAAAGCTGAATATTTCTTTTTCATTGAAATTTTGACTTCAGTTAAAACCATTCAATCATCTATTTCTCAGTTTGAATTTCTTTTTGAACAGTTATCTACCAATGTTTCCATATTCAGATGGTCGTTGTGCCATTTTTACGAAATAATCCGTCTGCTGTTATGTTTTTTCAGCGGTTTATATTTCCCGCCAAAACATTATGGGGAAAATATTCGGAGCGCATCTGGGTTTTTCATTGCAGGTAATCCATTCGTAAAAATCCCAGGGTTCCCGTTCTTGCACTTCCGTCTCAAATGATGTAGTTTGATCTAGAAACGAAGCTGCCTCGCTATTCTCGGCGAGATTTCTTGGAAAAGATCGACGTACAGACTGAAATTCGAACATGGGCAATTAGGTAAGTGTCTTAGAAACAGTTTGATACGACAGTGGCATATGTAGACAAGGTAAAGAGTGTAAAAAAACACTGGGGTTTCCCAACCAAGGTGAGCGATATGGCGCGAAATATGAAAATGGAATTGCATACCTTCTCTCTTATACTGTATCAGTCGAAAAAATGTGGACACAGAATACATGTATTATTCATGATGTATGACGTCTACTGATATTGTCAAATGAAGAAAAAACGAATGATTATGAAAATTTTGAAAAAGGAATGATTTATATGAACATTTTGAAAAAAGGGGGGTAGTAGAGAAAAGGGGGGAGGAGGAAACGAAATCCATGCCCCATGCGCCTGTGCTTTGAAGCCAAATGATAAACTAAACTGGGGATGTAAAATACGAGATATATTGTGTAAATATGGTTTTAATCATGTATGGCTGTCACAAAATGTTGTTAATGAAGATATATTTATGTTACAATTTAAGCAGCGAGTTATAGATACATTTTTAAATGAGGCAATTTCTTTTTTTGAAGAATCGCCAAAATGTCATTTTTATATATATGATGACCATAACCTGCAATTTTATTTAAGTCGACCAGTTAATTATATGTTTAAGCCACTTATTAGTAGATATCGCTTACATGCACATAGTTTAAATATTGAAACTGGTAGATACTATAATATAGATAGACATGCTAGAATTTGTAACATGTGTAACAATAATGATATAGAAGATGAATATCACTTTATTTTAGAGTGTAGTAAATATGTGGAAATTCGTAGAAAATATATAAAACCCTATTATTGTATCAATCCATCTGCTTTTAAACTAACACAGTTATTATCTGTTCAAAATATTAAAGAACTTAACAATCTTGGAAAGTATGTATATGTTGCTGAAAAAATTCGTAATTCCTAAATTTATATCATGCTCCGCTATAATTATAATTATATAATTATGTATTGTGTATAATGTATCATGTATTGTGTATAATGTATCATGTATTGTTTGTAATTTGTATTTATATACCTATAAGCTGTATTGCTTTTGGAATAAAGTATTATTATTATTATTGGATCATATTGCAATAATTAGATATGCTGGATTTCAAGAATTCAATATGACGAAGACAGTAATTTTGCGGTAAACTGTGTGCGTGGCTTGTCTTGTACGTGGATAAAGAGAAGGGGTACAAGACAGTTGTCTCTAGCACAAAATATGAACCACGCGATCTCATTAGTGAATAACAGTTTTTATTATTAGTTTGATAAATTGGATATCTACATTGTATTTTATTACTTTCTTTGCATTTAAAGTAACAACAAATGGTCAAATTAGCACGGCAAGGGCAATCGGCAAACCTCGGGTGAGTCCGCTTCGCTTCCTCAATACCTCGGCTGTAATACGGTATTTGATATGCGTCTACGCGTCACATTTCTTCGCCGGAATACCGTATCACTTCAATCAAACATTGCGCACCGCGAATAAGTTCTAAAATGGCGACAATAAATGAGTGTATAGAATTTGCTTTGAAAAATATTGGTCTTTGATGAAGGTACAGAATCAGCTGACATTGCGACGAATGAAAATATATTATTATTGAACGAATATTCGAAAGTGAAATTATTTTAATACCTCCCTTCATTGAAGATTTCCGAAAGTAGTTCCAATGGGAGCTATCGTAATACAATCGTAACTACTCGGCCATTCTCGCTACCCTGCAAATAACCTCGTATGCATTAGGCGTATAAATCGCACTACTTTTCACATGTCAGTTACGTGAAAGTTTGATAAAGTTATATTTTAAGCAATTTTCTATATTTCAATTAAAGTTTTAATTAGTTTTGCATGATTAGATTTTACTTAGTATGTCTTCCATATTGGATTTTGGTGGACTATATTTTTGTGCGGTTTAACTTAACTTAACTTCCGGCAAACAATTTAAGAAGAATTTCTACTATGCACATACGAGGTTATTTGCAGGGTAGCGAGAATGGCCGAGTAGTTACGATTGATCGTAATACGGACGAGGTTTGATGAAGGTACGGAATCAGCCGAAGTTGCGACGAGTGACGGCAAGGGGTTATATTCATAGCAGTCGTTGGAATGCTAAAATTCTACAATGAGGTGCTTTGAATACAGTATAATTTCATTTGTTGTTGTTGATTAAAACATAATCAAAATTAGTTAAAAAGAAAGATATTTGCAGGGAAAATAACTATAAATGTTGGCGGTTCTTTGAAGTTTTCTTTTGAAAGACTTGGGTGAACAAATGTAGTATAGTAAAAGCATATCAAGAGCATGGGAAAGAGTAATACATTTTGTTTACATTGTAAAATAAAGGAATACTACATCTAATTATATGTACATAAATTAATCACAATTAAAATTAGAATTATAAATCATTTATATACAACGTTTAAAACTACATAAATTTAGACAAAAAAGATATATAGAGGGTAAAATATTGATACCAAACTCAGCAAGATACGTTTACGTCAAATGAACACAAAGACAGCGTTTCTTTGATTTTTACAAATACGGTACAGTGTAAATATTGTTGCCGATTGGGTTTGACTTAATATATTTTGCCATGCAATATTAGGAACATGTAGAATGGATGATGAATTTTCATGTACTTAAATTATGCACATTGATCAGAGTTGATTATGTTGGGTATTTCATAAATCGTTACTAACGTTGTGTGTACGAATCCTCCCCTCAGGCGAGGTGTACTCGATACAACATTATGTGATCAAATGTGTCAGTGACTTGCGGCAGGTCGGTGGCTTTCTCCGGTTACTCCGGTTTTATCTACCATTAAAACTGAACGTCACGATATAATTGAAATATTGTTGAAATTGGCGTTAAACACCATCAAACAACAAACAATCACCAAGTCTGTCGGGTAAAAATGAAAGAAGGTCATAAGTCAACTCTTTCTTAATGATCAGTGAATATGTATACTAACGTCGTGATTTCACCAGATACTATAGTGCATTTCATTTTCATAAATCTAACAGAAGGAATGATTTATATTCGAAAATAACGGATTACAGTCAATTTCAAGCATTTCGGGGCCTTTATATCTTTAAAAAAGCAACGGCAGTATTTATGGAAAACTTTCTTTTTGTTGGCATTAGCATCATATTATATTTACAAGAACTAATCAGCTGACTTTGTTAAACGTTGGGTTGATTGAACATGCTATTCCAGTTATGTATGTTATATTTTAGTAGCTTTTAAAACTGAATTTGTTTAATACGATTTTCAAAGACAACGTCAGAGCAGTCACCTTTGACCTTTATTTATTTAAAATTGGACAAAATTATCAATTTACGACCTTTAATTGTTTTTTCCAATAATATACAACACAATCACATATTTTGGTTTCAAGGCGTTTGAATATTCATTTAAAAATAAATAAAGAAAGTTATTCAACCCTATACTAGATACATCCTTCACATAGTAACACTATACGCGTGGCATGCTGATGCTTAACATCTCATTCTATCAGTAAACAGACGGATTCGGGGTTAACAAATTGCATTTCATGCATCTTTTTTATAGCTAAAAACTTTAAGTTAGTTATCAATAATTATCTCAAGATCAAAGACAAAATATGATGGTAAAATGTGTATATAGTAGAGAGGAACTAGAATAGATGTGATACAGAGATACTAGATATGAACACCTACTACCGACATCGTCAACAGAAGGAACATTTTCTCTCTATGTCATAAAACTAGTCCCCCCTTTTTTCCATTCCCGGATCACTACCATGTCGCTGAAAATGTTAAACCATAAGAGATATTTCGCCTAATAACACTACAGTATACGTGTGAGCTTGCTATAAAAAATCATACATTAATTCACTTCCGGATAATAATTTGAATCGTGTAAATACTTTTGTTCATTGTTTTTGTCTGAATAATGAGGAGGGTTGGTTTCCCATTTTTTACCAGTTTAACTCAATGGTTAGGAGAGTGTGATATTTGTAGTTGAATGGTTCGCTTCGTTATATATTGTTGTTTGTATACATTTATTTCACTAAGGGAACGTCCTTTTAACTTTTAGATTGGTGATTTCTAAAAAAAATCTTACGGTTAAAGACATACATCGCAATGAACTGAGTTTTCGAGCTAGTAAATAAAGAAAATAATATCTAGAGTTATGTCGCTTTGATTACGAGTTGAATCATCTGTAATTTGCACATAAAACACCCCGATTGACACTGTTCTCTTTAAATTTGACACACATCTTATCAAGGAAGACGAGTTTAACATGTATGAATGGGAAATGAAAGCAAAGGTAAAAACGCTACTACAATGTTGCCATTATGTTGAAATGGGTCTATTAGCGGAAATGTGACAGCAATGGGCCTTTTGGTGGAAACGAAGCTATAAAGTTCGTATCCTAAAACGATGCTGCAATCAGATTTTTGAGAGGATGCAATGGGTTTTAAACGTAAACAAAAGTACATGTGACGAATCGGGTGTTGCTACTCTTATCTTGACAATGTTATAAATGTTACGGAGATTTGTTGGTTCGCCTTCTTTACTTTGTTGTAGTAAAAGATGTAGACAGTCTCTATCCGCCTCTGATAATTTATTCTGTCAACCAGTTTAGTGTAATCTGATAATTGTTAGATTTGCAAATAACAATCTCACTCCCCTTTTCCTTCCAAAATCTTGTACACGACTGGTTTACAACGTGACATAAATATCAGAGGCGGATCCAGACTTTGAAGAGGTTTGGGGGGAGTTCTGGATAAAATCCATTCGTCTGTCTTTTTTCTTTTTGATTCAATTACGACTTTTCTACCTTCGAAAACTGCATTGTTCCATTATTATTATAATGATTATATCTATGATTACATATACTATTACAAATTTAATGTTTTTAGTTACGTAAAATCTTTTATATCAAAAAAATTTGACTTTCCATGTTAAATCATGTCTTTTAAAACAGTTTCTCCTTCAAGTTGGCTTATTGACTGGTTATAGCGCAACGTCAAGCGAGCAATATTTCAGCTAATATTCAGGACGAGAATAAAGTATATAAAAATATATAGAAATGAGGGAGGAATGCGACAACTAGAGGACTTTTGACTACCACTGAAAAGGTGTGGACAGTTGGGTAGGTAGTCGTTTCTAGCGGCTACAATGGGCATGCTCTTTTTTCGTAGGGAGCGTTGTACTTTCCAAACATATTACACACCATGGTCGACAATCAGGCATTCCGTGTTATTACCTGAAAATTCACAATCGGAGACTTTCCTTTATGAATTCATTATCAGCCCAGTAAAATAGAATAAAAAATGCCATGATAATTGTAGACTTTCCATATATATGTACAGTCAAACCTGTCTTAATGGGCACCTTTATATAGCTAACCACTGTCTATAAAGGACAGTCTTATTTTTACCATAAATAAATAGTGCATATAATTTTAACCTGTATGTAAAGGGAAACTGTCCATTAAGGGTACATATTCAGGATTCCTTGAGTGTACTTTATATACAGGTTTGACCACAGGGGCTTGTTACGATTTTTTTTTCACTCTACTCTAAGAAAACCACAAGGGAGGAATCTCAAATGCCAATTTGCCATACAACACTTTTTCAAAATAGTTTTGATTCGCCATAATATTGGTACCCCTTTGAAGCATAATAAATATATTTTTGATATTCCTATTCTTTTTTGTCATAATCTTTACCTATCTGCAACTTTAAAGCAATTTTTAACAAAAGTTGCAGCACCCTACAATCTCCTCCGTCATGTTTACATGTCAATACCGAGCCGAATTCCTACGTGCGATTTGATTGAAAGAATATATTATCGACCGCTATGATGGTATATTTTCAATATTTCATAGTCAATTAAGACATTTTTTTTTCTAATTCTTTATACCTTGATAAAATTGAATTGTGTTAACAGATATTCTTTATCTACAGACAGTTCATCAGTGTTAAGATATTTACATATTAACACTGCATGATGATCTGTCAGTTTATGTTTTCAGAGCAAAAACCTAGAAAATATTTTTGTTGCAAAAAAAATATATGTACAATGTCAATGTCAATGTATTCATAAAAATATTTTTTTGGAATAAAAAAAAAATAAAATAACTATTAAATAATCATAAATCATTTATATTATCAAATTATATAGGATTTACTAGTCTATAAACAACACATTGCCAGATATATAGATCAGTTGACTAAAATGTGAACCAAAAGATATGTAATAAACTAATTTTATGGATTTGTTTTACTGTATGGTCGTTAGTTTAAACTGTTCCTACGATCTAATCTACGTTTGTATTTGTTGTTTATTAACTATTAATAGACTAGAATTATAGGATTTAACAACGTTTTGTAGCAATAAAAATGACAACAATATCAATAGCTCAAAAATTACTTATAGTTATGTTGTTCACAAAATTCATTTTTACCAAATAATATCTTCAGTGGATTATTTAACCAGGTGTAGGTGCGCACGTTTATAGAATGCTTGCTGTTTCAACGAATTTGTCTCATCACCGTTTAGTGTGAGGATATTGCTTTTTTTTTCTTTTTTCTTATTAATCCCGTGTTCTTTTTTGGGTAAAATGCCATTATTGCATTGCTGACTATTAAGACCTTGCATTTATATTTCAACTTGAAATGCGATTACGACATTTACAAACTTTAACTCCAGTTTATATGTCTGTCCGTCTATGTCACTTTTACGTTCCTTAATGACTCTTTGTAGGAACATTAGGCATATAAAACAATCTACAGTTAAAAAAACAACTTTGAAAAACCGCCGTAACTCGAAAAAGAACAGATAAAACAATGACAACAATAAAAAGGTCAAAGAGACAAACAATAATATATAAAACACTACACAGAAAACTAAATATTGAACACGAATCCCGCTAAAAAAAACGAGGCAGTTTTGACACGTTTGATTGCAACCTCATTAAGATGGACATACTGATATATCTTGAATTAACATTTTTCAAGAGTTGTGGTCAATTAAATTACCGCCTTCAAATCACTGTTACGTGGATATAAGTGACTTCCCCTGTACTCGTGATAAAGAAATACCAAGAAACTCCGTTTATACCATGTTCTGTTCATAACGAATCATCTTCTAATTTACAGATGCTTGCTTCAACTCGTAGTAATCTTTCAACGATATTAATATATTGTTGATTATACAATCGATGCCATGTGTTCCATCGTTATTTCTTAATGAACAGTAAACACGTTGTACATTACCTTATTATTACATGTACTATTATATTATTGGTTTTGATAGAAAATATAGCTTCAACATTCCACTTACTCTCTATTAGTTATAGAAAAAAATGCACTTCAACTGCAAATTCTGATATAAAAGTTCTCTTATCGAACTTTATTGTGACTTGAACACTTTATTATAAATTAAACTCGTCCCATATTTGTCTCTTTTAATTCCTTTTTTTTTAGAAAATTGCAGCTTATGATCATCACCTCATTGAAAATTATTATATATATTTTCAGACGTATATTTAATATTTAGTATTAACCTAGTATCCTTAGTAACTTTGAGATCCAGTGGGACAGATATATTGCAGGGGCGGATCTAGGATTTCAAGTTGGGGGGGGGGGGGGGGGGGGGGGACGCACTTAAGAAAATTGCGCCGAGCAGAGGGAGGCGCGAAAATGTTTGGATCCGCCCCTGTATTGTATGGTTGTCACTTGCTTCTAGACGTTTGTATAATATACTTTATTTCATGTGACTGTATAATGAATTCTTCATTATCCTATACAATATATTAAAAATTGCTGAGTTAGATTGCTGTCAAATTATAATATTAAGTATATATATGTACCATCTACACACGCTTATACACAGGTCTTACGTATATCCCTAGACGTGCCTTACGAGAAAAGGTAACACTACGATTATTGAAGCTCCTTTTTGAGGGAGTGGATGTAATCGAGTGGTCTAGGGCGCTGGACGTATGGCTAAGCGAATGGTGCTGCAGTGTATCAATGGTGTGGGTTCAAATCCCGTCGAGGGAAGAACAAAAATTTGACAGCTCTAAAATCTAATTCTAACACTGTTTGGTTTAATTTTCAGACGTATATATATATATATATATATAGCTTTAAAATTTCTGAGTTAACGTTAAACAACAATTCTGGATTTTGTAAATTGTTCTGGCATTGTGGTTCAGTTTTGATCCGAAAATGTCACATGCCATCATGTTATATTTTAAATTGTGCTTATGTAATGTACGTCCGTGTCATTCATTGAAATTCAAGATTAGTTTTTTTATGCATAATCCAAATCTCTACCAGAGACAAGTGCCCGTTATCACCAATCTCTACCAGAGACAAGCGCCCGTTATCATTTTTTAAACGACAGGAGGTTGTTGCCTCATGATACTCGATCGTATTTTAATTTAGAAATAACTCGCTATATTATATAGGGGGATATATTAGGCGCTCCTGAAGGATTACTAGGGGCCGTCGGTGGCCGTGATCGTATGGTACTTGGATTTACAACTACCTGTGTAATCAGTGCCTATCACCACTGATGTTGTGAGTTCGAATCTCGATCAGGGCGAGGTGTACAACATTATGTGATAAAGTTTGACAGTGACTTGTGACAGGTCGGTGGTTTTCTCCAGGTCCTCCGTTTTCCTCCACCAATAAAACTAACCGCCACGATATAATTGAAATATTGTTGAAAGTGGTGTTAAACACCATCAAACAAACAAGTAATTACTATCAAATGCCCCAATGTTTTTAATCTGAATATATTTTATTTGCAAATATATACAAACAATTATTACAGCTGAAAATTTTAGCAACGGTTCTTTCCGCTTAATAGCTTATGTTAGTTCTGTATGACTGAAGTTGGCGGTTGATGTTACATTGCAATGAACATTTTGTATGTATTTAAGTATCTACAAGAAGAATACTCATACGCTGACAGGTACTCACTCTGTGTAGTTTTTAAATCTTGTAGTGGTTGTGGTTTCAACATTCGTTTTCTTTTAAATGCTTACTGCTCTCTTCAAAGAGATCACATAAGATTATAAAAAGAGGATTTAAACAGTGGTGGACAACAATTCCACAACAATCAACAAAACGTACAACCACCTCTCATTGACCTTAAATCATCTAATACAATAAGACCACAGTATCTATCAATTGAGAAAAACAGTTTGTTATTTAACATTATATGGTCGAAACCTAAAAATAGTTGAATAATTATTCACTATGGAATTAATCTTAAAACAGAATATTGAAATAATATGACTAATGTTCTCCGTTGCGGGTACAACCTCTGCGCAAAGAAAGTCCGTTGATTGTGTGGGTATCATCCCATGGACGAGTGCATCGTATTTGTTATAATATACAACTCTCCTTGCAGGGCCTCGGAGAGAAATTTTGCAAGGCGAAACAAGACTGCTTTGGGGCACCGGGACAGACTGAAACTTCTCTCAAAATTGCGGATTTTAGGTCCAATAAAACCACTGGTATACTTTAATAAATGCTTTATTTCCTGTGCAGCAGAATGTTCAGATAACATATATTTTATACGAAATTTTACATAATTATTTTTTCTAACTAAACTAAAAATAGTTGAAAGTACAAAAAACAAACCAAACAAAATGAAAAAAAACAAACTAAAGATTCACAGGCCCTTTCTTGGCTCTCCGGGACCCGGACCGATGTACCGGATGAACCCCCCCTCTCATAGGCCCTACTTTGCACTTCAACAGTTTTCTATGAGTTATCATTAAGATGTAACCATCCAATTCATTATCTCCCCTTGCTCTACTGGCAACAAAAAACAGATCTCTCAAGGCCATCCTAGTGCCATATTTTTACCTGTTTGTACACTTATTTTCGCCATTAAGTGCCTATCACCACTAGTTGTGAGTTCTTATCCCGCTCATGTCGAGGTGTACTCGATACAACATTATGTGATAAAGTTTGCTAGTACCTTGCGACCGGTCGGTAGTATTCTCCTGGTACTCCGGTTTCCGAAATAAGTGAAATGTTGTTGAAAGTGGCATGAACCACCATAATACTAACCATTGTTCTCTCTATGAATATATAGCTGAAATAGTAACTAGATGTTAACCAACGAACAATAAAAACAACCAACGGTCGGTTGTAATTTTAAAATATATGTAGTTTTTGAGAATATGTCTCTTAAATTAACAATTTCCATTGAACTAAATATATTTGTTTAGTATATCAGGCTAAGGATCTCTCTAGAAATAATATTCATGTCCACTGGACATATATTTTAAAAAACAAACATATCTGTTTAAAATCTAATAATAACAAGTAGTTTAATAGACAGTTTTACACTCGAGTAATGTTCCAGTTCCGACCGGTCTGTTGTAATGAATACAAAGAGCATGAGTCCGAGTGGCGACATGTGTAAATAGCTTAAAGGGAATTGTTGGCAAATTATTTCTAAATCCGGAGAAATCCGGAGTTATCTTTAGATAGATATATATGTTTATATAGAATATCTACCCCTTTACATCTGGGGCACATACAGGCGGGGTACTTGCAGTGCGTCTAAAATATAATTATGTACATATTACAATATAAAATAAAAAAAAAGATAATACTTTAGGTTATACATTAAAAATATATTTCAATCAATATTTAAAACACTTGATCGGAAAACATACATCCTTTTTAACATATTTTTATCTATCCGATCGAAGAAATCACCACACTGTTGGTTAAAAAAATAACACGTGTCCCCAATTAAGAATTGTAGCTTTTGCAAAGGCGATAACTCTGTGAAATCCAGACCGGGCATAAAGACAAGCATATGGTCAACAATTTCTTGAAAACTTTGATCTCTTGTATTTTTGTATGCCGGACATTCAAGTAAGAAGTGTTGAAGGGGTCCAGTGGCATTGTAAGGACACGCTTCGCATACCGAGTTGTCACGTAACTTCATAGAAGATTGCGTGCCTGTAGCACCTCTGGATAAAAGAGGTATTGCATTTGCAGACTATTTAAAACCTAAAGGTAAGTAACAAACGAATCTATGTTCCCGCAAAATCTTTGGGCCGATGTGCGGTCAAATGCAAAACGATTAAATAATGAACCATGACCATTACACGAACTACCCATTAGTTTTCTTACTCCAAAAGACCTTTAGCATTTTTGGGCTTTCCAATTTTTAACTCGGTGTACCTGATAAAAGGTTTTATTCCTGAAACAATCCCTGTGCACAAAATTAAACCAGTCACCTTCAAAAATTTAATTATTCTTGAACTATAATAAACTGCAAGTTTGCATTAAAATCTGAAGCTTACACGATGTGACACCTCGAGCTCAGAACAGATTAGAGTGGAAACAAGTGCGGTAGTAATTTTCGGACTTGTATATTACGTAAAGTTAAGAAATTGTTTTCGCTTTCCGAATATTGTTCGCTAAAATGTCCTGCAAGATCGATCGCATTTAACATAATTTATCATCGTTGGAACAAAATACTTGCGCTTAACGACTATAGAATATGATGATGTTTTCACCTCTTATTGAGTGCCATGTCAAAAAGGTAAACATGTTTAGACAGACATATTGTCTGTCCAGAACATTCCTCGTCAGTTTGACATCCTTTGTGTACATCAATGTTTTGTTAAATGATGACCTTGACATGTGTAAAAATAGAAAACATGCTGTTAATTTTTTATTAATTTGTCTGATATTATCAGTTCTACAGTGCTCATTATAACATTGCTTCTTGAACCATCTATATCAAGTGGCAGTGAGAACGAACAATTGTATACATCTATTATTTTGATTCGATAGATAAATAAAAGAAATGGATTTTCACAGCTGATCTTTGTATCGAAGTTCAAACGTTTGATAATTGTTATCAGCTTCTCAGATGTATTCATGCAATAATCATACTCAGGTCATAACGCTTTGGCAATGAAATGGAGGGAGACCACATGCACGTCCTGTTTTTAATTTGTTTAACTATCCACAACACGGGAGTCACTTCCTATATACAGATGTGTCACTAGTATGGTTGATTTTTTCAACTTTCAACTATCAATGGATGGAGATTTTACGCTATGGTATATATCAATGGTATACAGGCTCCCTGCTTCTTCATTGCTAAAATAGATTCTTCTTCTGTGCTTCTGTAAATCTGTCAAATATGATCTGACCATTTGTTTTTTGAAAACCTGAATCGTGTATGATTAAATAAATTTGGATTTTAATCTAATATATGATTTAGTCACCAATGACACTAAATGTACAGTCTATAAATGGGTATGGCTTTGGTACTACGAAGATATCAATGTGTATGGTTTTCATACAGATGGAATAAATAGGTTTTCAAGCCCGAGCTTACTTTACCGAATAATAACAAAAGTGATCTCCCATTATATACACTATCTAAAGAGAAAGGTACTAATTTTTTCTCAACAAATTCAATCGGCTCGTATTTTTTATGGACTTTGTTATTCGACAGTCAGCGATTCGGTCAACTGATTATCATAACGTATTCAACACCACGATATAGCTGAAAAACTGCTAATGTTGGCGTTAAGCACCAATCAATCAATCAATCATAACGTATTCATATAGATATACATTCAATTATTTACCTAAATACGTATACATACAACACCTACATTGGCTGTCTATAAACATCATCATGGGCATTTGAACTATCACAGATATTTTAACTTTTGACTTCCTACACTCAAATGGCAATTGGCAATAATGGATGTGACACGTTGGTGGGTATACGATCAATTTTTGGATGAATTTAATGTGCGTTGTTAAATCCTTATGATCTGTCGAAAATCATGTATGGTTCAACTCACAAGACATTTATCTTTTCAATAAGTACATGCATCTACTTCCCAATGATGGTTTTTTTAATCGTAGCGATCGTTTTTGTTAGGATATCGCAAAAATCCACATCAGAAAGTAAAAGTATCAGGCCAGAACTGAAGATAAGCAATGCCACCTTCAAAGCTGGAGATTGGAATGGATATCTTTCCTTTTTTATTTGTCTCAAAATTAATTCATTAGATCTAATGAAATTTACACTCTCAGTATCTAATATAACCAAGAAACAGTAAAATTATGGCTTATGTCTTGTTCTGATTGTAATTTGCCACTTTTCGATCATCTCAGGTGGTACTGCTATTTTCACCTTCTGGTCATTGCAGTTGTGAATTTGGCGATATCCAGACTAATAATGATCCCTACGATTAAAACTCCATATTCGGGGTTGGGGTGAAACATATGCCGGGTTATATTTTTGGAAGCGATCAGTCAATGTCTTGGAAGTTGAACCATTTATTGTTTTCGACAAATCACAAGGTTTTGCCAATAATAAAAGGACTTGAACCGATCATGGTTAAAAACTATGTCCGTCTTTGTTTGTTTACAACCATGGATAGTAGCATATATCTGTGGATGGTCTACAAAGCCTTGGGGTTTACCGTTACTTTGTCTCATTCTCATTCAACACAATATTATTAACATTATATACTGCTATGTGGGGTGTGATGATCTGAGGAAACCATATTACTGTCACATGCGAGTGTCTTTATGTCATGAATATGATGATATTGTCAATATAACTAACATCATATCTCGCACTTCCTCTCCTTTACTGATATACCGAGATGTGGTAAAACCTTTACGGGCCACGTGCGAGTGATCCTATGTATTACCCAATGAAAATACCAATTGCAAAAATAAGAAAATGTTGCAAAGCTGCTTTGCATGCTACGAGCAATCTAATTGGCCGAAACACGTATGTATCATATCATTATATATGCATGGTATAAGGTAGTATGTGACAGTAATAGGGTTTCCTCGAACTTTCCACGCTGCGACATATCAGTAAATGGGAGCAAGTGAGATATATGCTTTTTATCAGATTCCATTCAACATGGACAAATAGGAGTACCCGGAGAAAACCACATGCATGTCGCAGATCACTGACAAACTTGATCACAGAAACGTTGTATAGAGTACACCTCGCCACGAACGGAATCGAGCTCACTACATTACTGGTGATGGACGTTGATTGCTTAGGTTGATGTTAATCCAACTGTTATGATACATTTGCTGTGACCTGGTTCATTGGAATTAAAATAAGTGTACATGTGAATATTTTGTAAACATTTATCAATTTTAAAATACTCATATAAATAATTGGTTGATATTTGTTTGTAATTTACTGTCAAAGAGTCATATACATGTATATTAATTATGTAGTACATGTATACTAATGTGACCACGGTGACCTTGTAGCAAGACGGAAGATTGGAAGCTTAAAAACAGACTTGGGAAGTCCAGTAGGTGTTCGATACCCGCTAGCGCCAAAATATTAATGAAAAGTTTTTAATCTAATAAGAGGTTATAAAGTTCAAACATGCAGGAACAAAAGAAAATAAAACAGTAAACTCTTACAAAATAATTAACTGTCCGAACAATGGTGTGACGTCAAATCTAGAAAAATGTTTTAAAATATATGACCAGTTGACAATTGTATGACATTTAGATGTCAGTAATATGTCAAGTTCACTCTTCTTTTTCCTTAACTCCATGTTTGATTATAGATTCATTCTTTAGACGTTTGTAAATTTAATTGGTTCACAACAATAAAGTTTGAATTAACCGACCCGGACATACGTATTTAGCATGGCCACACAATCATAATGAATAATCAGACATGATCCCAAAGTATACATACATTTAAATGAGCGTTTGTTTGTTTTGTAAATTGATAATCTAAACAATATATATTTGACGACTAGGTTTTGAATCTTTATGGGAAAATATTTTCATACAAGCGACACTCAAATCTATACTGACATGCACTATTTTTATTGAATATTTCCATTACCTATTGCAACAAAATGATACTTTACTTATTTTACTATCTTGGCTCTCACGAAGTCCTATAATCTTATCAAAATTAGATCTTGGTTGTTGCTCCATTTTTCTGATGTGTCACGCATAAAGATCTAACGCAATACCGTGTGGGGTTTATATTCATGTGACCTTTGCTCATGCCATCAAATTGTTGCTAACCAAATCTTGAAAGCAAAACTAGTCTGATTTGGTGACTGTCGCTTACATTGACTCATTTGTCAGTACGAGACGAAAGTTCTGCGTCTGTAAGAATTGTACTATGCGGAAGCACATCCTGACACTGAACAGAATAGTAGCGCCTCGAAGAGAGGCGAAGCTTCATCTAAAACAATGAATTAAAAAATTCTATATTGCAAAATGTTGGACCAAAGAACAGTGTAACTCGTAAACAATATATCTCTGGTGAGATTTATTATGTTGGGAAAACATATCACTGGGTCTACATCCTATGTAAAATGTAGATGTAGGTGTAGAAGGGGACTGGATAGATAGGACGGGACAAAGGCTTTAGGGGTGGATAAGAAAGTCGGATAGTAGGGGCAACTTATGTGGGGTGGAGAGGAAAGTGTGGGGCAACATTTGAAAGTGGACCGGAAAGTGGAGAGCAAGCTTTCAAAACTGACAAACAAAAAATGCTCATTTGGCTTCAAAGCATTCCCATGCCATCATATTACTGATAATGCTGAATTGTTGGTCCTGCGCATGTTTGAGTGTTTACAATTTCGAATTAGGGAAATATTTCAGTGGAGATAACATAATTTGTTTCAATTTCTTAATTACTAAACTACAATATCACCGTAGATTACACTGGCATGTAGAAGATGTACAAATCTCAACATTTAAATACTTACATAATAGATAGCAAACATGTGTTTATTAATCTTCTGACATTTTAAAGTAACCCGAGGACGCATATCACCCTATTTATCAGGTCTAATCCAACAGTCTAATAGAAAGTAGGCATCAATATCATAATCTCATCAAACGGTAACTTCGTCTCGTCATGCTACAAATGTATAAATGGCTAAAAAAATTGCTTACTTGGAGGTAAAAAAATGATAATCACTCAACTCCAGTATTAAAGTTCTATCAATCTATTATCATGTAAGATATGGAATGTTTTGTTTGTTTTTCTTTTCTTTTCTCATCGATAAGAAACTACCATTGTTGTTTTTCAAGAGAAACGTCTTAGATTATGTCTAATGCAAGAATAAATAAATTGTTTTAAGTTTGTAGATCAGATTTTTGCAATTTAATTGTGTATATGTTGACATATTAAATAAATAATTTTAACAGAAACAGACAACACTAATTATAAAATAAATGATAAAGTCATGTCAAGGAAATATACTTTTTTTATTGTAAGTGAAGATGAATGATTACAATTTTTGCTGATTTAGCACTTATATTTATGAAAATATCTTAATTAAATGTTTGGTTTATGTTCCTTCTCTTTCAACAATTATTACATTGTTGCTATATCATGGAGAACACCTTTCTACGGTCGTTATCACGAACTGATTGGCCGTTATGAAATATCCATTTTTCAAATAGCAATAGACCTTTTCCCTCTCACTTTCCTTTATCACCGACAACATTTTTATAGGACCTGACTATGAGTACGAAAGAGGAACGATTTACACTTCGCGAGCACATGAGTTTATCCCCAATTTTGTTATGGGTCCATCTTTTTTGTTGGTTTTTTTTTCATATGATTTTTCTTTTCTTTGTTTTTTCTCTGCTGTGTCTTGTGTCCAATGTTGCCTGTGTCACCGGATTGTCCATTCTTGATTGACCCTTTGGATCTCTCTAACGTTTGCTTAGTGGTCAGAAATTCAAATTTCCATATTGACCACATCGCGCCTGAATAATACCACGCCCTCTTTTATGACGAAATAGAGGCTTTAATCAATAAAATTCAAGAAAATATGCAGAAATAAGCAGGTTCGCACTGAAGTGGGTTTGAAAATAGGTTCGATATATTAATAAATTACAATGAAATCGTGCTATAACCATGTGGGATAAAGTTTGTCGGTGACTTGTATGATATTGGTAGTTTTCTATGGATACTCCGGTTTCCTCCACCAATAAAACTGACCAGCACAACATAACTGCAATATTGCTGAAATTGGCGTCAAACATCCCAACCGTCAAAAATATATGTGTATTGTATATATGCCGAGTGATCTCGAGTCCATGAGAACAAACAACTGTTTGTTTATATTTCATTTCACT
Source organism: Bathymodiolus septemdierum (assembly GCA_963383655.1). NCBI lineage: Eukaryota > Metazoa > Mollusca > Bivalvia > Mytilida > Modiolidae > Bathymodiolus > Bathymodiolus septemdierum. Next base: position 84,257,509 of record OY726518.1, read on the forward strand.
GTTTGACTGATAACATGTTATCACACAATTGTGCTTTGGATGTGTCTGATATAATCACTGAATATCGGCAAATGACAGAACACTGTAGCGTGCTTCTGCAGTACCCAGACAAAAGTCTCGATTATACACTGGTGAAGAATGATCCCAATGTATATAAACATACGTTGAAATGTGCGGTTGTTTTGTAAATTGATAATCCAAACAAATGTATATTTGACAATCAAATTTTAACCTCAAAATATTTTCATACGTGCAAATTTTGGTTGAAAATGTCCATTACTTATTATTCGTTAGTATGGACCATGCACAGGTAAACAATTATCCTTATGTATACATATATTGACATGTGCGGTTCTTTGTTTTATAAACTGAGAACAAGTTAATTTTCAATGAGATGATGAGGTCTGCTTTGTATTAGACCAACATGCTTAGTTGGATTTTTATAGTGCTAGCTCACTGAAACAACAGTCCGCGGGTAGACATGTCACTCCACTCGGATACATTATCCTGATTCCGAGTCAACCAGTCTTTGCTCTTTATCCTTAATGCCGCGTGCTTGGGGGAGAAGAAACAAATACCAATTTTATAGCCTTTGGTATTATCCTGCCGGGCTCGAACCCACGATCTACCGCACTCGAGGCGAGCACGCGACCCATTACACCACCGATGCAGTTTTGTAAATTGGTAATTCAAACAAACTTGCACAATCTTTTTGGTTGAAAATTACAATTACTTACTATTCCAAAAGGTCGATGCTTTGCTTATTATTTTATTATCTTAGTTATCATCAGATTTAAAACTGTTATTGCTATAACCTTTACTGATATGTTGCACATGTATACCTTTACTCATGCAATCAAACTGACGCTCCCCATATCTTGAAAGCTAAAGTACTCTGATTTAGCGACTATAGTTTACCTTGATACATTTGCCAGTGCGAGACAAAAATTCTACGTCCATAAGAAATGTATTATGTGGAAGCACATCACGATATGGAACAGAATATTAGGACCTCGAAGCGAAGTAAAACTTATTATCGTCAGAATGGTTGACTGATACATTCAGAAAATTGTGTTTGTAGGTGTCTTGTATAATCACTTATTATCGCAGTTGACAGAACACGGGCTTCTTCAGTATACTGACGCAAGTCTCGAAATGCCATCGTTAGTATGGGTCATCCACAGGTAAAATAGTTTAGTCAGTGCGCAGTCACCATACCGAACCTGAAGGAATCATACCATTTACAGTTTTACATAAAGCTGATATTTTGTTCTAGCTACTTTTTATGTGCAAGAGGCCTAGGTCTAACTTTAGTGAATGTCATATGTGTTTCACTATGCTGTAGAACAGTGTTAAAATCTGGTTAATCGCCCTCAATAGAAATGAGTGTTTCCTTTATGTTATTATATATACTAATGATTCTAATTTAGTATCACTCCTATTATTATTTAATTTTAGCCATAATTTATCACTTCCATGTGAACTAACAACTATATTTACTTAAACTTCAAATGAATCGTCTTTAATCCTTCCAAATTACTTAATCTCCACATCTCACAAGCACCTATTAAAATTGTTATAAATATTTATCCTTCACTTGTTCTATTTGGACAGTGTAATTGCATTGACTGGATATAGTTTTGTTTTTGTCAAAAACGATTATAACGACGCTTGTTTCTGCTCTTTTTAGACAATTTGGCAGTTGTTTTTGAACTTTTCGACATTCAGGATAATCAATATATACGTACAATGTACATGTACATTGTCGGGAAATATAAGATTCAGTTGTACTCGCTGCGAAACAGGACAGAAAATCTCGCCAAATGTTCTCTTTTGAATGTTTCCTGATCAAATAAATCTTATATCTTCCGACTACATGTATATTGTCTATGTAATGTGTCTTCTCTAACTAAGACATACATGTATACCGGAATATGTAGTATTCATCAATGATAATATACGATAACCCAAAATAAAGTACGTTTGTTTAACAGTACCCATAATTTTCTTAATCTGTGGCATTGCTTGGCGACATCGTATGGTCTTGGATTTGCATTTAGCATATCACAACCAATATTTGTGATTTCGCCGACATTGACAAATTGGGAGTTATAATATAAACAATATTTTTGTGCACTCTGATTAAAATCACATCTCTTCCTTTTTACACTAATACGAGTCACGGTGACGCGACATACCAGTAAAGAGGAGCGATTTAACCAGATTGAACCTTGTGCGTCTGTATATTTGAAAAAGTTTGATGGTGAGTTACGGAAGGTCGATGGTCTTTTCGGGGTACTTTAGTTTACTCCTCCAGTAAAACTGCCCTCACGATATAATTGAAATATTCTTGGACAGTGGCATTAAATGCATATAATCCAATCAAACTCACTAAATATAATAGACAGGTTGATTCTTTTTTTCTTATCTAAAAGTATATTTTAAGTACGACAGTTCACTGACCATGTTCGCTATTGTACTGTAATGGATAGTATTTGTGGTATTTTTTAATAGTAACGAGGTTTCTTTAGTTAAAGATAGATCTCTGTAGGATTTATTTATTATTTTACAATTGTATAACCGCGGCAGAATTAAATTTAAACCAGAGGCACAACAGAGCCATTTATACTAGTACTTTATTGTACGTTTACAATTGATGGATCGCGAGAGATGTAGATTTAAACCATATTAATTATGACCAATGTTTTCAGAAACACAGAATGTATTAAAAAGATCTGTAATTGGGTTCTTTATCCACCATTTCCTAAGAACTTATTTGTTCTTGTTTATAATTTGAGGCTTAACAATGGAGTTGTTCGTCATTACGTTGTTAGCTATATTGTCGACCTATAAATTTTACCCTTTTTAGCAATTGTGTGCTCCTTATATAATAACTTATATCGTTATAAATTATAAGAAATATAGTGTTGCATGCGGCCTGTTTGTCCGTGTGTCAATCAGATTTATGTTGCCATTTTAAGTGCATGTTGTGAAATAGTGGATAATGATGTTTTTTTTTCAAGTCAAGATATTTAAAAACACGTGAATCTATCTACAAAGTTAGAAGACAAAGGGAAAAGTCTGACAACACAGAAGTTATGTGCAGTGAGATCAGCTGTCATTCTAAGAACGCATTAATCTCTTTTAATTGATTGAAAGAAAAGATGCTTCTTTATCTGATCAGGAAACCATAAAGTTATCAAATGTTTCATCTTTTCTTAATAACTTATTGTCAATTTATATAATTTCAATTTTGAAATACGTCTACATGCATTTCATATCAAAATATGATAGCATAAAATAATGCTTTTTACCTTGATCATCGCTTCATTTACCAATTTAAATACATGTATATATATATATATTGACTGAATGTAAATATCCCTCTCCAACCCAAATGACATATATCGTTCTAAACTATTGAAATGACAGGGATAGTGCTTGTATGTTTGGTAATTTGCTTGAAAGTTGTTTTTTTGCGTTGAAAGTTAATGTATACCTTCAAAACATGAGTATAAAAAGACGTTTGGCGAGATTCAACAAAAAAAAACGAGTATTTTCTTTGTTTTTGTGTGCAGCTTGTGCATCATTAATTATGCATCTCCCAATTTCCGAACTTCATGCGCAATGGCACTGGTGTTTACACTTCAGCATGAGTTTGAACTTTCAACTTTTCCTTCAATTCCAACCAACGGTCATGTAGGTGGCCTATGTTAATTCTTGTGTTAATATAATTCGCCAAAACTTCTCTCCTGTTTCTTTTAAACATTTTTTTTTAAATCAGTTAAAAATTCTCGTACGACCTCGTGCAGGTTTTCCATTAGCTGCAATAATGTAGCTCCTGTGACAAACTTGTGTCTCGGCAGAGCTACAACGCGGTCCCATTCGTCACAATGGAGCAAAAAAAAAGTTGCAGTTGAAACATAAAAACTCACTATTTACGCTTCAAACATTTCATTATAACTATTACTGATGATCCCAGTCCTTGTTAAATCGGTTTGGCTGAGAAATATATGCTTTTCAAAGGTAGCAACAACCTTGTTCAAATTTATCGATCGTTTTCCATAACCGGAAACTACGGAAGGCGGAGTTTTTCTAAATATGGTATTTCTTACTACACGCTGATGTAAACATTCACGCCTCAAATCGCCAAATATAGTATCGACATCCAAAAAGTGAGGCCGGAAATGACGAAATTCAAAATGTTCAGAGATAAAATAAACATGGATTTTTATTGTTCAGAGATAAAATAAACGGATTTTTATTTTGTGGGAATTACATTCTAAAATACTGGTAGGTGATAAAAACTTGTTATAATAATGAACAAAGGGAAAGGTTATGTCTTATTATTGATAAATGCAGGCGTCAGAAACTCTGTAAGCGAGCGCAACAAATCTCGGCGGCTGCTCCATTACGTGTAATGGCATCCCGTTATAACCCTTGCGAGTAAGCGAGCATTTAGGGTTTTATTATTAGAACTAGTTTTCCATCGGCAGACTTCGCACATGCGTAGTAATGGATCACCTAAGGTCATGTGAATAGGGGTGTATATTGTCGTACAGACAGGCATTTATGTTCGAAATGTGTTTTCATGAAAATAAAAGTAGCTATACTTTTTCGTTTAAAACTCGATAATTAGTGTTAATTTATGTTTTAATATACTCCTTGTAAATAATATCTGGACAAAAATAATCACCAAAAATCAACGACAATTCTAGAAGTCATTTTGCATTATAATACGGTGTTATCCTGAAAAATGATTTTTCATTTGTTTCTTATTTAATGAAGTATGTAATGATGATAATTTTTTCAAGGGTAGGGTTGGGGTTATGGTGTTTAACGCCACTTTCAACATATTTCAGCTATATCGTGGCAGTCAGTTTTATTGGTGGAGGAAATCGGAGTACTCGGTAGAAAATCACCGACCTGCCGCAAGTCACTGACAAACTTTATCACATAATGTTGTATCAAGTGCACCTCGCCTGAGCGGGGTTTGAACTCAAAACGTTAGCGGTGATAGGCACTGAATGCATATGTAGTCATGGGTGCAGCTAGGTATAAAATGAAATGTAGGCACAACTTGCGGCGAGGTTTCTGATAACGATTTTAAGCGTAAATAGATGTACAAATGTCCAAATCTGAACAATAAAAGACATGCAATATATTCTTATATTATCATGGAAACAAAACACAAAATCGAAGTTGTTAATATTTTGCTGAATATGTGAACTTTTGACTGAATGTGTCTACACCGCTTTTCAGAATAATTTTAACAGTTACACAAATTCAGCATCACAATTTAAAGCAATGAATTTATAGCGAAGACTATCATAAATGCAAAATGTATGAAAGAAACATTCCCGGAAACATTCAAAGAATAAAGTCCTGATATATGATTACGGATGATGAACGTGGATAAAGTTATATGCATCGGCTACTTTGTGGCAGGGTATAAAAGAAATCATAAAAAGAATAACGATGTTTTCTTACACTGGCAACAGAGAGAAAAATGTCCAGAAGTAAATAAGACCTATAACAGATGTGCAAACTTAATTTTATGTAATACATGTTTCATTATCATATATTAATAATATAATAAAAAATTAAAAAGGAATATTGTTTTTCTAATTTATGTACCTGCGTGGAATTTGAATATACGAGAGTCGTTCCACTTTGAAGACAAAAGTTTTCGTTTTACTGTGTCATCCATTACGGTTAATTTGGCAATGTCAGGGCATGGAGGTTCAATATTCTGTTGAGTATCGGTGGTTGAAACGGAAGGCTCAAAGTCCGATTTGGTTGCTCCTGTCTGACTTGATTCAGATTCAACTGGTCCGCTATCAGTCTCGGATAAGCTAAGTGCTGGACTGTTTTCACTTGAATGTGCTAACTGTTCAGGATCATTTTCTGAAGATTCGCTTATCTTTTTAAACATTTCATCCAAAGTTCTAACTTTAAGTTTAGGTCTAGAGCCAGACATGTTTTACACTGCAAGCCAATAGCTCGACAACAGTTCTGTTGACGGTCAATGACAAACTAGTAAATGCATCAATTCATTTCTAGATTCAGATGGTAAAAAGTGTGTGAAAAACAAATTGTGTTTTATTTTATGTCAAGACAAAGCCTTTGAAGATAAATTGAACAGTCAATTTCAAAGAGGCAAATGTTTATCTTTCAACTTGTGGAAGCTTGTCATAAGTACAAATAAACCAGACATAATTAAAATATGTTATTTTAACCAAAGGAGTTTGGATGCAGTGATCTGTTTTTATGAGAGATTTCGCTAATTGGATATTACTTCTCGTTGAATACCATCATATTTATAGCGCCATAAGAGCTACGATTCCGCAACTGTAACGTCGATGTGAAAAAAAACTTTGACGTTATTAGTAACTATATTGTCATTTTTCATCAATAAACAAATTTTGGTGAAAAAATATGTGTAGGCACCTGCCTAAAGTGCCTTACGGTAGCTACGTCCCTGGTAGTTATAAATCCAACTACCATACATATACGATCACGATCACGACGGCACTATAAAGTGTGTTTAAACGACGCAGATATCAAAAGAAACTTCTTGTTTTAGTATGCATTTCAATTGAAAGTTTTTGGCCTCAATGTTTAGTATATAACTGAATGGATATATGTTAACTGGTACCCGTTTATTTGTTTACCAAACAAAAGACTATATGTCTTTGATTATTCTTAAATTTTTTATGATCCCCTTTGTTTTTGTAAACTTTTGGTTATTTCAATAAAACTTTTGTAATCTTTTATTCTTTTAAAACATTAAGCACTTTTGATGAAAATAGAATATCATATGTTTTGACCAAGTTGAAAAGTTTAAGGCAAGTTCGAGACCCCATACTAACCACTGGTCTTCCTGTGGGTGTTTTTAATGTAAAATTGTGTTGATAATTCGTTCTTGAAGCAAATTCTCTTTGTTAATAAGTTGTTTCTCGTTCAATAACCCATATTTATTATAGTTAATAACATATATTTGTGCTTCCTTTTTTCTTACAAGTGCATTCAAGTTGAAATTAAATAAAATAACAATATAAAGTTGTATTATACTTTTGTACACACACATAGAACACATTAAGAGTTTTATCTATAATATCAGTACAGTTTTTAAATACAATTTATTATTTTAACCAAAGGAGTTTGGATGAGAGATTTCGCTACTTGGATATTACTTCTCGTTGAATACCATCATATTTATAGCGCCATAAGAGCTACGGTTCCGCAACTGTAACGTCGATGTGAAAAAAAACGTTGACGTTATTAGGGAACGATCATTTAACTTGAAGGGGGGGGGGGGGGTTATGGTTTTTTTCTAAAAAAAAATATTCTGATTCCCAATGTTACTGGAAAAAATATTCTGATTTTGGTGGAGGAAAAAAAAATAATCTGATTCAGAGTTTTTGTCATATAACCTAATGTTAAATTCTTGAAAAAAAAATTGCGCTTCGCGCGACAAAAAAAAATAATATTCTAACTCTTTTGTTGTCCGAAAAAAAAATTCTGAACGAAACTAAAAACCATACCCCCCCCCCCCCCCCCCTTTCAAGTTAAATGGTCGGTCCCTTAGTAACTATACTATTTGTATCGGAACACAGATATTTGAGGAGAAAAAAACAGATACTAGTAACGTCAAAGTTTTAGGCCTACACATTGAAGTTTGACATCTATAAAATATCTTGGTGAAATGAAAACTTTGTCGTATTTAAAGCAGTAACTTTAGTCATGCATTTATGCACTAGAGGCGAGCAGGCAAACCATTGCACTATACCGATGCGGTTGTCATGTATTTGTTGTTGTTTAGACGTTTATATTTCTTTAAACGTCATTTTCTTTAGCGATTCAACATCATGGGCTGTAAGATTGATTGTTGACTACTTTCTAGACGTTTTATATTACTATATATTATATTCATTCAATAGGTCATGTGTGTTGTAAACGTTTAAGAATGTTATAATTATCATCAAGTAGCTGCACCACCGACATGACGAATAGTTAGTGATTGATTGTTGTTTAATGCCAAATGAAAAAAAATTCAGCTATATCATGACGAGAACAAGCTACATTCGATCAGATGATGATGATGTATGCTTTTTACTAAACCAACACGAGTTGGATTTTTATGATCATAGCTCACTGAAATAACAGTCCGCGGGTAGACATGTTACTCCACTCGGACACATTATCCTATTCCGAACCAACCAGTCCTTGTTGTTACTCCTTAATGCTGCATACTTAGCGGAAAGGCAGCAGATACCAATATCGTTGCTTTTGGTTATACCCGACCGCGCCCCGAACTCGCGATCTACTACACTCGAGGCAATCACGCTACCATTATACCACCAATGCAAAGAAATGAATGGCCATATAAAAAATAAGTACCATACTTGGAAAGGCTAGCCCTAAAATAACACAGGTAACCCAGCTATTATTTTATATACCGGTATCTATGTTCAGCCTGGACTTTTCACACACTTTACCTTCCGTGTTCAACGGTCTAATATAGTTACTTATTAAACCTATTTTTCTACAATTAAAGAGTTGCTCGTCTCATAATTCAAAAAATATCAAATTAGTAATGTAAACGACAGTTTGCTCTTTTGATATTCAAAGCGACCAGAAATATCGTGATCAAAAATTTAGATTTTATTAACCTTAGTGTATATTCCTAAAATTAATAGATCACTTGTTCTGCATAATATCATGAATTTATTATTTTGACAAAGACGCTTACTTAAGTAGCTACCCTAACAGACAAGCACAAAGGGTAAAGAGGCCAGTGAAAGCTTAAGCTCAATTTTATATGCGGATTGGATTAAAGTCAAACGAGATAGCCTCTCCGTATACTTAAGATTAAATCTATTTTTTTTTCTTTTTATAAAAGTGTATTTCAACGGTATTTTATTTTCTGTGAAGTGATATGTAAATATCTATGTTGTTATATAAACAAAGTAATCCGTTACATTTGAAATAGTACTAAATTACAAATTTCAATATTATCAAATCACAACCATAAAACATCGTTCATGATATATTATTTTTTTCTGTTACGATCATTTTGTGAATGACGGATTTTAAATGTGATAGCCGTATATCTTGACAAGTAATGAGAATTCAGTTTACTTTAGGCCAAAACATCCGTTAAGAGATACAAGATAAAAAAAAATGTTAATTAATTTCCAACAAGCCACTTCATCTGATAATGGTTTGGATTTTAATAGTATTTTGTGGCATCATCGGTAGCTATCAATCGACGGGATTCCCACGACCGTCACTTATTAAATGCTAATTAACTGTCAGTTAATGATAGCAATTGGAAAATCCAGTTGTAACAACGAACTACACGACACGCGATCAACTGTTTATTTTTAAAATGGCAGACGAACTGGATGGAGGAATACACAGGGAAAGGATTTCTTTTCTTCGTTCTTCTAAATCTTTTAATATTGATGATTTATCCAATGGATTAACTCAAGTGTCAAATGGATTAAATTCTAACAAAGTCGTTGTGATTCAAGAAGAAAAACTTGTGTCTAATATTAATAACGCAAAAGCGTGTCGTCTGCCAAAATTATACAAACCACGCGATCTGTTTTTTTCTATTTTTTCTACTGGTTTATTTGTTGCAGATATTGTGTCAGATATTTTGTTATCATTACAATATTACAAAGAGTCACACATACTTTTATTTCAGTTGACAGTTTCGTTCATCGTTGTTCCGTCATTGTTTTCATTTACTATTAATTGTGTATGGAATTATATGATTTACGTTGAAGAATCCGAAAAGAAAGACTTGGAATTAAAGATCTCCAAAAAACTTTTATTTTTCCGAGTTTTCTTTTCTTTAATTCAGCTTGGACGGCTCTTTAGGTATGTACGATATTCAATATATTTTTCAGCATTAACAAGCATGTTTAATGGGTTGGAGGTATCGTCGAGATGTTATGACATTTTGTAATTAGGTACATGTATGTTTACTACATGTTGTTATAGTTATTCAATTATAGACTGATACACTAATAATCAGGAACACGGGTTAAGTGGGGGCTTTCAAAGGACGTGGAGAAAGTCGGGTTTTTTCTAAAAAATATTTGTACTTGGCTAATTATCAACAATTTGCTTTATAATCACTATTACTACATGTACTTATAAAATGGAATTACCAGAACATATATTGCAGTTCATGAGTCACGGTCATGTATAAAATTCCCATTGCAGGTTTTGCGAAACGAAAGTAGATATATATTTATATATATGATGTGTTTATCATAGCTCCCATTGTTGGAATAGAAATGCTCTTTTTTTTCAAACATTGCTTAGATAATTAAAATCTCGTACACAATTTCAGCTATGAAACTTATTTAGTTACATTATTCATGCTTATCTAGTATGTCTATATATATATATATATATATATATACGTCTGAAAATTAAACCAAACAGTGTTAGAATTAGATTTTAGAGCTGTCAAATTTTTTGTTCTTCCCTCGACGGGATTTGAACCCACACCATTGATACACTGCAGCACCATTCGCTTAGCCTTACGTCCAGCGCCCTATATATATACATGTATATTCTATACAGTATAAGTATATTGGCAAGTGCGAATTTATGTTATATGCTTCTAGAGCCCCATTTCCCGTTCAGAGTGCCAAAATAAAATATCAATATATTTGTTTTCCTGGTCCCTGAGTGTAAATAATTGCATATACAGTATGTATTGCTACATGTATATATATTTTTTTTAAATTGTGGTCTGTTGATGTGAGTCTGTTGTTCATTTTTACACTAAAAGGAGCTTAGAAAATTTCGTTTTTCTTTATATTTGTTAAGCCGAGCCGTACCGAGACAACAGACAGTACAGTCAACAAATCGCAATATGAATAGCAGGGCATTTTATCCAACAGAATGACTGCATAAATTCCACAAATAAACGAGAATCGCCACTGCATCCTCTGCTAGAACGCACGACAACCGTCATGCATAATGACGACATGAACGTGGTTTTTTTATTTGCAATAATGGTGGTTGACCACTCAATACCGTCGATTGATATCACCATAGATTGAAGTAGATTCCCAGATACGATGATTTATTTGATTGATTGCTGTTTAACATCAAGTGAGCAGTATTTCAGCTCTAGTCATGACGAGAACAAGTTTACATACAACAAATAATGAAGATAAACAAGGCGGGTGAAATATTAGATTGTCACAGGCACAGGAAAACAATGATAACTATATATAAATAAATATATTGAACGGAAATTGTTGCGCTTCAGTGGGGCACCTTAACAGGAACTGTTGCAATGTGTATTCACCGAGCAAGGAACGCGTAGTATTACTTACAGGAGGAGCCCTTTTACGTCCTGTCCTAAGAGTGCATGGGTTGTGTGTTGGATGCCATCAGAGGCCAATTGTGGATGTGTTGTACTCCGCAGCAGAGAACGTGGGTATATAATAATACCCGAGGTTACCTCTGGAACGATTTGTTTGTATTGCATTGGTTTTGGATTTAGCAAATAAAGTTAAACACTTGACGATTATGAGGTTTTCTTCAATATTTCAAAAATGTTGCTCTACTGTTGTTTATATATTTTACATTTAAAATAGATATGAATAAAACATACTACAAATAAATTGGGATTGTAATCAGTTGCTTTGAAATGCACAGGGTAGGGGTTCGTCTGTTTATGAGAGAAAAAATGTTGGAGTCGAACAAACAATCGTTAGTCGGATAATTAATGATAAATAATCCATTTGAAGAAGAAGAAAACGTGTATTTGAAGTTTGAATTACCCCTCTCATAAATATAATTTTTAATAATCGGAGGATTTTGTATTAAATTTAGTTGTGTCGTTCAAAATGAAAAACATTTCACCAATCTGTGATTAAACGTGTGAAAAAGTAAAGCGTTCTATTAACTAAATCAGGTGCGGATCCAGGCTTCGATGATTTTCAGGCGAAGGGTGTTGGCACCGCTAATGTCCTGAGTGGATCAGAGAAGAGTATCGTTAATTTTGAAATCCGCGCTTTTGAAACACGTACGGGAGGAGCGGTAGAGGACTCGATAGGAACCTTAAGCATCCCTTACATAATTAAATCCAGTCTCCCGCCCTGGTCGCTAAAACGCAGAATATTGTGAGCTTATATTAATATATTAGTATATTAATAAACGAAATATCTGGTGCACAATTTTTTCACAAATAATGCAGATGAAATATCATATTGCACGCTTTCAAATTCCCCCGAGGCCATCCATAACTATTTTTGGGCTTGATGTAACCCGTTTTACCACCACACCCCCTCCCAAAAGCAAAATTATCAGGAGTTTCAAAGCTTTTTTTCTTTTAATTATTCTTAATACGTTTTATTTACATGCAAGTAAGAATATTGTTTATCTAAGCGCTCATAGGTCGGGTAACAGGATATAGTATTTTTAAGTATGGTCTTAAATTATAATGGAACGACAATTTAACTTGGGGGGGGGGGGGGGGGGGGGGAGGATTGGTTTTTTAATATTTTTATAGCAAAACTATCTTGACCTTAAGGATGCAAGGAATGTTCTAGAAATATTGGTAAAATTTGAAGAAAAATTCATGATTTTTTATGTAAGAAAACTCTGAATTTTGTTCGCGTAATAAAATCTGGCTCCGGGAAAACATAGTCCCCGTCTAAAGTTACATGATCGATCCCTAAATAATATTTCGTACCCAAAGACTTTGTCATTGTTAAAGCTGTACAACAATTTTTGTCTGGGCGATCTGTATATACATGTACGATAGCCCCGAGTAAGTTTAAAACACAATGTTGCGAATTCTTACAACGAAGAAAATGTAAAGGAGTAGTTGGATACATGAAGGAATGTTGAACTAGGTGGTCCGTTATCTAGTAACAGTTTTACGGTGTCTTATGTAAAAGAACACTTAGCTGCCATGTTTTAGGTTAGCCTGTGTTTATTAATGAATTGTCGTTCATTACTGTCAAAAGTTATTTTCAACGCAGAAGCTCGTAAATTAAAAATGATATGCTTATTAATCAAATCGGTTATTTTATCTATAGGGGAAACAAATAACATGTATAAATACATCAAATTTGTTTTGGCCATTTGAGTGACCTGTATATACGACGTTGCAAAATTAACTCTACAGTCATTGTAAATAAAAATGACCATTTAACTTTTAGGGTGGGACTATATTTTTTTATGAATCAATTTTTCTGTTGCCAAATTATATAGAAAAAAAATAATTGCCCCTTGGAAAGATACAAAAAAAAATATAACTTGAAAGGATCCTGCGATTTTCAATGAATAATTTTGGTTTTAAAAAATTGTTAAATATTCATGTAAAAAAATAAGAAATAATCTGATTTTCGTTTCGTGTTAAAAACAACTCTGGCTCTGGGAAAACATAACCCCCCTCCCCCTTAAAGTTTAAAGGTATGCCTCTTATTATCTCTTTAATAAACGCTATCCTAGAGTTAATATAAATGGGGGCATAGAAATAAGATTTAAAATGACTTTTTATCCGCCTCTTCAGCACCCCACATCCAATATGATATACTTGACTGTCATTGGAAAAGAATAGCTAGATGGGTAGGGGCGAATGCAATTTATCTTTTGTAGCAACTGAAATGTAATGCGCCTACTATTTTAAGAAATATTCATAAGGGATCTTTTGCGTCCAAGGAGGGTATACGACCCCCATCATAGTCCACGGTCGACATGGTCAGGCATCCCGGTATTTGATTAAATTGGGCATGCTTTTAAATGTATTGTTCTTACTTCACTTATTTTTCTTATTTATGTACAAATGTGCGTATATTTTAAACATGTAAAGCGCTTAGAGTAATTGTATTGTTATATAATGCGCTATAAAAATGCCTTGTAATAATAACAATAATTATAAACCGACAAACCACAATCGGGGGGGCATTCATCATCCGCCACATGGGGACTTGTTGAACACCTATGTTTGTTAGGAGGCCATTCACCGGTACTCATATCAATGTTTTTAAAAAGAATTTGATGTTAAACTCATATTTAAATGTTATCAAATAAGTTAAATTCCCAGAAAAAAAAATTTGAGGATAATATTCACTAGTTTCATTCCTTACATATACATGTTTTGTTTTTCTTACTTTTTAGAAATTTTGAATACATTTATTATATGGTGTTGAGCTGGAAATGGAAAGGAACAGACAGAGAAATGAAAGTACGATTTCGTGCTATGGAAGAAAAACGTGATGCCTGTATTCTGGGTCTTATCGACGGATTTCTTGAATCAGCAATGCAGCTTCTACTTCAACTTTATCTGGCATTTTATCACAAGCTTCCAGCAACATATTTACGAGGTAAATACTCATAAAATAGACAAATGCAAAATAAACTTTAACAAAAATAACTATAGTGGTGTGCCCATACGAAATTGACCCAATTCAAATTCTCGCCTACTAAATATTTTTATTGATAATTGGATTTACATACCAACACTTTTAATGTCATCCTATATACATTTAACTCTCTATCTTTGTCGTTTTTAAAATGTAAGCAATGAAATATTGTAATACAAACATTAAAGTTTCACAAACCAGGTAAATCATGTATACACTGAACTACAAATTTTCTAATTAAAAGTTAAACCACGTTCCAATGATTCTAACTGACCAGACTTCGGCGTGTAAGAATGTTAAACAAAGCTTGACCTACAATATTATAGCGAAACCACTCAGTGTTTTCCATTTCAGAGAAGTAGGAGTGGACCGGAAAGTGGGGAGGGGCAAGTTTTATGGGTGAAACTGAAAGTGTGTGTGTGGGGGGGGGGGACTCTGGAGATGGACCGAAAAAATGGAGGCAAGTTTATGAGAGGACAGGAAAGTGGTGGGGGACAAGTTTTCATAACTGGCAAGCAAAAAGAAAAAAACAAGGGGCCATTTAGCCTTAAAGCGTGCGTTTTGTTTGTTTGTTGTTGCTTTTTTTAGGAGGGGGGTGTTTAGTTTTGTTTCATGTTAATATATACAGATTAATACATGGGCATTTCCATATTGGCTTGGTTATCATCCCGAGACCCCCATATTGGCCCGAGACTCCGTCTCGGGCCAATATGGATCGAGGGATGATAACCAGGCCAATATGGAAATGCCCATGTATTAAACTATTTATTACATACTTCCGACATCTAGAAAAGAGACACCCATTTTGGCCAGAGACGAAGTCGAGGCCCATATTGGCCCGAGCCAATATGGGCCTCGATATGGAAATGATCTTGTAGTAATCCAATAACCGGTTATTTTCCCGGGGTGTGAAAATATGGACAGTTTCCTTCCGGTCATGTTGGTCATACAAAAATGCCTTTATTTGAACTAAGTATGTAATTATATTTTGTTTTATCGATGATTTCTACATTTTCCATTTTCATCAGTTTCTGCACACCCACAGAATAAGGGTTGCTAGCTAGTCACACCATAAACAACTGTTGCACACACAATATACAATCAGAAACGTTCCAACATTTTTAAAGATCTTGTTATTTTTCATAAACTTTAGGAAGCAATAATAAATAATCAATTTACAGTCGAACACCGATAATCAAATGGCTAGTAGGATTAAAATGTTCTTCTCTTTTCAAATTTCATACATGAATTTCTGTTAAAAAGTCATTTGCTTGGATACAAATGTCTTATTTGAGAAAGACCATTTAACTTTATGGGGGGCTGTAAATTTCGAATTAAAATTACCGATTTTCATGTAAAAAAAGGAACAACCTGATTTTGACTAACATAAAAAAAAGTTAAAGGGTTTGTCCGTAACATCAGAGATATTTCATTTGTTTTGTGTCTCCGATTCTGGTGCAGAAGATAACATGGACAATAGAGTTTCTACCATGATGTGTCGGACTGCATATAAAAATCTGTATTCCGACAATTTAAATCCAATTAGCCTTTCAAAATATAAAAATAATTTATCGAAAAAATAACTATAAAATTTAGACCATGTTACGCGATTACTTTCTGTGGGATATAAAAAGAAGAAATACAAACGAATTCTTTTGAAAACAACAGATGGTGTTTGTTTCTTCATAGTTACATGTTAAAAATAACAGTAGTCTTCTGTTCAGAAAAAATACGAAACTATACCTGTTTATAATATGTTAGAATAATTGTAATGTCAGTTTAACTCTATTGAAAAGAACAAGCTTTAAGTGATGTAATAAACATCGTTTAAATTGTATCCATCAGAAAAAAAGCTTAAAAGGGCGGCAGTATTATATTAAATTACATATCAATTGTTTAACTACTTCAAACTATTCGAGATTTTTCGTGATGACACGGATACGCTACAGAAACGAATCCGACAAGCTGTAGTAGAAATACATGTATATATAACCTTAAGAACAGAATTTTGATCCCCAGTAAAAAAAAAATCAACATATTCATATTATCGCCATCAATTGGATGCTCTTTTTTTATTAAGAATGCATCGTGTCCTCGATTGAACCATTTATAAATAGGTCGTAGGTTCTGAAAGCGCCACTTCAAACTGTCTATATGTTTGATTTATTATTTTATTATTATTTTATACCCAAAATTACAGTTCAACACTTGCATTGAAAGAGTATACACCAGGACAAAGTTATCATATACATGATATATACTATCTTAATCTATCAGGACCTTGAGATCTGTGGTAGACTTCATTAATCCTTGATGTTATCATATGGATTACTGAGCAAAAGAAAATATTTTAAGTTTCTATTTTATACATAGGCGTATAAAAGTGGGAAAAGTTCACCTTTTTAGTATGAATATAAAAAGTCATTTCCTCTTCAATGGAGAGTAAGTGAGCGATTATTGCTTAACGCCAAATGAGCAACTTATCAGCCATATCATGACGAGAACAAGTTACATTCGATGAGATAATGATGATGTCTGCTTTGTACTAGACCAACACGTTTATGTGGATTTTTATAGTACTAGCTCGCAAAAACAACAGTCCGCAGGTAGACATGTCGCTCAACTCCGACACGATATTCTGATTGCGAGCAAATCAGTCTTCATTCTTATTCCTTAATGCTGTGTGCTTAGCAACAAATACCAATTTTATAGTCTTAGGTTTGACCCGACAGGGGCCCAAACCCATGATCTACGATGACAGGGCTCGAACCCATGATTTACGATGACAGGGGCTCTAACCCATGATCTACGATGACAGGGGCTCTAACCCATGATCTACGATGGCAGGGGCTCTAACCCATGATCTACGATGACAGGGGCTCTAACCCATGATCTATGATGACAGGGGCTCTAACCCATGATCTACGATGACAGGGGCTCGAACCCATGATCTACGATGACAGGGGCTCTAACCCATGATCTACGATGAGAGAGGCTCTAACCCATGATCTACGATGACAGGGGCTCTAACCCATGATATACGATGACAGGGACTCTAACCCATGATCTACGATGAGGTGAGCATGATAACCATTACACCACCGATGCGGTTCTTAAATGGAGATAAAGCTTTGTGTAATATATTATTTTTTAATAACAATCACTTGCCTTTCTAAGGGTTACAAACAGGCCCACTGATAGGGGGTTGGGTCAGCCAGGGCGGTGCCCTGAGGCCCATGAGTTATAATTAAGGGTCCAGACAAATAAACAAGTAGAAAGCTGTTTTCTAAATCAAAATTCATCAATTCAGGTTTGTTGTACTGATTCCTTGCTTATGGCACACCGTGGTGGACTTAGTTTGAGTATCATTATTTGGAGAATTGGAGGAGGGGTGCCAAGTTTCCTTTTGACCTGGGGCCCAAAAATTATCTTGGCCGCCCTGGTTACAAACGACCACTCCCTCGCATAACTACATACCTGCTCTTTATTGTTTGTTCATTGTTATTTTTTTACTTTTTAGAGAGATTGACATTTCTATTTAAATGTGTGCAATTATGGGCGATTTTTTTTTCAGTTATAACGTTATCCCTATCTCTGGCATGTACGGCGTGGATCCATACGGCACATTACAGACATAATCGCAATACTGACGTCACAAAACAGAAAATGGGTATCCGGATATCATTTGTATACTGGTTGTGTGTTTTAGCAGAACTGTCTCCAAGATTTTTATTGTTAGCCTCGTTTGGGGCATATTTCATGCCGTGGTGTCTTATACTTCCTGTCGGCCATTTTATGCTTGTTATGATATTTCATATTTATTCAAATCCAGAACTTTATGGGATGTGTTGTTGCAAAGCAGGAAAATTTTTATTTCTTATTCTATGCAGTTACATAAACATATTTTGTTTCATCAATGTAACAGGTGGGAGAACGTTCAACAAGAGATTTATTTACTATATTTTATTTTATACTGAAAATGCAGTAATGGTGGTCTTAGTGTGGTACAAGATGCAACCACACAAATCGTACATTGCCTTTACTTTGTTAATTATGCCTGTTGGCTTTGTTTGTCATTTATCGTTTTTATTGTTATACTACAAATTATTTCATCCTAATAATAAAATAGACCTATGAATACTTGTTGAGTTTTATTTTTTATTTAGTATTTATTATTTGTCACTATTTTTGGTATCAGAGCGTAGGATGATTGAACCGAAATTTGACCATGAATTTCGTATATTATTTCTATATCATCCTAATGATGTCCTTCACAAGCTGCCATCTATAAGCATAAGATACAGTAATATTGAAACAAAAGAAACAGCCCGTATTGATATAACGGGTTTCTTTTTTCCACATAGCCTTCACCCGAGTGCGAATGCAGAAAACCCCATCATATCCAATCTTCTTTTGCTTCAATAGTAATGTATCT
The DNA here is from genome assembly GCA_963383655.1 of Bathymodiolus septemdierum. NCBI lineage: Eukaryota > Metazoa > Mollusca > Bivalvia > Mytilida > Modiolidae > Bathymodiolus > Bathymodiolus septemdierum. The sequence continues at coordinate 84,276,355 of OY726518.1, forward strand.
AACTTGCACAATATAAAACAGATGATATGTATTCCCTTCTTCGCAGGATAAAAGAAAATGTTATTACAAAATTTGCGTGGTATTTTTTTTTTTTTTTTTAACAAAACATACCAGTAAAACTAGAAAATAAAACCAACATTGCGTAGGCTGTTACATTGTAAAACATTATCTATTTATTGTGTCATTAAAACATCTATATTTTAATTTTAATCAAACTTCATCTAAGAAATATTAATTTATTAGACCCATTCGAAAAAAAATATATAGCAAATTGCTATACGAGTTATTTTTTAACATCTTTGTAATTTGTCATTTGTCCAACAAAGTCAAGATGTATGCTGGCAAGACAATTTCTTTTGATGGCGATCCAAGTCGTGAGAACAGTTTTGTTTGTGAACGAGTTTACCTAATTTTCCTATTACAACATTGGTCACATTGCTCGCTCATGAAAATAACTACAAAAACATCAGCCTCTAACAGTGACCTGTAACTGATATTAGAGGCCGCATTTACAATAGCATTAAGTTAAAATTCCAAAAATGAAGAAGTGGGTGATAATATCACCTAGCACAACACTAGTTATTGCTAGTTACAAACACAAACTACACAAAACATAAAAATTGGCAACGACAGACACCGATTGTAATTTTGTTTGGAACAGGAAGGGTTAAAGCAGTTAGACCTCCATTGACCAGAAGGATATATTCGCTTCAAGTTAGGAAACGCCAAATACTTTCGCCTAACATTATTCTAAACTTATACTTTTCAGAGGTGCAGTCGTGGTTGTGATCATATGGTAGTTGATTTACAACTACCTGTGAAATTAGTGCTTATCACCACTAACGTTGTGAGTTCGAATCCCGCTCAGGCGAGGTGTGTTCGATACAACATTATGTGATAAAGTTTGTCAGTGACTTACGGCAGGTCGGTGTTTTTTTCGGAGCACTCTGGTTTCCTCCACCAATAAAACTGACGCCCTCCATATAACTGAAATATTGTTGAAAGTGGCGTTAAGCACCATAAGCCTATGCTTGTCAGCATACTTTAGTAGTATTTATAAAATCAACAAATATTACTGGAAATTTACTTTTCAACACGGATATACCTTATATAGAATTCCCTTAACATAATTCTAAACTTGTAACTTTCAACAATGTCATAGGTCATACAGAATTCGCTTGCCACAATTCTAAACTTATAACTTTCAACAGGAACACATGCTACATTCGATTCTCTTAAAAAAAAACATTTCAAAACTTGTACCATTCAGCAGACGCTTTGTAAAATTCCCCTAACATATAAATCTTGGCTTATGCTTTTCAGTAGGGACATACAGTCACATAGAATTCCTCTCTAAGGGCTCGGGTGGCTCAATGAGTTAGGTAGTTGGATTACTTAGCAACTCATGCAAGCCTATCACCAATACGGCGTGGGTTCGCGCTCGGCTTTTGTAAATTACAAAAAGGGTGCACTCGACTCAGCCGCAAGTGATAAAGTTTACAAGTTGCTTGCCCATGGTCGGTGTGGTCCTCTCCGGGTACTCCGGCTTCTTCCACCACTAAGAATTGTCGCTATGATATAGCTGAAATATTGCTTAAAGTGGCGTTAAACCCAATAAATCAAATCAAATCAAATTAGAATTCCTCCTGCATAATTCTAAGTTTATCTCCTTCGGAAAAGATATTTACTACCAGGAAGATGGACTACAATCACTCTTAACCATTATACAGTTACAAGAGGTAAGTGTTATTGGCGGACTAGACTGGAATACCCGGATAAAGCCAATACTAGCAAACCTTATCACGTAAATCATCGAATACACCATTGTTGGTGAGCGAACAATTGTTGATTAGTGGTAAGTGAGCCATTTTTTCCCAGCCATATCATGGCGAGAACAAACTGCATTTCAATGAGACGATGCTGGTGTCTGCTTTGTACATGATCAAACACGATTTTATAGTTCTAGCTCACTAAAACAACAGTACGCGAGTAGACGTGTCGTCCAACCCGGACACATAATCCTTATTCCGAGCCAACCAGTCTTTGCTCATGCTCCTTAATGTTGAATACCAATTCCATTGTCTTTGATTTGACCCGACTCGAGAGGTGTACACTGACAATTGCAACACCAATGCGATTTAATCAATACCTTAGTGGTGATAGACACTTAACAATATGAAGGTGACATGCAACTACCATACGATCATAAGCATGGAATTATAATTGATTTGAAGTTTATGTTCGTGTCTTTTTCATTTGTGTATATTATATTTACTAATTTTAGTTTGCATGCTTCAAATTTTTATGTGTATTCTCGATAAAAAACAAATACAAACTGAAATATTATTATTGTACTAATACAGAGAAACATATTACATCTAATCTGTTTTAAATTGACTTCATTATTAAGTCTATTATGTTGGGGGGAAAAGTCAGAATTTAATATAAACAAAAACAATATTACACTGGTCTATAAACAATATTTCGTCATGAAAAAGAACCCCAGTATATTGGGAAAATATTGTATGGAAGCACAGAAACATCAGCATATCTTCAATGAATAGTTTGTAAAGCTTTAATAACCACATACTTAGTCATTAATTGATTCAGTGTGTGGGCTAACAGGTACTGTGAATTCGACATTTGATGATTTTATTCATCCAAGAAACAAAATATTACATACAAAACAAGAAACATAAATTTTATCTTATCTATCATTTTACCATTTATTAAAGTTGGCAGCATTGTTACCTTGAAAGTATTTACTTCATTTCTCAGGTATAGTATAGAATTGGTATAAAATTTCATACACCTGGCTTCAACTTGAATAATATAACATATTTTTCAATACATTTTCGTTTTAGAGACTGAACCTGGTTGGGTGTTGAAACATTCCGTCCATTCTCCAATTTCGGAACTATACTCTGTGTCACATTTCCCCCAAATATGGTACTTATTTTTTATATCCCACTCCGTACCCTTTGTCATTGAAAGGAGGTAAAGGATATACAACAGAATTCTTCGATCGTATTTTGATACTCTGAGATTACCGGAGCAGCATGTACAACATGTATATATATAATAAAGTTACTCTTAGGGCATCCGATAGTTGTACGGAAAAAAGCATATGCACAACTCACCCTTGGGACAACGAGGACGTCTTCAAGCAACAAGTTAAAAGTTATGTTAATTTGAGAAAGAAAATGAACTGTTTATAAAAATGCATGAGTGAGCAATTTTCCAAGTGTATCATGGTGAGAACAAGTTACATTTTCATGAGATGATATGAGATCCGCTTTGTACTAAACCAACACGGTTTGTTGGATTTGTATAGTGCTAGATCACTGAAAAACTGTCCGATGGTAGACATGTCGCTCCAGTTGGACACATTATCCCGATTTTGAGTCGACCCGTATTTGCTCTTCCTCCTTAACCCTGCGTTTGTAGCGTTGAAGCAGCAAATATCAATTATATATTCGTTGGTTGGACCCGACAGAGGCTTTGAACCCACGATATATCGCACTCGGGGCGAACACGTTAACAATTACACCACTGATGTGGCTAATAAGTGTATACAGTTATGACCATTTATAGTTGTAGAAAAACTGATGTTTTCTTAATGTTTCGCAGACCGCATTAGAGGTGTAATTGTTAACGTGCTCACCCCGAGTGTACATGTAAGGAGTAAGAGTAGAAACTTGTTGACTCAGAATCAGGATAATGTGTCCAGGTGGATAGATATATGTCTACCGGTGGACAGTTGTTTCAGTGACCTAGCACTATAAACATCCAACTAGGTATACTGGTCTACGTGGCATCATAATCTCATGAAAATGCAACTTGCCCTCGTAAAGATATATCTGCAAATTTACTCACTTCGACGATAGTTAATTTTATTTCTATATGCAAGACATCCCTGTTACCAGTATCACTCGCAAGAACAATGTGGATCATTGCCACCACCGTATTATTCATGCTTTCGAAAGAACGAGTGAAAGTCCACCATCCTTTAATTCGGTTATAAGTATACTTACTGATGATCTCAATATGAGTTATAAGTTCTTTGTACTACTTATTTAGTTGTTTAGATCTGATTAGGGTTTAAAGATATTATATATCATGGTTGTTGATATGTGTACATAACCTTATGTTTGTTTTTAAATTAATTTGTTATATATTTACATAGTAGGGTTGCACGACGTCAATAGATGTGAAAACTGTTTTTGGAATTAAGGTGTCCAGGTCTTATAACGGCTGAAAATGTGTGTCAAATGTGTTTAAATAGTAGATTGTATTCATATATCATTGAATTTTGATAATAAAAAGGAGCCCGATGCTTATTGTTCGAAAAGAGAACTGGAAAGGTTTTTTTCGTTGAAGTTGTTTAATCAAAGATTCCTTTTGGGATTTTACAAACACATTTAGGATAGGTGGAATAATACGGTCACAGTGTGAACGTTTTTGCGTAAGCAGGCTGAACAAGCAAACCGCTCATTTCAAAGTTTTGGCAAGCCCGTGCTCCACCTACAACGACGAAAGTTAGAATCCTCCATGTAACCAAAATAGAGAGATCATTCAACAGGAACACGAACCCCAATGCGACCGCAAATATTTAACACCACAAATTCTCCGGTTTTTTCAAAGAGTCAAATGTAAGGTACCAATTCAAGAACCGGCCTCTCTGGTAAACAAAGAAGGCCACCCATGTTTTACCTGTCGGTAAAGACCAATCCCTGTGGTAACACAGAAGAAAAACGCCATAATATATGAGCTAACGTACAATGTGGGGATCCGACATGTCCCATCTCCATATCCCGCCACATGAGTAGGACTTACCAACTCACCGCCACAAAAACCCGGAGCCCGACGCTTATCGCTGGAAAAGGTGATTGAAAAGTTGTAATTTTTTTTGTAAGTTGTTTAAAGAAGATAATGTTAACGATAACAACAACTTCTCCCTTACTATGGAGAAATAAGAGTCCTAATAAAACATTTGTTATCTCCCACGATTCCACTCAATGAAATTGCAATAAAATGTTTAAATTGTGATTGAAAATGTACCTCTGAATTTCAATTGTAAATAAAATGAACACCAATTTATTACATATAGGTCAATTATGGGAATAAAATGGTTTGACTTTTTACTAAAAATACGAGCTGAAAATAGGTCATGTTAGATATAAAATTACTTGAATACAACTGTACTGTTGACATCAATGACAATACGAATAACGACTGTTGCTGAGGGATAAAATGATCAACAGGGGACATTTATTTACTGCGATCTGATAGACTATCGAAGTAAACCAAATTATGTTATACGGAAGAGCGAAAAAATCTTTCTTGAAGTCTTTTCAGATACCGAAAAACCAGAATAGCTATATTTAGACTAATCTTTTTGTAGGTAAAAGTGAAATATTGTTGCATTATATTGATTGATTATCTTTATTTCCTCCATAATTGAAGATTTTACAATAAATGTCAAACAAACAATATTTCAAAACATTACATAAACATATTTACAAACTAAATACACATGAAACATTTGGAACCAAAATGCAAGAAATACATAAAACATCAGAATGTCTTTCCACAAGCACTTTGTGTTATAGGGTTATTGCATGAATATTGGTGAATATTGTCCCGAGCAGTATATCATATTGCACGATCTTGAGAGTGCAATATGATATATTGCGAGGGACAATATTCACTAATATTCATGCAATAACCCTTTTATTATAGAGTAATAAATATTTTATTCCTAAAGCATTTTTTATATAAATATGGTGTATTTTATTATATTTAAGTGGAATATTGAACTACTTCAAACATTCATATTTGAACTGGTGCAATATGACGATACTTAGCGTGCCAATACAAGGATATATTGCACGATTATTTTACATTGAAATTAATAGGAAAATATTTATTACTATACAATAAAACAATATATTAATTTAAATCTTATATATGACTATAAAAATCGGATTTGAAAACCTTATATAGTTTAAACATATAATCTGCTGTATGACACATCAAGCAATTCCACACATCAGCGTCTAGTGTTTGCATGGCATTGTTCATACTTCCAAGCAGCGATTCTACAACCTCGTCATCATCCTGGTCAAAGAAACAAACCGAGTCCTCTACAGTTAGCATATCAACTATTTTGTAAAACATTTCAGTTCGAATTTCTAATAGATCAGTACAATTAAGATGTAATGTTTAAGTAAATCCGTTGTATACGAGTTACATAGTGAGCATTCTTCAGTTTTAATAGCCATCGATCCTAACTTCACTAAAATTCTTCCGATATTCTTGGGTAGTTACTTAAAAGGGGGACCTGTTTTACAGCATTTTATAATAAATAGTGCAATGCAAAATTTATTCTTTTTTTAAATTTACATATGATATTCAATGTGTAATGTGCTGAATAGCTATCGTATTTTACATATTTACATAGCGATGTTAACGTATATCGTGGTCGTGATCGTGTGGTAGTTGGATTTAGAAATACATATGCAATCAGTGCCTATAACCATTAAAGTTCTGGGTTCGAATCCCGCAAATAGCGAGGTGTGCTCGATGCAATATTATGTTATTAAGTTTAAAAGTGACTTGCGGCAGGTCAATGGTTTTTCTCTGGTACACCGGTTTCCTCCACCAATAAAACTGACCGCCACGTTATAACTGAAATATTGTTGATAGTGGCGTTAAACACCATAACCCTAACCCTAACCATTGAACAATGTTTTTTAAACATGTTGCCAAGTCTTGTAGAAAAAATTATTTAACCTGAAAGATGCAAAAATTTAAAAATCTGACCCTGTAGTTTTCAACGAAAACTTGTGATAAAATTTGATAAAAAAAATATACTGATTTTTCATTTTCTATCTGATTTTTGCTTCGCGTAAAAACTAAATTGTTGGATCCATGAAAAACATAACCTCGGGCTCGCTAAAAGCTAATTCATGGTCGGTCAAACTCAGGTATTAAGAACAGCATAATGTATTATAAATTCCACTGCTCTTGGTATGAACTTCGGCGACAAGTTAGGATTAGTGTTTTCTCAAAACGTACGAGATATCTGGTTACATGTAAGTAGATCGTGTCAGACTTTTTATATATTGTTTGGACAACATTATGTCAACACAGTCGCCAATATTATAACAGACGTGTAAGCTAGGTTCAAAATCAATTCAATGATATAATCTGTAATGTTGAAATAAAAACATAGATTCTAATTTACAAGGGGGTGAATGTACGTCATAATTGGAAGTCATTTTGTGCCGCTTGAAGGTAAGTTTTTACTTACAGCATTAGTTATTGTAAGGATAACATTAAATGTGATAGTGCGTCAAATTCCTCTAAATGTCCGCTAAGCAACGGTGTGTCCATCGTTCAAAAACTTGTTGTCAAACTAACACTTCGACAATGTTATCTCCACCTGTTGCGAAAATGTTGTACAAGTGTTTGAGAGATTGACAACAAGTTTTTGAACGATGGACACACCGTTGTTTAGCGGACATTTAGAGGAATTTGACGCACTATCACATTTAATGTTATCCTTACAATAATTATTGTTATAAGTAAAAACTGTACTTCAAGCGGAACAAAACGGCTTCCATTATGACGTACATTTACCCCCTGATTTAGTACACTCGAGGTGTTCCTTGAATATAACCGTCATCAGGTATGTTCATTATCAAAAAATTGGAAAACCAAATAATTTATAAGTCTGTGGGTGCTAGTAAATCAAAAGATCCAAACAATAGTCAAAAATAGGCCAAGGTCACATATATCTGAGGGACATTGACCTTAGTTTTAATAAATTATGATCCTTTAAGAGATCAAATTTCAAACATAAAGATATCTAATAATCCATGTCAGTGACGAAGCAAATGAGAAAATTCTGTTGGGTTTTGGGGTTGGTTTTTTGGGGGTTTTTTTTTTACTTTTTTGAATAAAAACAGTTTTTATATTGATGAAACATTTGAAGCATATTTTCTAATGGCAAGCTGCTCTCGTTAAAAAATGAATGCTTAAACATTTCTTTTTTATAAGAAAAACAATGCACATTGAGAATTCAATCAAAACACACGGAGAATAATAAATTTCAAGAACACTCACTGGGGAATACAATGATATTTTAAAAAGACGTATTTGTTGAAGTATATATGTACTGGGTTTTTGATTAGACAAAAATCGCACAGATAAGGTCATTGATCTAGTTTCCTACTAAAAACAATATGCATCGGGGGGGGGGGGGGGGGGGGGGGGGGGGGGGGGAACATGAAATTATTTAATTTATGAATGAAACAGATGGACTTTCTGAAAAATAAATTATAATCATCGTTTCTGTAAGCAAAAAAGAAATAAATGACAAATACAATTATTTTAGAAGATTTAATCAATGCGGATCAAAAATGGAGTCGAGCATACAGTCGTTTATATAATGATATTTAGATTGTAATACTTGATAGAACAAACATTAATCAATGTTTGCTATGTATTTGTACATTATATATATATATACATAGCGGTAACAAATTCGGGGTCATTGACATTGAAGAGTTTTGTCATTTCTACATCCTTTACACAGAACCATCGAAACAGAAAATCATAGTTTGTCACTTATTTATGTAAATTTAATAAGCATGAATGACATTTGGCTTAAAATTCCCATAATATTTACACGAACAATGTATGATTTATATTAGAAACAGGTGTAGCAGATCTGCTTTATCATGTATAAATGGGTCCCGTCGTGGTCGTGATCATTTATATGGTTAGTTGGATTTACAACTACCTGTGCAATCAGTACCTATCACCACTAAAGTTATGAATTCGAATCCCCTTCATGGCGAGGTGCACTCTATATAACATTATGTGATAGCGTTTGCCAGTCACTTGCGACAGGTCGGTGGTTTTCTCCGGGTACTCCGGTTTCTTTCACCAATAAAACTGATCACCACGAAATAACAGTAACATTGTTGAAAGTGGCGTTAAATACACAAACCAAACCAAACCATCATGTATTATTAAAGCTGCAGACAATAAGAAACCTATCATTTTATTATATGGATGTTCTTTTAAAATAACAACATAACATAGACATGTCGCCCCACTCGGACACATTATCCTGATTCCGAGCCAACCAGTCTTTAATTTGCTCTTTCTCCTGAATGCTGTGTGCTTAACGGAGAAGCAATAAATACCAATTTTATAGTATTAGGTTTTACCCGATCGGGTCTCGAACCCACGATCTACCGCACTAGAGGCGAGCACACTAACCATTACACCGCCGATACGGTTTTATTCCATTCATACAAAATATTCAGAGTAATCGGCAATAATGACTACTTTTAGAATAAAGAATATGAGGGGGGAATGTATTTAAAAAACAAAGTTATAGCTCGTATTGTCCAACAGTAAACATTGTTGTTCGCCTTAAGGAAATATCTACTTTTTACATATAAAATACTTTGCTGAAATAAATGTTCGATTGTATGATCAACATCTAGTGTAAGTAACCATATTGCATTTCCAGTACAAGATGATGGTATAGTCCATAAGCAATAGTTTGAATATGACTGGAATTTTAGCTTGACCAAAAGATCTTATTTTATTCAAGTCCGAAAAGATAAAGAAATTACATGTAGTCAGTATAGAAATTCAATTCCTGTGTAGAAATTGGGAAAATTGAGCTTTTAAATATCACGAACACTTAGATGCATCTAGCGTTATGCTTGGGTAGGGAAGGCGACCTCCTTGCATATAAAGGATAACTTACAGCAGCTCTTCAATAAACAAGTTTGTTAGAAGTGATCGTTGGGAGGCTATTGTAAGACAAACATTGTCCGACACATTCCATTGCATCGTCTATTGTTTTGAATTGAGCTATGAAAACTTTCGCACATTGGTCTAACCTAATGCCACCTTGTTACCTACTTGTTTTTGGTTTGTTAACTTGTTCTGGTCATACATATAATATAGCTATAATAATGCTCACATGACGTTAAACAACAATCGAATCAATCGTTTATAAACCATATAATGTGTGCAAATCGAGACGATTAAGGGGGGGGGGGGGGGTCGACGATGTGACTTGAAAGGTACAGCAAAGGAAGAGATATTTAAACGAAAGGTAAGATATAAAGAAACGTTACATAATTCTTTGATTATATCACAATTCTACTTGTCATCGATTGTTGAAAGATAGCTGTTGGCCAATCAACATTCTTCTTTCCGCGGGAGTTTACCAACGCATGCAGATGGTGCGAAGATTACAGCAAGATGTATACCTCGATACTGTGATATAGAGAATATCAAATAAAGTTGATAACTATCTTACCGCTTTACTTCTCATATTAAATGTTGTACTTAGTGTACATGTTATATTAAGCAATTACGGTTTTTCCATTAATTACATTGTATATTATACTTTCTAACGTATGTAGGTAATTAATAAGAAAAAAAAGGTAAATAGTAAAAATAGTAATCTACTTTAGAAAGTATCTATCTGAATGGGCGAAGCACATTTGCGCAAAAAAATTAAAATTTAAAATTTCCTATGTGCAAATTTTCTTTTCCCTTTAGCGCAATTTTTTTGTATACCATAATTAGAATTGATACACCTTTTCCGCAAATTGAAATACATGTAAATACCACAGGATATTTGTTTTCTTCAATTTTATCAATAAAATGTGCATCTACAACGTATATGAACCCGTTTGATATGTTTCATTGTGAAATGAAAGGCGTTTATTTCACAACGAAGCATGTCAAACGGGTTCATATACGTTGTAGATGCACATTTTATTGATAAAATCGAAAAAGAAAAAAAAAATCCTGGACCCAAGTGCCTGTGGTAAATACAGGTAACCAACCAAACATTTATTCGTAATGAACTCTGTTCAGGTTTTAAAACATAAGGACTCGAGTACTTTCAAGCCCTAATATATGAACTGAGTAAAACGTTCAGTTGTTTAGTGTCAGTCATGGAAGTCACACACACAGAAACAAACAGGGGTCAGCCTGCAATTGTAGTAGATGGAATATGCGATGTCGTTTATAGATGCACAGCGAAATCCTGTAAAATGTCCATCACAACTGACAAGGATGGAACAAGAGTGCTCAAAACAAAAAATCAACACACTTGTGAATCCAGTCAAAGTGACAGAAAAACTGAGGCTCTGCGCATAAGATCCAGGAACAAATCTGGAGATATCACTAAGCGTCCTTCACAGATAATATGGACAAAGCTACAGACAATGGATGAACAAAACCTTACAGTCCGCCGACATAAAGAATGTTGCGAAGGCCGTGTATCGTGAGAGACGAAAGAAACTTCCTACTCTACCAAAGAATCGGAAAGATGTCCATGATGTTGTAGATGAAGTAAACACCAAAACCAACAAAGATGAAAGTTTATTGTTGATTAATGATCGTGATGCAGAGATAATCATATTTTCTGCATATCTTAACATGGAGTGTTTGTGTAACAGCATGTCAGCTCTTTAGATACGCAGGCATTGGTTAGACGCAGTGAAGCTGACAAAGTAAAGTTTTCTACAGATCAATTTGAAAAATACATCACAGGAACCGTCTCCAGAGCTTCATATGTTTGTAGCATGGGCTACAAATTTGCTGCAAGAACGGATTTGTAACTTTTATAGAAACCAGAAATTGTAAATAGTGCTTTTAATGTTCTATAAACTTTATTTTAAAATGAATATATATACTTTTAAGATTTAATGTGTAGTGCTATAATTAAACCAAACCAATATCTTGCTCAAAATCTTAATTCCACCTCCCCGAGGTGAGCAAGGGACAATGGGTATATATATTATCTAGCGAACTGAAGAGGTAAACATAAACTTTTTAAAATAGAATAACGGATAAAACTTTGCGCAAAAGGCTTATAAATAGTTTGCGCAAAAGCGAAAAATATTTTGCGCAAAAGGGTTAAAAAAATTGCGCAAACGTCCTATCAATTTGCGCAAATGTCCTGCACCGATCTGAATGAAATCAATTAAGAACTGTAATTGCATAATAAAGCACTAAGTACAAAATATAATATCGTAAGTATAACGGTAAACTTACAGGATATGAAAGAAACCCGCTGATTAAGGGTTGCCATAAGCTATTTTCTATAATAGATAAAGTCATTATTCCAGAGATGTGCCCCATTTCATTTGCATTCAGTGGTTTAACCTGTCTTAATTAAAAAGAATTACTCAGGCTTAAATCATGGCAAAAACAACATTAAACATCACAAACGTACTGAAAGCGAACACAAATCAAAGTTGAAATAATATACTTATCTGATGGAGATCATGATAACATCGTATAGTGTTTATTTCTAAAATGTTTACCAACCTTGAGTTAAACAGCAGGGGAATGCAATGCACTGCATAACAGTAAAATAAAACTAATAAAATATCGTATTTCCTGATTGTCACGTTTGAGAGTAGACAGGGTTAAGTTTTAATTATATATTACAGGTCTTTTATTTATATAGTTCGGTTGGTTACGTTTTCATGGTGTGAAAAATGCAGTGTAAGCACAAAAAACTCCAGAATAAAAGAAATTTCATTAGTTTCGTTGGTAGCTTGGGTGGACACTGAGGTGAGAAGGTTTTTAACTTTTTTTTGCCCAAGAACGTTGTTCTCGTGTCAACGACTGGTCGGTCAAAGACCTCCAATACAGTTTTATGTGTCCGCGGCGATACATTTTATTCTATGGTCAATTTACTGATCCACATAATAAAACATACGGGTTATTACAGACGTTGCGTTGGTACCGTAAAACTTTGATGCAATGGTGTAACCACAGAGCTGCATATCCCTTTTAAAAACTTACGATTTAGCAACCTTGATTTGTTGTTGGTTGTAATTTACACTATGTAATGGATGGGTTTTAATCTGTCTGATATAAATCGTTTCGTTGCCTTTTTTTTCTACAACCCTCCACATTTCATTATTTTTGCATATTTATATCTACGTCCATTAATGAAATACTTAACACTGCTTAATTTTATGTTCTGTCATCTTTTTTTTTCGGGATACAAACATAAACTGTCTTAGAAAAATGAGCTTGAAATTGCATATCTGGGTAAGATTTCACTTTCTGAGCAAATAATATATTGTCAAACCGCAGCACGTAACAGTATATAACGGACCCTGAATTCGTTTGCGAACGTTTACAAATACAGACATACGTTTGTACAGTGAAAACGTGTTTATTACCGCGGACGCACATTTTGACAACAAAAACGATACAGCAAAAAAAGTTCCACATCCTTGAAAATGTTCGCATTCGCATATTCTCTTTATTCAATGTTTTGTAACAATAGCCATTTAGATTGGTAAATTGTGGAAAATATGTAACTGTCATAATCGTGAATATTGTTTTTGATATTAAAGGCAACCACTGCATAGCTAGAAAACTTCGCTACGCGACCTTCCAAAAACGATAATGAAAATAGATTTGTATTTGAAACTGAAATATTTGAAAGGAATTAACCAGAGAACAGAATGATACGTAGACCTTGAAAATATGGGCGATACTACTGACAGCTCCCGTCTTAACAATTCACAGTTTTAATTTAACCGGCAAGTATATGTATATTCCTACAATTTGTTGTATCATACTCTACTTACCATTATTTAATGTTATCAGAATCTACACAGGGGGACAGATTTATTGTTTCTGGATTGCATTGAACATTGTAATCACATGACTTGCTGTGAAAAGAAAGCTTTAACAGTGGTGATCAAGAAAACGAACGATCACCTTTACCTATCACCTAAAATGATCGAAAATATATATAAAAAAGGACCAGGACAGTTACGACATATGACGTTTGAAATCCAGGTCCTGGCATGGATGATGGAACAGACACAATGGGGGGGCTAAACCGATTAATAGGACCCCCCTCGTGATAAATGGATCACCAGTGGCAATACCAATGATAAAAATAAACGGATTTCTTTCCACTAAATATGTATTGGTGGATGGCAGTTGCAGATATTTCATTATAAATATTGTTTAAACTAACCCATATTATGACAGAACGTGTTTTTTATATTTCGTTGCCATTTAACTAGCAAATAAATATTGAACATTTTAGAGGGGTTAGGGTTATCATGCTCAACGCCACTTTCAACAATATTTTAGTTATATATCGTGGAGTTGAACATTTTGAATTCACGATTTATTTATAATATTTCAATAGAAAATAAAGAAGTGGATAGCCTAGTACTATGTTCAACCAAGTTAGTATTCTGTTGGAAGTAGTAATGATAATAATAAAAACAAAGTTAGATATGTCGCTTCAATACACATATAACATGTTTCTATAATAGCATATACAGATGTATGTTTTGTTTATCGCTTTCGATATATATATATTCTGACAAAAACTTGTTAAAAAAGGCATTAGTGAGGTCATGGTTTGATACAATATATATAAGATTTATATTGCCCTTCAGATATTGTTAAATTAAGTGTAAAATAATTCATATATTTCATTATGTTATAAACAACTTCTTTGTATCTTTGTATGATCCCTTGTAATAATAATTTCTTGAACTTTTACACTACCCTCAACAGTATTACGACCCTTGTGTTATATATGTAAGACACTCTTCTCATCTGATGTATATTCAGAGTCAATATTTCAAAGTTTATAATTCTACCCATTCCTAACGGACTTGCCATTTAACTTGGGGAGGGTGGGGAGTTCGAGTATGTTTTTTTCTGAGGCCAAATTTTATACAAAAAAATGGGAAAAACTACGAATTTTCATATCCAACAAAAATCTGATGTTTGTTTCGAGTGTAAACAATTGTCTGGCTCATCATAAATACATAGCCCCTACCAAACATTAAAATGGTCGGTCCCTTATATAATCATATTTTTAAGTTTATAATTTCACTCATTCCCAACTATTATTTGTTTCCCATTTAAAAGTACATTCTCATTTGCTTTAATGGACAAACAGCATGGTTTAATTTTTTTAACAAGTTCATCTCAACTAATCGACATACACAATTGAGACACTCAGCATGTAAAACTTTTAATTGGAATAGTATCACATATCTCTTAGATCTTTTATTAAATTGTGAAACATGTCAAGAAAACATTCATAAAAGATAAAAAGTATAGATATAATCAAATGTCAAGAGCCTACGTGAATATCATAATACAAAAATAAAATAACAAGTCTGCTGTTCTTATCATTATAATCTGGTGATTTCACTACATTGATAAGAAAGTCCACTAGTCCGAAGGTCGATTGTTCCGACGCTGCCCAAGTCCGCGAAGGTCGATTGGTCCAAAAATCAGTAAAGCATAAACTATGGATTATGTTCTTTTTTCATGACTAACACCAGGCTAATTTTCAATATTGTTTATGGACCGTCTAAAGTATTTAGGACAATTTATAATAAAAAGTCAAATGTCAAATATTTATGAATTTCACTACGATCTTGCTAATGTACTAGTCACAAAGTTATTAAGATTATCTTTCATGATATCAATGTAGTATTTAAAATAATTTTGGCGTTTCTTTTTTTTTTAATTTTTATCTTGGAAGTCAAATCTGTTTTTAAAAACGCATGCATGGAATTTGATAAGAAACCTCACAAGGCCCAATTATATTCTTTTAAAAACGATAGGAGCCATACAAAATATGTTAACATATTACATACAATGTATACCTTATTGTGGAAAACTAACATTTTGTCTACTGCAGGTAATGACCACATACCAATACCACAATACCACCGAAAATATTTTGCGGTCCTGTAATCATTTAGATAACAATTAAAAATTTGATTAAAAGTTCCCATTTTCTGCTTAGTTGGTACAATGTTCAGACAATAGAATGTCAAAGAGCAATAACTCCTTCAATAATATTAATCACATTATCTAACTTTGGTAACATATATACAAATCTGTGTATGTCAATAAGGAATCAATGAAAGTTTTGAGGAAATCCTCTTTAAAATGGAAAAGTTGTTGGTAAAAACTTTTTGATGAAGTCAAAAAGAGCATTAACATGTTGAAATATGATAGGACCACACTGCTATAAAAATATGTGATCTTCCATATGGTATTAAGCAACCATGCAATGCTTTGTGGACTTCCCATTTAAAATCTTGAAGTTGCATTTACAAATGTTTTGACAAAATAATTAAACAACTTTGTTTAAAATTGGCACAGTGATTAAAAGTAGATTTTTTTTAGTAAAGGTTTCATATTTGAAGATGGGCGAACCTGTCAGACTTTGGTTCAAAATAGTTATGTAGATTTAGAGGAGTTGATTAAAATGTGAAAAGCTTATTACAAATGACAACGACAGATGCACAGTGATGAGAATATCTCACATGATCCTTTGGGTCAGGTGAGCTAAAAATGTAGAATGAAATAAATAAAAAATATTTTCATCTCAATCAAATCTTTAATAAATAACGAAACAAAATCCTATATATATTGAACTAATCTGTATATATGTTATGCACTGGTCATAGATGGTGGAAAAGATAGTTTAACTACTTTGGCTTCAGTTTTCCTGTAAATAGAAAGAAATCAAATAGGTAAAAAATAAATAACAAAATACATTTACCATTAAAGAGAGCATTTACATGATACATCATGTCTAATTATATAACTGGATATTACTTCCTGGAATGTTATTCACAAATTATGATTAAGCCTGCAGACAATAAACAGCTGATCTAGCCTTCCTTTTATCATAGCTTTCAACATGTTGTATAAGTGAACCCATAATACTGTATCTGATTTTAATATTCAAAATTTGTAAACTACTATAGCTAGTTACTATCTAATGAGCAGCACGGTCAATATTAATTCCAATTGCATTCATTGGCTCATTCGGGGAAGAAAATTTTCAAATGATTATTTGTTGAAATCAACCTAATTTTTGCATTCACCAAAAATTTCCCAAAATATAAATTTCCCAGAAAATTTGGAATATAAATTTGTATTACATACCGGTACCTACAATTTAAGTATCAACAACTTCCATTTTAAATTTGGTCTTTTAAATTCTATTGACTATTCAAAGTGTTTCACCCATATGTTTTTTATTTATTTTAATAGTAGTGTGTCGATTGTTTAGCAGGATCATCAGATCACATATTTGATAGCACATACCATTATGATGACCGAGGTCAAATTTGGATCATATTGTCCAACTGGAAACATTTTTTAAACTAATTTTTTTTATAATAGTCCTAATTTGCTTATTCGACAAAAAATCAGCACAATTATGTAATAATTCCAAACATATAAAAAATAATTCATAATAGTAAAGCTGCAGTTTCAATTTAAGCTCATCTTAATATAAAATGTAGCAGTTTGGCATTTTGAAGAAAAAAATCTATGTTTAGAAATGGCTACCATCTTGGTCTATGATGGCCTGCTGGAAGACAAAATTATCCAAACCCAGTCTTCACGAAGTTGTCTGAGGATTCATTGAACATTGTCCAGTGAAAAACTAATTTACCGGACCGAATAGTAAAAATTGATACTATATATAAACATGGTTTTTTTTAATGACGTTTGATGGCAATTTAGTACACAGTCGAATTAGACAGGGAGTCTTTATGCAATTGTTCATGAGTAAAGTAATGTCAGTTGGCATACATAGTGCATAGTTTCCAGTGGATGTAACTAAATATATGTAAATATCTGTGTTTACTTATTCCTTTTACTGTATGTGCATACAGATATTTTTTTATTTGTAAACAAGTAAAAGGTAGCAGATAATTTTTATTTCTTAAGTTTATAAAAAAAATGAACTATATAAAAGTTTCCAATACACATCTTTTTGGACAATTTTAGGACATCATTGGAAAATAAATATACACTAAAATGTACATTTGCCCTTGAAATACAAAGTTATTCACTTTAGTTTTTGGTTACTAGTGTCAATAAATTTTCAGGCAAATATTTGTCAATTAAACGTTCTTCTGTGTGTTGTTATTTAAAAAGATAAGACAGATGTAGCTAACAATCCAGATCTATTAATGGTCCAGTCCGATACTGAATTTTACATCAATGTCATTTTCCGGTTTCATCCTTTATTAATTTCAGTTGAGAATATGAATATGTTGCCATCTTCAATATATAAGCATCTCATGAAAACAAATTCAATTAAACAAGCAATCATTGATATTCGGTGAGTGTGGAAGTCAACTGATTTCTGTGTTCAGTGATATATTTCAGTTTTAATGCTCAACGTAAATGGAGGTGCTCGGTCATACTAAAGGATGCTTACAATATGCATAGGAATAAGAAAGAGAAGTTCCGATTAATTACAAATGAGAACATGCCAGTCAGACAGAATAAATAAACAAATTTCAAGTCTCTGTCTGACATTATAATAATTACTGTCGTTCTAGAAACTCAATTGGCAGTGGAATAAATTTCAATCACCAACTGGCAGACCGTTAATTTGTATCCCTGCAGAGTCCTCTGTGTCCGCTTTTCATTTGACTTTTTTCCCGGGAATCATCACTTCAACAAATTTTAAGCCCAACTATCCAAACTACAAATTTACGATTTTTGGTATCAGCTAAAGTCCGAAACAATGTCGGACTTTTGGACCTGTGATATTTGACATTTTACTGGTCCCAGTCAGATTTTATCGGTCTTGATCGACAGACCGACGCTGCAAACCTATTCACTATATCTCCTTTCTCCTGTGGAAATATAAATTTCCACCATATAGGACCATCCCAGTGCTACCTTTAAATCTACATTATGTTCAGTGCCGGATTTAGATGAAGAGAGGCCCTAAGCTATTTCACTTGTGAGACTCTTCATAATTCCCCACCTTTACGACAAAAGGAAGATGGAAGCACTTTAAACAATTTGAATTTAGAGACTACAGTGCATCATGACAGCATATATGTAAGAAAGGTCTATGACAGTGTCAAAAATATTTTACACCTTGGCCAGATGCCCCCTAGATTTTGAGGCCCTAGGCTTCATCCTGCCAAGCCTATAGGTAAATCCGGCACTGATTATGTTTTGTTTTTTGCTAACTTGTTCTACTGGTCATTAATATAGCTGAATTATTGTTCGCTTGACCTTAAACAACAATTAATCAATCAAGACACAAATCTGTGCAGCACCTTAAATATTTAATTTCTACCTTTACCATTTGATATTTGCCTGTAAGCATTTTACTCTCAAGTACAACAGATAGACACTTCATTTTTTTAAATTTAGGGACACCAAATGTAAGCTGTTTTAAGAAATAAAATTGTTCTGGAAACAATAATTTGCTTATAGATTATGGTAGCCATTATCTCACAAATGAAAGGAAAACAAAATATCTCACATATAAAAAAAAGAATGAAGTTAGTACATTTGTAGTAAAATATTATAATAAGGGACATAACTCTAAAATGATAAAAGAGAAAATAATTCAAAATACCATAATAAGGGAAGTAACTCTAAAATGTAACAGAAAATAATTCAATGGATTACTTCTTCTTTGCATATATATCATGTTTACTGTCTATACATTTAATGACAAGTAAAGTTTTTAAACTCTTTTCTATAATATGAAACAGGCATGGCCATGAATGCTCGCGAATCTGAAAATTATCTGCCTATTTCACGCTCATCCAGTGCATCAAAATAGTGTCGAGATATATCGGGGACGACTTTTTTATAGGGTCGAATCTATCAATCAAACTCGTTGTTCCTTACAAGATCTCAAAAGTTAACTTCCACGCAGAATTTTTTTTTCTTGTCAGTATGTCAGAAGAGATTTAATAAAATTTGAAAATATCAATATAAGTAACATTCTGCTTTCAGCTGCAACAATCTCTTATTTTTCCATGTTTATTACAAATGTAATTGAATCTTTAAAAAAAAAAAAAACTTTAAATAACTACTTAAAAAAAACCTTTAAAAGCCACTAAAAAACTTTTGATAGATTATTCTGCTTAACATAAACTACATACCAGTACTATTAAAGAAACACACATGCTATAACAAACTTACCCCGATGCAATGGCTTGTCCACTTGAAAGTCCAGCACGTCCACTAAATAGTACTTTTGGAGGAATACATTCTCTTCTACCATCTCTGGTATAGTAATAATTATCTGCTAGTTTATGTGAGGGTCCATTTGGTAAATTTGCAGGAGCCACTGTTCTATAATAAATAATGACAGAAAAATTGAATGACTATGCTGAATTGCTGTAGTCTAAAGTAAAATGCATCAGAAATCACTTCGATTGAATGAATGACAAGAGATGCTTGTGATCAAACTAATCACCATATTTTTTAGTGAACGAGTGAGTGAGTTGTTTAACGCTAACTCAGCAATTTTTCAGCTACATGTATTTCATGGCCAAAACAAGTTAATTTTCAATGAGATGATGATGAGGTCCGCTTTGTACTAGACCAACACGCTTAGTTGGAATTTTATAGTGCTAGCTCACTGAAACTACCATCCACAGATGGACATGTCGCCCCAATTGGACACATTATCCCGATTCCGAGCCAACCAGTCTTCAGTTTTACTCCTTAATGCTGTGTGCTTAGCGGAGAAGCAGCAATTAACAATTTTATAGTCTTTGGTTTGACCAATCGGGCTCGAACCCACGATCTAACGCACTCGAGGCGTGCAAGCTAACTATTACACCACCGATGCGATCCCAGATTTTTTATACTTGTACATTAATGAAGTGTATTTGTTAAGGTGGGAGCTGTTACAGTTTACTCATTAGAGATTTTACGATTCAGGATGACATTGTTGGTACTGCATTCCATTTTGTGTTTGTGTTTTGTAATCAAAATCACTCGAATCAAGGGTTAGGGTTAAGGTGTAAAACACCCCTTTCAACAACCATTTCAGCAAATATCGTGGCGACCAACTTGGTGGAGGAAATCGGAGTAGTGACTCTACCCGGAGAAAACCACAAACCGACAGCAATATTATCACTAACAAACTTTATCACATAATGTTGTATCGAGTATACCTCGCTATGACTGGGATTCGAACTCACAATTTTAGTTGGGATAGGCAGTGATTACAAATCCAGTAACGGCCATACGATCACTACGAACCCTGCCCCCTCCATTTATGGGGATTTAACTAATAATTTAAGATATGCATTTCATTTAATTTGTTTACTAATTGTAATTGATTACTGAACTTTTATTAATTGAACATCTTTGATTGGCAAATGAGACAATTATCTTTCTATATTTATACCTTACAATGTACAGTTGATGAAGAAAAGAGTAAAAACAAACTTGCAATTGGCTGATTGGTTTGGTGTATTGATGGTGCTTAATGCCACTTTCAACAATATTTCAATTATCGTGGCGGTCAGTTTTATTGGAGGAAACCGGAGTACCCTGAGAAAACCAATGACCTGTCGAAAGTCACTGACAAACTTTATCACACAATGTTGCATCGAGTACTTTTTTTTTTGTACACCTCGCAACGAACAGGGTTCGAACTAACAACTTTAGAGGTGATACAGCGGTCGAAATTGGCACCGGTTCAATGGACCGCGACCGTTAAATCTCGTGTTGGACCAGTAAATTTCTCAATGACACTGGTCCGGATGTCCGGTAGGAAATCAATAAAGCATTATAGATATATTTAAAAAATGATACATGTTTTGTCTTTAAAACCTTTGACTCGTAAAATGCATTTTTCGTGTTGTTGATAAACAATATCATGCATAAAAAACGTGATCGGCCTCTACTGGTATGGTGTGGGTGTCATGCATAAAATCGTCAGGGAACCAGTAATCAATAATCATTCGGAAATAATTTCTCGAACTTCTCTGGGGTTTTCAATTTCATAATTATCCAATATGGCGCTGCAGTTGCATCCGGAACTCCTCGCGCCATTCCGGGAAAGCCCTTGAAAAGAAAAAGTACGGAGGAAGAAACTCTGGCACGGAAACGAAAATATGAACTCTCAAGAGAGAGGAAATTTCTATCTGTCTGGCCGTCTGGAAGACCGTTGCTGAAATATTTAGAGGACAGGAAGGTCATGGTATACTCGTGGACGTGATGAACTGTATCACCGTCAGTCCCAAGGGATATCTCGTTCATCAAAGCTTCTGACAATTTTAAGTCAATCAATAAAATGATGGACATAAACAATGCCAAATGAATAATCAAATAATGGCATTTAGTGGATCAAATGATTTTTTATTATTCTAGAGAATAAAAATACTAATATAATTTATAAACTTGCATCATTTGTTTATTATGGTCAAAATGGTTCCATCTGATCTCTCTTCAGATTTATTTGTCGGACCAGTGAAATTCTGTTCGTACCAGTAAATCTTAGGCATTCACTGGTCCGACTGTCCTGTGATTTCAGTTTCCTAATTTCTTTGACTGTGATAGGCACTGATTGCACAAGAAGTTGTAAATCCAACTACCATACGATCACGATCATGACAGCCCCTTGCGTGTTATTGGCACCTGCTAAAAGCTCGACTTGCAACTGACATCTGCTAAAAGATCCTCATGTAGGAATGTACGTACAATAACTACTTTCACAAAAAAAACCATGTACATTGATCAAATTTATCTAAACATAATGTATTACATTTTATCATGGGTTAGGGTTATGGTGCTTAATGCCACTTTCAACAATATTTCAGTTATATCTTGGCAGTCAGTTTTATCGGTGGATGGAACCAGAGTACCCGAGAAAACCACTGACAAATTTTATCACATAAAGTTGTATCGAGTACACCTCGACATGAGTGTGATTCGACTCACGACTTTTAGTGGTAGTAGGCAGTGATTGCACAGGCAGTTGTAAATCCTACTACCATACCATCACAACCATGACCCCCACCCCATGTGTTCATTGAAACACATAATGTCTGTTAAAGGAATAGTGTCTGCAATTTGATTTGTTTCCCTGTCATTCTTTTTTGCATTGAATCGTTAGTTTATATTGGATGAAAATTGCATTATTATCATTAATTATATATGACCTACATAGTCATTGACTGTGTTTGTCAAGTTTTCCATATTTATCTAATACCAAAATAAATAAAGGGTTCCTCCCTCATTTCTGTTTAATTCCTACATATTGTTGAAGCTCTTGTTATGAAATTTATACATTCCCCTGGACGTTAAACAACCAGGCCAACCATCATATCTTTACCTGCTGGTCATTTCATCCTCAAATCGTAAAACAACTCTTGTTTTCCTCTGAAATAAAAATGAGAAAAATATTTAGTAATACAATCTCAATTAATCTATTGAGCCAATGAAAAAATCCATTATTTAGTTGTAACATTGCAATGTTGTCATTTTAAGGGACATAACTCTGCAACATATACTTGTACATAGACTAAACTGCTATACATTGTCGGAAGATATAACTTTTATTTGTATGAGCTTTAGCTTAGAAACATGTAGAAAAGCAAAAAAATGTATGTATGTATATTATGTTTATCTTGCAATGCTAAAAACCCCAAAGCAACTCCCAAATTGTCTAATAAGACTAAGAGTAAGACTAGTAAGGGCGAGTCTAATTGAAGAATAATGAAGAAAAGAACCTCAAACTACTATTTGTGTTGTTTTATGTGTTATTGATAACAATATTATGCATTTAATAATAATTTTGAATACAAAAATAAAAAAAAAATTAAGAAAAACGATATAGTCTAGCAAATATTATCACTTCTTTTCCCAATCGCTGCGATTTGCAGGTTCACATGACACCGTCATGAGGAAAAGAAGCCATAACATACGATTTACATAGTTTTAATTGTTATTTATATGAAAATCTGGATTTAATAATCATTTTCTTTACTTTATTACAAAAACAAATTGTCTAAAACGATATATTTTAGCAAATATTATCATTGTTCTTCTTTTCCCAATCGCGGCGATTTGTAGATCGACATGAAGAAAAGAAGTCATAATCTACATTTTACATAGTTTTAAGTGTTATTCACATGAAAATCTGGATTTAATCATCATTTTCTTTACTTTATTACAAAAAAAATATTTAAAACAATATATTTTAGCAAATATTATCATTGTTCTTCTTTTCCAAATCGGCAGCGATGTGCAGATCGACATGAAGAAAAGAAATCATAATCTACATTTTACATAGTTTTAAGTGTTATTTACATGAAAATCTGGATTTAATCATCATTTTCTTTACTTTATTACAAAAAAAATATTTAAAACGATATATTTGAGCAAATATTATCATTGTTCTTCTTTTCCCAATCGCGGCGATTTGCAGATTGACATGAAGAAAAGAAGTCATAATCTACATTTTACATAGTTTTAAGTGTTATTTACATGAAAATCTGGATTTAATCATCATTTTCTTTACTTTATTACAATTTTTTTTTATTTAAAACGATGTATTTTAGCAAATATTATCATTGTTCTTCTTTTCGACTTTTCTGATATTTTTGTTTTTCTGGTGTATAAGTAACGAAGTGAAATCGGTAAACGTATGAATATTATCCGGGGTTAACTATTGTGGCCAGACACCACTGCGATAACGTGGTTCTGCTATTTATGTCGTTTTAAATGCTACCTATAGTAGAATTATGTATTTAATCATCATTTTGACTATAGAAATAAATAATGATAATAATAAAAACGATATAGTTTGGCTAATATTATCATTGTTTTTCTTTTCCAAATTGCAGCGATGTGCAGATCGACATGAAGAAAAGAAGTTATAATCTACATTTTACATAGTTTTAAGTGTTATTTACATGAAAATCTGGATTTAATAATCATTTTCTTTACTTTATTACAAAAAAAATATTTAAAACGATATATTTTAGCAAATATTATCATTGTTCTTCTTTTCCCAATCGCAGCGATTTGCAGATTGACATGAAGAAAAGAAGTCATAATCTACATTTTACATAGTTTTAAGTGTTATTTACATGAAAATCTGGATTTAATCATCATTTTCTTTACTTTATTACAATTTTTTTTTATTTAAAACGATGTATTTTAGCAAATATTATCATTGTTCTTCTTTTCGACTTTTCTGATATTTTTGTTTTTCTGGTGTATAAGTAACGAAGTGAAATCGGTAAACGTATGAATATTATCCGGGGTTATCTATTGTGGCGATAACGTGGTTCTGCTATTTATGTCGTTTTAAATAAAAATATATAAAAACAATATTATCTCATTTCTTCTTTTTCCGATCGTGGCGGTTTGTATAAGTTCCTTCGAAGAACAGATGTATAGTTATAACTTACAATTTCCATACTTTTAAGACTTTTTTTTTTAATGAAATTATGGATTTAATAATAATTTTGGGTACTTTATTACAAAAAATTAAATAAATATATTTTCAATTCATTCACATTATACAATTTTTAGCTGAATTTTCAATTTGCAACATAAAATGGGCATTAAACAGTCTAAATTTCTGCTGGTATTCTTTTTATTAGCTGTAAGGTGACAGATGCCAAAGAAGCCATAACACTTTTGTTATATACAATTTCCTAATTAGTCTAGACAATATATACAGTTTGGGATTCTAATTTGAATGAAAAGCCATCCTCCTGTAAATGATAAAGTTCAAGATCACAAATTACTGTGTACTGTCAAAACAGTGTCATCATTGACAGTTATTTAGCAATCACTTCTCATTTGATCTTTGATCAGTGCACATCGTAATTATAATTAATCAGATAGTACTGATTTTATATAATAGCGTTTTATCATCGTTCTATTCAGAAATATTCTTATTTCTTAAAGTGCAGAATATTTAAAATCGTTTTTATCGTCGTTCTATTTAGAAATATTCTTATTTCTTATAGTGCTGAAGCCGAATATTTAAAATAGTTTTTATCGTCGTTCTATTTAGAAATATTCTTATTTCTTATAGTGCAGACTATTTAAAATAGTTTTTATCGTCATTCTATTTAGATATATTCTTATTTCTTATAGTGCAAAATATTTAAAATCGTTTTTATCGTCGTTCTAATTAGAAATATTCTTATTTCTTAGTGCGAAGCCGAATATTTAAAATAGTTTTTATCGTCGTTCTATTTAGAAATATTCTTATTTCTTATAGTGCAGAATATTTAAAATAGTTTTTATCGTCGTTCTATTTAGAAATATTCTTATTTCTTAGTGCAAAGCCGAATATTTAAAATAGTTTTTATCGTCGTTCCATTTAGTAATATTCTTATTTCTTATAGTGCAAAATATTTAAAATCGTTTTTATCGTCGTTCTATTTAGAAATATTCTTATTTCTTAGTGCGAAGCCGAATATTTAAAATAGTTTTTATCGTCGTTCTATTTAGAAATATTCTTATTTCTGATACTGCAGAATATTTAAAATAGGGCATCAATTCATGGCAGGGGAAGTTATCAGTTAACCGGACAGGCACAAGTCCTCCAAGTTCATTGGAAACTTGGATCGTACCCAACTAACACCAGATCAGAAGATGAGACGACTGAATAGGCTTTTAACATTTAAATCAAAAAGTTCAGTGTCTGTGACGTCAACTGATGGTACTTTAACTGTTCCCATTGTAAACAATGTAGCCCGGAAACCGGGACAAAGAAACGTGTTGTGAATGCCAAAACAACAACAATATCTGGCAAGCGTTCAAAGATAACATGATTCTTACAGACATGTTCCTAATGATGTTATTACCGGACTGACTGTTAATTTAAGTTAATATACACTTCCCTTAAAGTTCATTATAAGAGACTTGTTCATGCTTATACCACGATGCCAGGTGATTTTTGAAATTGCTGTAAAACTTTTTAAAGTACTTTCATCTCATAGATCTTCCATAAAGAAACATTTTGAGCCATCAACTGTTAAAATCGGTGGTACCGTTCATAAGATATGAGAAGTTAAAGTTGTCTAATTTAGTAATTATATAATTTGTTTTTCCAATATGGCCGCCATGAACAGAAATGTGTCAAAATGAGATTTTCACATTTGTGGGACTTTTTTTTTCAAAATTGTACATTCCAAGCTATTGTATTTTACTTTAATTTAAAGACTGTACTGCAATTACCACAGAGGCTCAAGGATTTTAAATAAAAATCATTATACACTTCTTTTTTCAGTCTTTGGATTTTGTGCAATTTGCATGTGTATCTGGGTAAAATGGCACGATCGACCATATTTGTTCCCATTTTTCTCTATACCTAGGACAATACAATATGTTTAAATACATGAATTATTGAAAAATGAGTCCCAAATTAAGGGATTACCAAATATTAAGAGTATAGATGGTATGGTATACAAGAAATATAAGTATGAATTTGGCCCCAAAGGCACTTTTCAGCCCTTTCCTATGATGGCACCATTGAAAATTAACGTTTTTGAATCTTATGATTTTTTAATGTAGAAATTAAAAATTTCTCTTTGTACACAAGTTGGAGTAGGTCACTATCCCTTATAAAAACCAAAATTTAGCAACCTGGTATATCAGGAACATCTACCCCTTTTCATTTAAAAGGATTTTTTAAGTAGATTATTGCCAAAAACCCGTAATTTATGACTTAAAGATAACCAAATATAACAATATTGTCATAGAAATATTTTTAAAATGGACAATCTATTTTTAAAAAAGATGGCTTTTACTTCAGTTTTTTATTTAATTTATTTTAAAAAGACAATTATGTATAGAACAATAGGAATATTGTGGATTTTTTAAAACTTGCAATATGCCACTAATTGAACTTGCATTGCTCAGGGTTCCCATAATAAAATGCCATTTGCCATCAAATAACTGATGATATTAAAATTTCTCTTAGTACATAAGTTTAATTATTGTCTTAACTTTTATTCTATATTAAACCAGGAACATCTACACGTTTTGGTTCGAATGTCAGTCATTTTTTAATAAAACTGGTGCCATAACTCAAAATCAGTGGTGACGCTGTACCACAAAACCCATAAATTTTATAGAAATATATCATACTGTAATATTTTTTATTTGTTTTCCATACAAATTAATGTTCATGGTAACCAAATATAATATTATTGTTCAGAATTAATTTACTTTAGATATCAAATCTGGTCTTACAAAAATCTCCATTTTGTCAGAAATTTAAAAAAGAAAACAAAATGGCCGACATTTTTCACTGGAGTTGGCATCTCTATTAAATTTACCAGGATTTTTCAATTGAAAAATCAGGCTTTATGCCAGTATAAGTATGGCAGTCTTTATCACGTCATCCAGTTACCAGTTATGACCAGTGACTGAAAGAGAATGAACAAACGTGTTGTAAATAATGTACATTTAAAAAAAAAAAAAAAAACTTTAATTCCGCCAACGCCGTTCCCAAGCCCGGGTGGAAAAGGAGGAGGGTTACGCTTCAGGCATGTAAAAGTTTACTGAGTTTACTTAAAGCTGGAAATCCCATTTCTGTTTATGTCAGTGTCTATTTATGCATTTTTTTAATTTTTACTTCGAAATTAAGAGCTTATGTTATATTGCTATTTAACTTGCCGACTTTAAATAAAACTTATTTGATTTGAATGATAATATTTGCTAAAATACATCGTTTTAGACAATTTTTTTTGTAATAACGTACAGAAAATGATTATTAAATCCAGATTTTCATATAATCATATAAATAACACTAATAACTATCTAAAACGTAGATTATGACTTCTTTTCTTCATGTCGATCTGCACATCGCTGCGATTTGGAAAAGAACAATGATAATATTATCGTTTTTATTATTATTATTATTATTTATTTCTATCGTCAAAATGATGATTAAATACATAATTCTACTATAGGTAGCATTTAAAATGACATAAATAGCAGAACCACGTTATCGCCACAATAGATAACCCCGGATAATATTCATACGTTTACCGATTTCACTTCGTTACTTATACACCAGAAAAACAAAAATATCAGAAAAGTCGAAAAGAAGAACAATGATAATATTTGCTAAAATATATCGTTTTAAATAAAAAAAATTGTAATAAAGTAAAGAAAATGGTGATTAAATCCAGATTTTCATGTAAATAACACTTAAAACTATGTAAAATGTAGATTATGAATTCTTTTCTTCATGTCGATCTGCAAATCGCTGCGATTGGGAAAAGAAGAACAATGATAATATTTGCTAAAATATATCGTTTTAAATAAAAAAATTTGTAATAAAGTAAAGAAAATGATGACTAAATCCAGATTTTCATATAAATAACAATTAAAACTATGTAGATCGTATGTTATGGCTTCTTTTCCTCATGACGATGTCATGTGGACCTGCAAATCGCCGCGATTGGGAAAAGAAGAACAGTGATAATATTTGCTAAACTATATGTTTTTTTTTAATTATTATTATTATTTTTGTATTCAACATGATTATTAAATGCATAATATTGTTATAAATAACACATAAAACAACACAAATAGTAGTTTGAGGTTCTTTTCTTCATTATTCTTCAATTTGACTCACCGGACTAGTAAGAGCAGAAATAAGTGTCATTCTCATCATTTTTGATGGTATCATCTTTGAAGTCAGTGCTTATACTGCTACCGTTTCTTTCTGCTTCCCAACATGAATCAGGTACCAGGATAACTATATCTTGGTCAGTGACAGTACAATAAAATGATATCATAACGGGTGTTTTTTTATGGAAAAAATATGACCTTTACAAATTGTGCGTTTTGAAGTTCTGCAAATCGATGCCGTATAAAAGCTTTCGCTTTCATATGTTTGTTTATTGAGTAAAATGGGTTTTTTTTTTTCTCAAATTATCCTCAAATTTAATTTCAGATCTCACCTGCAAAAGAATATCCCTAAGTTTGTTAACAATGAGACCTGCTCTTCTGTGCGACATTCTGAGCTCTATCTGGTTCTGCGAAATTATTTTTGTGAAGGTAACCAGTTCGGTGATTATAATAAAAACTCGTAAACGGACAATAATTCCGGAATCATCAAAATGCCATTTCCTGATTAACTTGAATAATACTGCGCCCTCTATCAGCACTTTCGCTAACCCGAATAATCCAGTCGTTATATTAAACTCATCCAGCGATAGTGCCGATAGAGGGCGCAGTATTATTCGAGTTACACTTTCGCTGGATGAGGGTTATTTCTAACCCGAATAATCCAGTCGTTATATTACTCTCCCGCTAGTCGCTGCATCCATCGAAAGTGCCGATAGAGGGCGCAGTATTATTCAAGTTACGGAATCGATGGTTTTTATGTGAATTTCATCTGTTATTTTGTTAATCTTTACCTTGATTGATTGATTGATTGATTGATTGATTGATCGATTGATTGATTGATGTTTAACGCCAACCTTAGCAGTATTTCATACTTTTATCACTTTTAGTTAAGAGCTTCGATATCACTTTCTTCCTCTTTTATAATTTTAGTTTTATTGCTTCATGTTTCGTTTCTGGTCAGTTGTATAGGTTTATGTAATTTTCATTTTGTATGTAAATTTTTAGTCTTTGTTCTTTTTTTAACTATGTTAAGCGCTTAGAGTAATTTTTTATCTATTATATATAGCGCTATATAAATTGTGTATTATATGTACTATATATTTCAGCTTTATCGTGGCGTGAACATTTTATTATTAACTTAGACAGCTACAAGACCCTTAGAAATAAAACATATTTGTCTATAAAACAATCGGATTATATGTACAAATAAAAGAAACATTTAAAAGATAAAACCATATATTTAGAACGTATGTTATATATCCAACTACATTTTTGCATATCAATTAATTTCTTTTAAAAAATTTAAAATTGTGTCGCCTTAGACATAAATTGTAAATAAATCATATAAATTGTTGACATTATAGAATGTCTGACGAACGTTAACAACATCTATATACTTAGTCGATTAAAACATGCTTCAATGAATAATTGGACTTACACGGAATTCAGTTCGGTCCTTCATCATTATTTAACAAATAACTATAAGTAATTACCATGATCTATGTGACATCTGGTCAAGACTACTTTTTCCTTCCGATTTTGACCGTAGGAAAAAGGAGTCTTACAAACTAGGGAATGTACTTATTCAAAACTAAAAAAAAACTTTTTTGACACATTTGGGCCCCTTATTTTGTGTGTACTTCCAATCAATGAAAAACATAAACTTTTTAGAGAACTATCCGATGAACATTAATTCCTACCAAGTTTGGTGCCAATTGGCCTAGATTGTATTATGGTAAAACATTGTCCACACATCCGACGATAACTCAAGTTTGCCTTGACCAAATTTCACGATTTTGCAATTTGCTATAAATTTATTACCATCCAATGCGTTCTTTGCTTCCAAAGTCAACGACTGTCTAACCATGGTGATGGATACCAATATTACTAGGAATCAATGTGGAAATATCATGTTTACAATAGCAACAAGGTTTTGATAAATTTCAACTACATTTGTTTGTATTTCTAAAATAAAAGGGTTTTGAGATTTGCAACTCTCAATTGCCAACACGCAAGAAAGAGAATCTGAACAGATCGTGAATTTACTCTCACCAGAAGAGGCAACGAACTTCATATAAAGAAGTATTGCATTAGCCTCTACTCTGAAGATCGAAATGGCAGATGGTAATCGAAGAGAATAGACCTAGCTGCTGTCCGAAAACAACTGCCGATGTTACTCTATCCTTTGAACCATCAGTATAAATTGCAGAGTATTCATACATTATGTATGTTACTGCATATGATCTAATTTCAGCAAATTTTGTTGAATTTGTAAAGGATTTGTTTAAAAATATTGTATTGTGCAAGTTCTAAATTAAAGGTAGGTTTTGATTTAACCATGGAGGGTTTTCAGGAATTACAATAGGGGCTATGTCATCCAAATTTATATCCGAATTTTCAAAGTGTGATTTTACTCAAGAGTCCAAAAGGTGGAATTGTATTGGGTTGTTTATTGAAAACATTTTCGTATAAAGGATTAGAAGGATAAGCATTCAATTTGGTTGCATGTCCAGTTTGATGCGTCTGTTTTCAAGCGAAGGCTCGTTTGTTTCAACATTAAACTCTCAATTTGAGACGTTCTGAACTTTCCAAGTGAGAGCCGAAATTCTTGATGATGAATTGTATCAAACAACTTTATATTTATCAGATTGTCGGACTGAACCGTAAGCGATACATTCGTAATCCAATTTTGATCGAATCAACGATCCATATAAATTGAATAAAGCCGTGCTATCCGCATTCCAGTCGGTACTGGACACAAATTTTAAAATATTAAGTACTTCATGGCACTTATTAAAGCATTTTAATATGAGGTAGATGTCAAAAAGGAGACATAAAAATTTAGTTTCTGAAACTATTTTATTGGGGTATTATATAATCTTAATTCCGGGTCTGGATGGAGTTCTCTTTTATTAGAAAAGTGCATACCAATTCTCTTTCAAATAGAAAATTCGAAATAAAAGTAGGTGGCTTACCTTTCAACCCCATATCAAAGATGTCTTTTAAAATGGTACATTTCCATGTTGTGTCCTATGCTTTTTCCAGACCGAAAAAGATAGACACAGCATGTTCCTTTTTGGCAAAAGCGTTTCGAATAAATGCTTGAAAACGGATACGATGATCTAATGTGCCTCTACCTTTACGAAATCCACCTTATCCAATCATTTTCTCAAAACATCTAACGAAAACAGGCGATCGTATTCTTCCAAACTCTTTGATTTAAAATTATATTTAGTATTTTCTTTTTTGCTTTTTAAATTTATGAAATTCTGGTTGGTAATTTTCGGTAGAAGAGTTTTTTGAACATGTTTGGCCCAATTTATTTGAGATGTCCTTTTCAGATGTTAAAGTGTCTTGACCATCTATTAAATGACGAATGTTTGTTTTACTATATGCTACCTTTAATCTTTAGCACCATATTCCAAACCTTATTCATCGGTGTATGGCAATTTAATTTAGAAACAAAATTACGCCAGGAAGTGCAATGAATTTGTTTTAATGTTCTTCCAGCTTTCGCTCTGAAGATGCGGAAATTGTCGAAGTTGTCCGATTTGGGATGTTTTACGAACTGTCATTCGGCCTTTTTTCGATTTTTGATGGCGCCTTTGCAATCATCATTAAACCATTGTTTACCTGGGTGTTTTGGATATGTCGTGGTCTTTAGAATGGTCTCATCAGCTATTGATATTACTTCTGTATTAACCTTAAAAATTGGATCGGTGGGATTTCGGATCATTTACGTTTAAAGTTTTTCTCTGCACACCCGTTCGTACAGAGGTCAGCCAGCTTTGTATAGCGAAATGTAATAAAGCAATTACAGCACTTCATTGAGTGTGATATGAAGTTTTATGAAACACTTAAAAGCAATATTGACCGCAGCCGTTGGTTTTGGTCAGTATTGCTTTTAAGTCTTCATTAAAGCATCATATTGCACTGAATGAAGTACAATAGTTGTACAATATCCTAGTCAGTTCGTTGATACTTAGTTTAAACATATTTTATTATCTTATAAATGTACAATTAGATTGGAAACAAGTTATATCAACTTAGTATATCCCAATAATGTTGTATGCATAAATAAGAAAATGACAGCAAGTTACATAATATAATAAATGTATACATGAATATATTTGATAAACAGAAGTAATGGGGGAAAAGGGGGGATAAGGGGATTGAGATACTGATAATATCACTGGAAGGAATCAAAGGAAACATGTCCAAATTAACGACAATTATAATTAACTATAAACGTTGTATAAGATCAGATTTGTTTGTCTATAAATGCAGAATGTTAAGATTTGATTCTCTATTTTTAAGTATTCAGATCCATATACTTAATTTATTTTACCCTTTCCCACACGCCCGCTCTTGCTGTAGTTGGTATCGATATTTAGTTATTTACCCTTTACATATCATCCTTTTATAACTTATGTAACTTTAAACGTTGTATATACATGTAAATGATTTATAATTCTAATTTTAATTGTGATTAATGTATGCACATATAATTAGATGCAGTATTCGTCTATTTAACAATGTAAACAAAATTTATTACGCTTTCAAAAGCCTTTGATCTACTGTTATTGTAGTATACTTGTACTATTTTTGTTACGCAAGAAAACTACAAAGTATTATCAATATTTATTTTCCCTTTGTATGTTTTTTCTTTTTCTTTTGAACTGATTATGTTTTAAACAACCAATAACTAGAGGCTCAGTGTGCTGAGCCTGTGACGCTCACCTTCATTTTGTTTTAAGGACACTTTATACAGAACATTCCATAAGTGTTTCCTACCAAATTTCAATTAATTTCGAAAAATGGTTTTAGTGAAGATATTTCTTTTCAATTGACCAATCACAAACAAGAACTGCCAATGGCGGCCATATTAGTTGTACGATCGGTACGAAACATGGGAATTGTGTACAGTATCTCCAATACTTCATTTCTGCAAAGTAATAATTCATTATAATTATACCTCCTTGTTTCAGAGAAGGTTTTTTTTTTAATTTCAGCCAATCAGAAACAAAGATTGCCCATGGTTTGTTGTCCAATCGGGATGAAAATGTGGAAATCTTATAGCGAACCTTCTATAGATACTTCCTGTAATACATGCATTTCAGAGGATAATTTGTTTTAGAAATCGAACAACCAGAAACAATAATTGCATATGGCGGCCTTGCTTGTTAACGGGTCGGGATGAAATGAGCAATCTTAATAGAGGACCTTTCATAGATGCTTCCTACCAAGTTATGTTTCATTTGGCCAACCGATTTCAGATAAGAAGATTTCTAGAAATCGCACAACCAGAAATAAGAACTGCCTATGGCGGTCTATAATAAATTACCAAAGGGGTAATCAGAAGCCGTAAATCGAAGGACAGACAATACAATGGCCAAACGAAAAAGAACAAAAGGACAAACAATGATCTACAAAATATTACACAGAAAACTAAAGATTGAGCGACACGAACACCACTAAAAACCGTGGGTGAACAGTCGGGAAGCCAGTGACGCAGGAGAGTTCCATCTAAAAACAAAGTCACGTGACTTTCGCGTCATTTTTGATGAAAAATGACGTTCAACCCTTCGGTTAAAATACGTCGGTTTACAATAAATACGTACGCTTGAAATCAATTAAAATATACGGAATATGTCTATGGATAAATAGAAATTTATTGCATCACTTCAGTTTTTATTTATATAGTGCACAAACATCGAATGTTGCTATTTGAAGTGGACTCAATTTCAAAACAAATGTCGAGGTGGTTCTATTTAAGTCAGAAAATTTAATTTAAACAATATGATGGCTTTCTGTAACATCCATTGCCTGAGGAAATCATCTAGGATCATTGTCATACCGACAACTAGTGTCAATGTCTTGTGGGATGCAATTGTGTCACTTAGTTCTACACCCACCTTGATCGGTCGACCATTTGCCAAACATCGAAATTCATTGTCTTTCGGAACACATCGGTGGTGTTTCTTAACATCAGCAATAAACGACACCTAAGCGTACATCCGAAAGAGGCTATTTCATTTGGGAAAGGGGTGTCTATTTTTTTGTCTTTTTTTAATTTTCTTGTATTAATACCGTATTTTTCAGTTTATTTTTATTGCAATATTGTTTTAGACATTGTGCATTTTGTAATTTAGACTGGGGAATTACTATTTATCATCACTTTAAATAAAAAAAAAATCATCTGATACTAGATTTGCACAGGGAATGTACAACAATTAATAATTTCAATTTAATATAATTTCAATACAACAGGTACAAGATAAATAGAAAGAAACAAATGTGTGGAAAAAATAAAAGCATGTAAAAAAAAATTAAGTGAATTGAAAAAATATGAAAATATTATAAAAAAAAACATGCCAGTAAAACAAATTAATAAATTTTTAAAAATCTAAAAAAAATGAAACCTTGAGACAAAAAGGGGCATACAAAATTGTATTCAGATATCTTAACCCTTCATATTATATCAAGGCAAATTAAAAAAAAAATCAGTGTAAGCAAATATTTTTTCTTGAAATTAGGAAATTTTATTATCTGAATGAAAGCTACCAAGTTTCATGTTTATCTGATAATGTAAATATCAATGTATTTGGAATATTCATGTGTTTGACACAACAACAAACTAGCTTCTATAACATATAGGGGTGGTTAAGTTGTAATAATTCTTTCCCCTTGACATTCACAAAATGACCAGCATTTACAAATATGGGTACTTAGGTTGCAATAATTATTTCCCCATGACTTCACAAGATGAAATGACCAGCATTTACAAATATGACTGAGTACATAGGTTGCAATAATTCTTTCTCCAGGATATTCACAAAATGACCAGCATTTACAAATATGGATACTTAGTTTGCAATAATTCTTTCTCCAGGACATTCACAAAATTACCAGCATTTACAAATATAGGTACTTATAGGTTGCAATATTTTTTTCCCCATGACATTCACAAACAGAATGACTAGCATTCACATAAAAGACACACACAAACTGACTAGCATTCACATAAAAGACACATATTGAATGACTACCATTCACATAATTTTAAGACACATACAGAAGGACTTGCATTCACATGAAATGACAAACCAGATTTCCAAATTTCACTAAGTAAATAAAATGACTAGAATGAATTTGTTTTCTGTTGGCAAAATAAGCAAGTATTGGTAAATATTGTTTAAAATTGAAGTTAAAAAACTATTTTATTTGATCCAATGACTGGAAAAAGTTAATAAAAGGGCAAATTTTGAAAAATTCTTTTCTGTCAAATAAAATTTATAAAATTCAGCATTAAAATTCATAGATAATAAAAGATAATTATATTTCTCATAAACAACAGGCAACAGAAGTACCTTTTCATCTAAAAAAAAAAAGCATGAATAACAAATTCAACAACATGTTGGAGTCTAAAT
Organism: Bathymodiolus septemdierum; assembly: GCA_963383655.1. Lineage (NCBI taxonomy): Eukaryota > Metazoa > Mollusca > Bivalvia > Mytilida > Modiolidae > Bathymodiolus > Bathymodiolus septemdierum. The sequence goes on from OY726518.1 coordinate 84,313,260, forward strand.
GTCTGTAGAAACTTGTTCAACAACTTGGTTCTGGTTCAAAATATCTAAAAGAAATTGAAAAGTTTGAGATCTTGTTTCAGCTCCACTTTCTAACCTAGAAAATGTGTTACAACTGTTATAACAATATGTACCACAATATAATTTATCTTCTGAGACAAATTCTTTACAGAAATTTAATTCATTCTTGAAATATTGAAGAACAACTTTAACAAGTCCTGGTTTTCAATTGAAATTGAAATAAACCTTTTGACTTTCAGTTTCAGATGAAGTTTCACAAATTACACAATCAAAAAGTTCTTTTCTGAATGACTAAATATATTATAATGTTTATGACACAAGGTGTCTTGAAAACTCTGATCCTTGTCTAAAAATTTGTCATTTATCCAAACATTTATACTTTATATGTTGTACTTAGTTTTATTATTGAATATTGTGTAGTTTTAGTTTTAGTTATGCTTAGCTTTCATGTAAGCTTATTATTTTTAATCCTGTTCAGCTATACTATCTGCTTTTAAATTGCTTTTAATTTCATGTTTTAGTTATTTCAGATTTCTTACCAACTTACATCATACATGTCTGTGCTTTTCTTGTAGTGCTAGCTTTGTTTTTCTTTGTTTTTAATTTATTTTTGCATGCCTTAATTATTGTTATTTATGTTGTATGTCGGTCAAAGGCTCATTAGAGCTTATATTTGTATGCTTGTTGTTTTTAACCATGCCGACTTTAGATAAAACTTATTTATTTATTTATTTATTCAGCGTCTTCTTTATCAAAAATGGCGGCTGACAGCGTCCTAAGTTACACACCTCGTTTTGCAAATTAAAGGCGGAATGATGGCTATTTTTATATTTCGTTACACAATTGAATGATGGGTAAACCTATTTTTGACCATAGTTTTTACTGACAACAATGGGATGCGTTTGTGTCAGTTATTCTTAGCCTCGAGAATTTCCCGCCATATATTCTTAGCTACAACAAAAACAAATACCTCGGGAAATACCTTGTTTTATACCGATATTATGTCTAATAAACACTTTCTTGGGGTTTTTTCTGCAACTTATATATTTAACCATGATAATTCACGTTTTTTTTTGGGAATGTATTTATTTATATTTATCTCTCATATAAAGTTTATTCTGTAATCGTCATGGTAAACAAACGTCAATACATATTACGATTATGGGCGACACCTGGTGGGTTATTATTATCTGCCCTTGCGTAAATGTTTTAGCCTTATGGGAGGAGTTACGGAACCCGACTGGAAGTCAGGTGCTCCAGGAGGGTAAGCACTTCCTGCTGAAATAGTGGCAACCGTCGTGTTACTCCTGCCAGAAACCCAGTGATAAATCACGAATGAGGATTTTCATAACGATAAATTAATGGTTAACCAAATGCAAGTCGTGGCAACGGTAAACTTGCGAAGTGATGAATTCAACTTTTCATTGTCCAATGAACGTCAATGATACACGGATTCGTGTTTGTGGGGTACAACTAAACAGAGTCCGGTAGAGTCCGGAGGTAAAATATTAGTTTATATGTCTATTAAATGATGTATTCCTGTGGTATTGGTTGTTTTTTTATATATTTCGATCACCTTGTATATTTCAATAAAAACCTATTATTTATTATTTATTTTGTTGGAAATTATAAGAAATATATCAAAAACAACCAATACCCCAGGAATACATCATTTAATATACATATAAACTAATATGTTGCCTCCGGACACTATCGGACTTCACCAGACTCTACCGGACTCTGTTTAGTCCCGGTGTTTGTGTGTTGATATTTAGGTGTCAAACCACTAATTAATTTCTTTAAGGTTTTCTACTAAATTTGTGTTTTTTCGAGCCTACCTGGTCATTTTATCTTAAGTTTAACCTTTCCAAGACCATATATTTTCTGAAACGTACATGATTCCTCTACGTTCTGTCAAAATATCAGGGCATGTTTAAAATCTTGCAGTGAAATGCCATGCTACGGAAAACACCTACTCTAAAAATAGCTCGGTCATCCCCAAGAAATTCAGTATTTATAGGTCATGCATCAAATCCTCCATAGAGGTATTAAAATACAACTAAATCCATCAAATTTGGGCTCAAAATAATCCCTATTTATTTAACTTCAATTATCAATTTTAATTAGTCCATTCCATTCAGTAGTTTTCACAATACTACAAAGTGAAAGGAACTGTTTTCTTGATTGGTGAATTAGTGGTTTGACACCTTAAGCTAACTTGTGCCTCTTCCGTGATTTATACTGTATACATGTAGTAAAATGCTAATATCTAAAAACTGGCTACCTAATTAAGCTTCAGTGTAATAAAAGTATCCGAATATTTTCAATACAAATTAGCTACCTGCATCTTTTTATCATGTGATATATGCAGGGGCGGATACAGGATTTGGGATTAGGGGGGGCGTGAGTAGGAGAGGGATCTAGGGACCGCTTTAAGGTCCCCAGCGGGTCCAGGGCAGAGCCCTAGAAGGGGGTCCAGGTGGGCGAAACCCCTCCCCCCTAAGTTCTGGGGGTTTGAGGAATTACAGACATTTATTTGAACGACAATTTTGAACCAACCACACCATTTTTATCAGACCAAAAAAAATTTACTTTGAGTCTTAATTTTGTCGGATAATTGTTAACAGTATGTTTTTGTCAGATTATAAGAACCTGAAGTAAAACTTTTTTTTTGAACAACCGCATTCCTGGGGTCCGGATGGCTCAATGAGTTGGGTCGTTGGATCTAACAGCTCATACAAGCCTATCACCAATACGGCGTGGGTTCGCGCCCAGCTTTGTAAATTACAAAAAAAGGGTGCACTCGACTCGCAAGTGATAAAGTTTATCAGTTGCGTCAAGTGTTTGAGCAACGGGCGTAAAAACCTCATTACACTAAAAGATCAAACAAACAAAATGTATCAAAGTTCTCTAGAAATATGTTTACGGAAATCAGGTGTGAGATATGCATAAACCATTTTGTCGAGATTATTTTCACACTTTCATGTGCAGTTGTAGATATTAATTTATTACAAATAAATTGTAGTCAGAAATTTTTGTTAAAAATGTGTAAAAAAAAATTGTACAGACATCCATTGGTAGATATAAATAATATAAACGTACCCGGACAAAGGATTTGTTCACACTTTATTGTGTGCAGATACCTCGGGAAGATGCAGAGATTGTTACAAATAAATTGTCGCTAATTTTTTTTTTTTATTAATATGTTACTTTTGTATTTTAATGTACAATATACCAACGCGTATTTTTACTGATCTTTACTTGAAAAGTAAAAGGCAACATTTTCGGGTATTTGTATACAAATCAAACTTATATTTTTTTTTTCATATGAAATTGCAGAATTTCGAATTCAAGAACTATTTGAACCATTATTTAAAGAGAAGTGACCATTTTCTTGGATCACTCAAGTTTCTCCACACTGTCTCAGTTTCATCATCTGATTCTCTCGTTATAGGTTTTCGTTGTATGTTTTATAAATGAGATCAATTGTTAAATTAATTATTCGAAGTATTGATTGAATTTACTTTTTAGTTTACCTTTTGACTTTTCTCGTCTCGTCGAGGAATCAGAAATGTATCCAATCTTGCTTATTTTCTTGGCCTAGAATTTTCGTCCATTTTATAATTTCTAAATAGCAGATTTACATGTAGTTGTAAAATTGACTGCAGAAATAATGTTTAATTAGCGTGAGAAAATAGTTGATGTCTGGTACCTCGGAACCAATCAGAATGGAATAATCTTTGAACTACTGACGGCGAATACATATATGAATCAGCGAACACATCCAACGTGTATTTACAATGTGTAAGAATATTTTTACTACAGGTCACGAGTTAACCATTCATGAAAAAGTTATTTATTGAACTGCTTAATTAACGTTGTATAACATATGCTTTGCGAATTTTAGGGGGGGGGGGGGAGGGGCGCACGCCCCCCTCTAAATCCGCCACTGATATGAATCGTAGTTCAATGTTTTATATAGGTACATGTATTAGAATGTTAATCCACAGGACCTGGTAACAATCATTGTGCATAATGACCTAAATCCATATAGTCAAACCTGTATTAAGAGGTCACCTTTAGCACAAAGAAAAAGTGGCCTTGTATGACAGTTGACCTCTTAAAAGAGGTTCATTTCATATAAAGTTTTCTATGACAAGACAAGAAAAAGGTGACCATTTAATACAGGTGACTGCTTAATAGAGGTGACCGCTTTGGCAGGTTTAACTGTATATACATATGTACAATTATCCCAAGAAGGGAAACAAGGAATTTTTACCCAGCTCACTTCAGTCTTATACATACCAATATCTCGCAGAAATGGCTCAAAATGCACATAATTACACTTAAACTATACTAGTTAAGAAAATAGTTTTCTTTTAGGAATATTACAAAGTGGAGTAATACAGGGTTTGGGTTCATGATGCTTAATGCCATTTTCAACCACAGATCTGTCGCAAGTTACTGACAAACTTTATCACATAATGGTGTATAGAGTAAACCTCCCCTTGGGCAGGATTAAAACTCACAACTTTAGTGTTGATAGGCACTGATTGCATAGGTAGTTGTAACACTAATCCAACAAACATATGATCACAACCACCACGAGGCAATACACTTCAACCAAAATGTGATGAAGTGAAACTAACCACATTTTGGCTAAAAAGAGGCCTACATATACTAGTATTATACAACAACCAAGTAGAGAGTACAGTGAACCACTGAAGTAAGACACAACTTTGACTGTGAAATAGAACAACAATCAACCCTTTCATTTGTTAAAAAAAAAAGTTTGAAGATACTAAAGTCGTAAATCGAAGAACGACTAACAATACAATGGCTAAAAGAAAAAGGACAAAACACTACACAGAAAACTAAAGATTAATCAACAAAAATCCCACTATAATCCAGGTGTGCACACAGGTGCTTCGGAAGGATAAGTAGTTCCAGATATACATGTGGCACTCGTCGTGTTACTCTTGTTCCAAACCCAGTGATAAGTCATTAATGAAGAAAGACAAGATTGTGATCATGACAAACAGAACATATTCGTGGTCATTTGTGACATAGATATTCCATATCTATTAAACCAAATCATGGTGACGACTGTAAAACTTTTGAAGTAATAGCTTCAACTTAACCACTAGGAACCCTTTTAATAAGTGTTCTGTTAGATTTTCTCTTGTTGACTTATATCAATATTCCTTCTTTCAAATAATAATATCTAATTTCATAACCATATTTTTTTCTTAAATACGAATAAAAGAAAATAGAAATCTACTTTAGTGCGAACAATGCATTTCTGTTATAATCTTCAACAGGTACTCTCATAGCCAAAATCAAAATAAATAAATTCAATAAAAATTATATAAATAAATAACAAGCTCTTCAAAACTATTCAATATTTTTATTAGAAAATATAAATTTAATAATAACATTGCATCACAGTTTGCAAAAATATTTTCATATCATGTATAAAAAAAAACGAAAACTAAATATATATTTTATGCTTGATGACCCACCTATTTGAAACATGATCATATAAAAAGAATTGTTGAGAAAGTTGCCTTAACTTTATTGCTGTATAACAAACATTTCAATGATTTCTAAGGAGAACCTTTTTCCTATAACATTATACCAATATTAAACTACAACACATGGTAAAACTAATCTTAAGATTTATAATAATCACTTAAAATGGTATTAGAGCAGAATTTTGCATATCTTCAAAGAAAATTTTTAAATACAACAAATATGTAATTTTAATTAGGAATGAACAATGATAAGACTTAGTGAGATAATAGTTTAATAGACAAAAGACATTTTTGGTAACCAATTAATAACAATTAGACATAAAATTTTTAAAAAATCATTTAATTATAACATTAGCCAAATCATAATTCCTATGCAAAATTATTAATATTCATAAACATTTCAAAAAATATTATCATTCTAAAATCAATCTAATCAAAATGAGATCTTTAATTGATCTCCCCATTGGATATTAATGCATGAAATATTAGAATGGGGGAAGGGCAATTAAAATCTATTTTTAAAAAGATTGCAAATTATGTCCCTTTCCAATAAATATGCCACTGATAACACCGTGAGAAATGTCTTAATAAATATGTTACTTAACACATTGAGAAATGTCTTAATAAATATGCCACTTAACACCATGAGAAATGTCTTAACTAAATGAGCCATCAGGCTGCATCATGACCACTTTGTTTTCCTTCCTAGCCTTTTCAGCAGCAAACACTAACATATGGCTATACAATGTCTCATCAGGTCCTGTCATTATTTTTCCTGGATCATTATTCTGTATTAAAAACAACATAAAAACAATAAGGGTCTGTAAAATTCCAATACAAAACAAAATATCTTAGATCAGACAAAATTTATCTAAGGTAAATGTGTATATGCATGATGAACAAAAAATAATAAGCTGTCAAATATTTAAAAAAAACAAAAACAAAGGCAAATTTGCAGTCAACAACAAACAAAAACAAGACTGTGCCATCCTTGGGTTGATAAGGAGACAATTTAAAAAGAGACAGTGGCTAGCCTAGCCTACGTCTACAGTAGACCTCCTTTATAAGGCCACCCCTTCTTCAATGAAAAAGTGGCCTTACAAGAGTAAGACAATTTACTAGTATTTTACTATCTCAGTACATCTGAAATCTGCCCTAAAAAGAAGGATAGATAGTCTTAGGTGGGAGTGGCCTCATAACAGGGGGACTACTGTACTATGCTAAAATTTGAAATATTTAAGACAAAACACAAGCGTAAATGAGGTCCAGGTCATGTGACATGTACATCTATGACTTAGTTTCAAAATAAATATGGTACGTAGACCAATAATATTTGGTAACAGAGAATCTATTTTAATCATGAATGCTGTATGCAAATTCAACAATAAATTCAAGATCAAGGTAACGAGTGCATAGCTCCAGATAATTTTCAAGTCCAAAGAGTAATTACCCCCTACTTTTGAAAATGATGCGTATTTGCATATTTCCTTTGCACTGTTGTACTCTCTACTTCAGAAAAGATTGCTTACATGTACACTTTTAAAATTATGTTTGACACAAGTGTTATTCAATAAACACAGGATGCAAGTGAAATGTATATCTCTGTTTAATTTGACATGATTGTGTCATGTTTATTAATAAAATGTTGTAAATTTTTGTTTTTTGCTCGTCGACTTCAGCAGTTTTCACAGCCATTTTGATAATGTCATCAATGATTCCTTTAACTATACTGTCACTAGACACAGATGAAACTGTCAGGAACTTTTAAAAAAGTATATAATTTTCCGTAGCGCGCTTATTCATGTTCTTACTAATTTTCAATGAACAACGTGTTCCCAAATTCACTTTCGTTTTAGTTCTTAACTAAACCGCATTTATTTGTAATATTGACCACAATTGGATGATTTATCATAAACATCCAATCAGATCTCTTTTGATATCGATGCTTAGAAAGGCAAACATTCAGTACCCCTCGGATGTATACACTTTCTCTTTCGAAAAGTATAAAGAGAAGTAATTACGGGGAATTTCTCAAAGTCAAAAATGTAGTGTTTATGTACACGATGTATTATCGTCAACAGCGTACAAGTACGCTCCGAATTTGGAAAGGTTGCTTACACAGTAATATGTATGCGTAAATGTACACTCTGATCTGATAATACATGCGTTTTTACTCGTTTTCATAGCGTAAAAAACGCAAATACGCAGCTTATCTGGAGCTCTGCGAGTGGCAGCCAGACATATACACTATCAGATGACCAATTATTGTGACTAATTATTTAAAAGTAGTGATAAAAAGGACATAATCAAGAATATTTAACGAAATCATAAAAAAAAAGTTGTGAAAAAAAGAAATCAAGGTTACGTTGTATGTGACAAGTGGCTGGCTGACATCAAGGATGATTTTGTTGATCAATTATCATTGACCTATCATTGATGGTTACTGAGAAACACATGGATCTTACAGGTTTATATTTCATAAGTTAAATTCTATAACTGGAACCCACAAGATAGTGAAAAACAGACTTTGTTAATGAAATAGATGGTACCAATGTTAATGTTGAATGGTATCAACGAAACTACTCTGAAACGCAGTCATAATGTTGTATTATTTCCTCACAACGTTCAACAGTCATTATAAATTTCTATAGCATAAGTTTATCTATTAATAATAATAAAAACAAAATCAACAGGAGTAAAGCTTGATAATATTTCATTGCTTCATTATTATTTTTTTACATTATCTGTTAATCTTAAATTGATAGAACTTTAAAGGCAGTTGGATTTAATTCCATATGCAAGCTTGGCTCCCTAGAAAATTGCATATCACACCACAGATCTGATGGTAATCTGAGTAATCTGGTCTTACATGCATATATGTGTGTGTGAATATGGTAAAACCTGTCCATGTGGTCACCTCTATTCAACAGTAACCTTTTTCTTGTCTAGTCATAGAAAATACCATATGAATTGAACATCCTAATATATATATATTCTCATGGATCTTTGATTTACACTGGTGGTGTAATGGTTAGCATGATGCCTTGATGGTATAGATTGTACGTTCAAGGTCAAACCAAAGACTATCAAATTGGTATTTGCTGCTTCTCTGCTAAGCACACAGTATTAAAGATCAATAGCAAAGATGGGTTGGGTCAGAATCATAATAATGTGTACAGACTGTTGTTTCAGTGATCTAGCACTATAAAAATCAAACTATGCGTGTTGGTCTAGTACAAAGCGGACATCATCTCATTGAAATGGAACTTGTTCTCCCCATGATATAGCTGAAAGCTTGCTCACTTGTCGTTAAACAACCACTCGTCCCCATGCATCTTTGTCCACAGTTATCCCTCTCAAAGCATACATTCCAATCCAACAAAATATTGATATAGTTGATACATACTGCTATAGCTTCAATAAAACTGCCTATACAATAGAAATCAGCACCTCCATGACCTGACAAACCAGGAACATCTTTTGTATCTGTACTAATCCTATCTAAAAAAAAACAATATTCAAAATCATAACTATTTTCCACATGTTATTTTTAAATATACAGAGGAAAGACTGGTTGGACCACTGTTTCTGTGAGCTAGCACCATAAAAGTTTAATTCTGCATGTTGGTCTAGTACAATACAAACATCATTTTCTCATTAGAAAAACAACTTGTTCTGGCTATGGTATTGCTGAAATATTGCTTACTTAAATCACAAACACTCATATTAAACGATGAATTGATTGACTAAAAAAATGTCATTTTTCACAATTTCCATAAAAAGTATAAACTATAAATTTGGAATAACAAATGTAAAAACATTATTAACACTGAAAAGCCACATACAAGAATGTCTTAAATTTCAAAATAATTAAAGCATGCTTCAGTTCCAATCTAACAAGTGATAAAAAAAAAACAATGTTCACTAATTCAGGTTCCATAACTCTGGAACAACACAAGAAAATATTATTAATGGTATACATACCATGATCTTCACGAGTAAAATCATACAGAATAAGTGCTCCACTACCCATACCAAAGTTTAATTCTCCCTGAAAGAGATTATAGACAAAACTGTATATGTTATAAATCCATGCATCATGATACCCCAGTTCATTTCATTAATGTATTGGTACCCCAGGATTTGGAACCTATTTACCCTCAGGCTATTATAAATCAAAATGAGCCCCTTTTTGATATGTCATGCATAAAGATCTCTAAAGCACCTGAAGGTGATCCATTATCTTGCTGTGTTAGATCTTTATGTGTGAAATATCAGTAAAGGGGGTAGACATTGAAGATTTAATTTTAATTCGATTCCAATTATTATAGCATTATTGCTGGTTCTCATGAATTTTTTTAAAATAATTTCCCTCTTTTATGCCCCCTAATGACCCTTCTCCATGGGAGTATAACTATCTTTTGTATTTGAAACCCCTATTCTCTAGAATCATTTCTGCCATGTCTGGTTAAATATATGGTTTATTGATTAAGGAATTCTACAGGAGACGATAAAAATGTAAAATGTTAATGGAACACTACTTTCAAAGAAGCCTCGTAAGAGAACGATGCAAATCTTACCCTCGGGTGTCAGAGATTTCCCTATCTTGTACTCCCTCCAGTGTAACCATGTTAGATTCTATTTCTCACTAAACACCTTTGTTTTGTTTACATTCCATCGAACGTTTTCCCGCAAATTTGTTTTCCGTTGATGAAGTAAATTGTCGATTTATCGATATACATCCGTGTATTGACAGTATTTTAATTGTATTTCAAAATCAAATACAATGTATTTTATAAATACACTATAAATGCTAATACAACAGCGATAAATACCTGTAAAAAATTATTTGAATTTGGTCAAAGGGAGGTAATTTCTTTCTTTACGTTAGTTACTAACAAGGGAGAGCACTCTATTATCTACTCACAGTAAACAAACATTGACACGGTAGAGAGAGATGAGAAAAAGTCAAACGCAGTGAAAGGTGCAAGATCGTTAAATCGTTAGCCAGCAGAATAGTATACATAGATTAATTCAAAAATACTTATGTGGTAGACTCATGGTTTTATTGATGAGAATAAAGTCGGAATCGTGGTGAAGAGCTATGAATAGGAAAATGCACGTGATTTTTTTCTTGTCTTGTATGGGGGGGGGGGGGGGGGGGGAGGGGGGGAGGGGGTACAAGACAAGAAAATCTTCCATCCCTAAAAAATAGGAACTGGCTTATCTTTTTAGTGAGAAAAGAATATCTGATAGTAAAAGTGGTCCCACTTTTATAAAGTCATCCTATCTTCAATGAAAAATTTGCCTTATTAAAAGGATGGCATCTCTCAAGGGGTTAATTTTTACTATCTGTGTATCTGAAGTTTGGCCTGATAAGAGGGATGGGAATTGAAGGGAGAGGCCTTATATGAGAGGAACTACAGTATTATTAAAGTAATTAACATTTTAATTGCACAGACTTTACCTTTGTTCCAAATATTTTAACTTTTCTGGCACAAATGTCATTTGTAAATGCAATCATGGTCATATTTGCAGTGGCCCCATCTTTAAATTGCATGTTGACAACTTGATTAGACATCACATCATTGTCACAGTCATATACACACTTTCCATAGGGACCCGTCCTCAAAGCTTTGGTAATATTTTCTATATCTGGTACTGGTTCCAACACTGATACTGGCCATCCTGTATGTCTCTTCAAAAAAATATTTCAAATTGTATGCACTTCAATAGTTCCGAACATACTTCATGGCTGTCATGATTGTATGGTAGTTGTATTTACAACTACCTAAGCAATCAGTGTCTATCACCATTAATGTTGAGAGTTTGAATCCCGCTAACGGCGAGGTGTACTCGATACAACATTATGTGATAAAGTTTGCCAGTGATTTGTGGCAGGTCGGTGGTTTTCCCCGGGTACTTCGGTTTCCTCCATCAATAAAAACTGACAGACAATATAACTGAAATATTGTTGAAAGTGGAGTTAAACACCACAACACTAACCCCCTAACATACTTAATTATCGGTAATATAAACTTTATTTTGAGATGATGCATGAAATTCCATGTTACAGGTTCAATCAGAAGAATTTATCTTGCCTTCTCTTTCCTCAAAATTGCTGTAGAAAACTTCAATTTGTACATAAGGGTTGTGATGGTATAGTGGTTCAATGTGATTAATTACTATTATGGTATCGTAATGTAATACCGGTGTAATCTGTTTCCGGGGTATATCAGGATTTTTCCATTTGCAACCACGATACGTGACGTCATCAGTCAAAGGTGACAACACAACGCGCTATCACCAACCATAAAGAATTTTATATACCTTTGTACTGAATATATAGTGGCATATTTTGTGCTCCATACTAACTCTTTGTCTGTATCCTGTCCATTCTGAATTCTCGTACTTTACCTACGGCATTTTTTAATGGAACATTCCGATACACCGGTAATACATTCAGTTCATCTGGCAGAGGAGTTTGCAGGATATTTACTTAAACAAATTGGAACTTTAAACATTTAATTAATAAAAAGCAAAAGTTATGTGGTTAAAACACTTAATGACAGTGCATTCATAAGAAAAAGTTTGGATCAGTTGACTTCGAATGTTAGGTAGCATTTCATGTTTTCCCTTTTACTACCCCAGTAATACATTACACAATCATACTATTAGTCTTATCACAAATGAGATATATGGTCATTATTATGTATCCTAAGTCAAGGAGTTAAATTCTCAACTTTATCCCTAGATGAAAAGTTTTTTTCAGATACAAAACAAAATGGTTGTCTCACTAGTTGCCATGATACAGGTGATAAATATTAATTATTAGTATTTTTTTTCGCAAGACAAGGATTATCAGGTCCATATCAGATGAGCTCGAAGAGCGAATCTGATATGGACCTGATAATCCTTGTCGAGCGAAAAAAAATACTAATAATTTTTTTATCTGTAATTTCACAATTAACACAGCTTTGTGATATTTTTGTTGTTGTCTTTTGACCTTTTATTTAATACTAATAATTTTTTATCGGTAATTTCACAATTTTAACACAGCTTTGTGATTTTTTTGTGGTGTTTTGACCTTTTTTTTTAATGAAAGGTTTAGTGACGTCACGTTAGACCGCGCATGACAAATGACCAACAGCTGATAATTTCTAGTATCAAGAGTCGGTGGTCAACTGAACGTTGTTACTAAATTTATCGGGTAGTAAAGATCAAAGGAAACTGTAACAAATTACCAATAAATTGATGTATTTGTAGTTTAACAAACATAATTATGATCAACCAATTAAATAATATGTATACAGCCATGTTCAATGTTAAAATTTAATTAATCGGTAATTTTGGTTTTCTTGCTCCCAAAGACTTCTTAATTATTTGGCTTTCAAATATTTTGGCTTCTGAGTGTACCTGATCATTAAGGTTATTCCAGAAACTCCTCGCACGCACTATATTCATATCTACGTTTTTATTATTTTTAAGTAAATAAGAATATTATGAAAAATACTGGCAATGATTTTATCAGTTCTGTACGTCTTGATTTGCTATGAAAGCAAATTAATGTACAAAGTTAAAATTCCATCTGTAAAATTATTCTTACTTCTAACACTCTTTCTAAGTAACACTTTTTTGCTGAGTATGGACACAGTCGTTCAATTTGAGATGGGCAATCTAGACACCTGTCAGCAGCTCCTTTCGGCTGAAATAACAAAAAAAATATGATGTGTTTAATTAAGATATCTGAAAGAAGCCCCTTCTGGTTATATATATAACAATATAGAATGTCCAATTAGAAAAATAAAAATATTATACTTTATAAGTTGACACAACAAGAAATATTTCCTGCAATGACAGCATTTACCGACCAATATAGCCTGCCCAATATTTTTTTTTGATATTGGTCAGTTATAAATAGAACATATAGCAAACTCATCGGGGCACATCGGGAGATATTGTTTTCAAATACATACACAAAATTATTTCAAATACTTTAATCATCATCCAGTAAACGCTTATTTACGATTTAAAATTGCAGGATAAATACAATACATGTGCACTGTTGAAGCACATAGGTAAATATGTGTATGAGGCTTAGAAATGGGGGAAAAGGCGAGGCTTCCTATATGCTTCGACAGTGCACAAGTATTGTATATATCTTGTGTAACCAAGTTTGTTCCAATTTGATACAGAAGTTCATAAAAGAGGACAAAAATATTTCAACCATATTGAATGCTGCTGAGACTGCATGACAAGCTGGTTCATATAGTAAAGCAGTTAGGGTAAAGAAGACAAATCATTCGGACCAAATCAGAGAGTTTGAAGGCCATCTTGGATAAGAGCAAAAAGTACTGGGCACAATTCTGATAGGAGTTCATCAGCGGGCATAACGATACCAGTATACATTTTGGTTCCATTGAGTGCAAGAGGTTCAGAAGAAGCATGCTGTCTCAATCAATCAGATAGGTCAGTCATCCTACCAGTAATTAAACTTAAGTGAGTAGCTATCAATGCAGAAAATTTGACAATCTTTACATGTGTTACCCAAGAAAACTTAAAGCATAAATTATCAAAATAAACTGTAAGAGAAGTACCAATCATAATGTTCCCACATTTGATATAAGAAATTTGAAAAAGTGTCACAGTCAATTAAATTCTATACCATTAAAGATGTTGATACATGTTCTTTTGGAGCAAATCCCATATGAGAGAGCCATCCAATTTAAGCTTTTGGGATAGGGCAGTAGGCAAAGGGTAAAGTGTGAGGCAGATACTAGACAATGCAATACTATGGAAAAAGAAGTATCTATGTTTTAACCAACAAAAACGGAAGGAATAAAGTGTGCAGACAAACCTTATTTTCTTTTGTGAAGTGACTCAAATTTCCAAAAGATGAAATTCTCTCACATTTGTTCTTTCCCATCCAATACGTAATAAGGTCAAGATCATGACAACATTTCTGTAACAAGGAACATGAACTCTCTGATTCCTTACACCAATTGCCTCTAACAAAAGAGTGTGCAAAATGCCAGTGACCAACCTGAAAATTTAATAAATTTTGATAAATTCACAAACCTTGTATTCCTTGGTAAAGTGGCTTAAATTGCCAAAAGATGAAATCTTCTCACATCTATTTTTTGGTCCCATCCAATAGTTGATAAGGTCAAGGTCATGACAACATTTTGCTAATAGGGAATTTGAACTGTCTGCTTCTTTGTGCCAATTTCCTCTGACATATGAATGTGCAAAATGCCAATACCCTATCTGAAAAGGTCAAATGCTACATTTTTTTTTCTTTTCTAAAAATACATGATTTTTTTTTATAAACATTTGAGGTCATTCATGAATATACTTAGTTCCTACAATTCCAAGAATAAGAAATTAATGTCATGTCAACTTTTCTTTAGTATCTTGTATTAAACTACATGTATATAACAAATTTGTTGAGGTAAAAAGCAGGATGTGTTAAATACACACAAAAATACATTTAAGTTTAGCCTTTTCTAAGTCTAAATTGAGTACATGTGCACTGTTTAACTCCAATTCAATCTCAAATAGTATGTAGTTTTTAGGGGCCGTCATGGTGGTGATCGCATGATAGTTGGATTTATATTTATGACTACCTATGCAATCAGTGCCTATATCATCACTAACGTTGTGAGTTCGAATCCCACTCAAGAGATACAACATTATGTGAGTACGTTTGTCAGTGCCTTGCGGCAGGTTGGTGGTTTTCTCCGGGTACCCAGGTTTCCTCCACCAATAAAATTGACCACCACAATATAACTGAAATATTGTTGAAAGTGGCATTAAATACCATAACCCTAACCTAACCTCACTGTAGTTTTTATTTACTTTTCTTTTCATTTAACAGGCTCTAAGTGCTATATGATTTAAAACAAACCAGACTTAAAGGCTCTAAGTGTTGTAAATTTTAAAACATGCCACAATTACTGGTTCTAAGTGTTGTATACATTAAAACAAGCCAGACTTACAGGTTCCAAGTGTTGTATATCTTAGAACATGCCAGACTTACAGACTATAAGTGTTGTACAATTTAAAACAAGCCAGACTTACAGACATTAAGTGTTGTACAATTTAAAACAAGCCAGACTTACAGGCTCTAAGTGCTGTATATTGACAACATCACCAATCCTTCCACTGTCAATCACCTCTTTAATCTTCATTGCCCATGGACTGTATTTAAGGACATGACACACTTGTAATAAAATACCTTCAGATTTACAAGTTTCCACAATTTCTTTACATTCTGCTTCTGTTGGCTACAAAGCAAGAAAATAAAAATACAAAATATTTACAAAACAATATTACGATATATGCCACATCTTTCTTTGGAATGGAACCATTGTTCAAATTTCAGCTCATTTGATGAAACAGTATGTAATTTCATTGGCTTTGTGGTTTTTTTACTCATTATCTATTCATAGAAATAGCAACCATGGCTCTAAGTGTTGCATAGGCTACTCTGCTTCAAATAAGAAATTGTTTGACTAATTAAGTTTATATGTTAAAATGTGTAAATCAATAACAATTTATATCATTTACATAATAAAATATATTTGTCCTTCCTACCATTTACAGATTGAAATAAACATGTTAAAAATGGTATTAAACGGTACATACTGCCATAGGTTTCTCCAGGAGGATGTGATACTTCATTTTGGCAAAAGCCACAGCTGGATCCTGTTAATATATAAATATTCTAATATGTGTAATAGTTTATGGTAAGTTATGGTTAAAGATTAACAGCTTAGCTCCAAAACTAACAAAGGTCATATTGTATAATTTTATCAATTTTCTTTTTTTAAGTCAAATAATATAAAACTGATAGCTATGATATAACTGAAATGTTGTTACAAGTGGCTTTAAACATACATAACCCTGAACTTAACCCTTAACTTTAACATGAATTAGCCAGGCTACATGTATATGTTAATTCTTCTTAGAGAAAGATCTCCGGATAAATGTCATAATATAATCCAATGTTGTTCCTGTTAAATTGATACATGTACACTGTTCTCCAGGAATGGATATGAACTTTTGTAAATTGTGCATAATTTCAATGAGCACAACTTTATAAGAAAGATAAATATTTTATAAACAATGCTTAAAAGTTATTAATGTATATGAATGTACATACCAACTCCTTAAGATCACTTTTCTTATCAATTGTGAATCTAATATCTTATTAAATATTTCAATTGTCAAATGAGGCAGAAATACCCAGGATAGTTTTACCCAATAAAAATATTTGCACATCCTAAAAGTAACTTTTCAGGTATTTTTTCAACCTTTTTTTCATTTAGTAAAAAAAATATTAAATACCTTGTGTAGCTTGTCTTGTGTACATATTAACACACAATCAGCAAACTTTTCTCTCTTTACAACCTCTTTCCAATCTACAAATTTTAATACAATAATAAAATAATAGACAAAAACACAATACTTTGGCTTTCTTACTAGTTAAACAAACAAAAACAAATGATAGAGGCTCCCACGAGTCTGTAACACTCACCTCTTAAATAAGACTTACCAGTATTTAAGCATTGTCTATCGACATGTATCATAAAATTTTGATTCCCCAGGACTTGAATCCAATAGAACCTGTGGACATTCACTGCCACAAAATTTAATCCTCACATTAGTGACTCCCTCGTCCAAAATACAATTGCATTTCTATTCCTGATTCTTGCTTTGTTTTTTTCCCACTGCAGCCTATTTTAAAATTTGGACTTCAAGGTCTTTGGAACTATAGACCCTGGGGCCTACATTTCTGCAGACTTGAATCATCATATCATTTTTGCATGTTTGAATCTGTATATCACAACCCATGTCATTTATAATAGTCAATAGTTCTCAAGAACATCTATTTTCAATATTTTCCTCTTGAAGTCTTATGTCTACAAGAATGAATTTTAATTTCACAAGAATAAATCATGCTAAATACAATTACATTTCAAAAGTTGGTTCTTTCGAATACTGTTTTTTTTTATTTTCTAAATTGCAGTTTATGTTAATCTTTAATTTGGACTCCATGGTTTAGACCCCATATGCCCTTGGGTCTTCATTTGTGCATATTTAAATCTGCATTAGTGCATATCACAATGACATGCCATTTATAATAATATTTTTTGTAGCTGGTTTTTAAGAAAATGATTTTTCAACAGTGTCCCTATTATTTTTTAAACAGAGGGCACTGACTCCATCATTTAAGCAAGCTTGAATGTGGGCCAAAAATTTTTTTTTTTTTATTTTAACTAAAAAGTCCTGCCTACGTACCTAACTACCTACCTTTTTTTCAAGAGTGTTAGCAGAAACACAGGTATTTTTTCCTTTGCCTTATGACAAGTCCAAACATGTTACCATTCATTCTTAACCAGTCAATACATATGCATTTATTTAAATCTGGAACACTTCTTCGTACAAGTAGCTGGTTTTCACATGGTCACATGTTATACTGAAGCTTCTTTGCAGTGGTTGTAACTTCATTTAGTTCAAACAAATTTTACTTGTACAATGTACAATGTATAGCAGTAAATTAAACATTCAATATTGGGTTAAAGTTATGGTGTTTAATGCCACTTTCAACAATATTTCAGTTATACCATGACAGTCTGTTTTATTGGTGGAGAACACTCGAGTACCCGGAGAAAACCACCGACCTGCTGTAAGTCACTGACAAACTTATACACATAAAGTTTTATCGAGTAAACCTTGCCGTGAGCAAAATTCTAACTCACAGTTCAATACAATGTATTAGAATATTTTACACCAGTTACTTTACCTTTAAAAACATTTTCCTTTGGAACATTGTGTTTTCTCACAAATTTTTCTCTGAAGCCATCTCTGGGTTCAGCTACACCTACAACCTAGGAAATACAGCCGTAATTATTAATTATTAATTAATGAACATAGAAAGGAAATCTAAATAAATGAATCTGTGTAAACAAAACCTCTGAATAAACTGGAAAACACAAAATTTAAAACCATTTCATATATTTGATGACGGTCATTCCAGAAATGCATCATGAGGACTAAAATTGATATCTACATTTTTATTCGAATGTAGTACCGCTAAATTTAATCAACTTAATCTGAATGTCTGTTTCTTCCTCAAGCCATGATATAGTTGCTATACTGCTGGAGTTGGTGTTAAATGCCAACCAATCAATTAACTGTTTACTCCATACAATATCCTTTTACCAATGAATGATAGTCAACCCTACTCAAGGGGTTCCCGTTCTCACTATGTTCCCAATGAGTTTTACTGTACACGTGTATACCATAATTTAACTCAAATAAGTAGTTCATTCCCTCAGCAGTCACCATTTTATTTCATTTTGATTTGGCATAACTGATGGATTGCACCATTAGCATATACTGCATGTTATCAAAATATTACTTGACTTTAAAACAAAGCATATACCTTTTCACGACATTAATTCTGCAAACATGACAAATGTCTCGTTCCTTCTGAAATTTTCCAAGGATGATTTGGGGTTTATGGTGTTTAATGCAACTTAAACAATATTTCAGCTATATCGTGGCGATCAGTTTTATTGGTGGAGGAAGCTGTAGTACCCGGAGAAAACCACTGAGCTGCCACATGTCACTGACAAACTTTATCACATAAAGTTGTATCGAGTCCACCTCTCCATATTCACGATTCGAACTCACAACTTTACTGGTGATTGGCACTGGTTGCATAGGTAGTTATAAATCCACCTATCATACGACCACAACCAAGTCATGACAACCCCTGCTGTGTTCACCATACTAACTTTGAATGGACGAGGACCGCTTGAACCGTATTCAGCATAATTACTGCCTCTATTTCCTGCTCCAATTACAATAGCAGTCACTTCTTTTTTAACAGATTTGCTTTCCTTGTAGGACATATTTCTCTTTCAACTGATACCACTGCTGTAAAAACACATAATTTACATTTCATTCTATGTTAATTAAAATACATGAACTACATTATGGACAATAAAAAATACAGCAATATTTTCCCATGGTTATATTTGATCAATGGTCCAAATAAAATGTACATTGAATATACTACTGATTATAAAATAATAAAACACGACTTCAGTTCCTGTAAATATATCATGCTAGTTGCTTGATAATAGATATTTATGATATCATATTATCATGAGTGAGTGGTTGTTGTTTAACTCAAAATAAGCAGTTTTTCAGCTATATCATGGTGAGAACAAGTTACATTTGATAAGATGATACCCGCTTTGTACTAGACCAATATGTATTTTTAATAGTGCTAGCTAGCTCACTGAAACAAATTGTGGATAGAAATGGCACTCCACTCAGACACATTATCCTGAATTCGAGCCTACCAGTCTTTGTTCTTACTCCTTGCTGTGTGCTTAGCAGAGAAGTAGTATAACAATCAGTTTCATAGTGCTTGGTTTGATACAATCAGGGCTCAAACCCATGATCCACCATACTCAAGACGAGGACACTAACCACTAAACCACTGATGACGCTGTGTGCTATAATCAAATTCCCTATTTCTTCTTTATAGTTCCGCACTCCATCAACATACTAATGATAATGTGCCGGGCACTGATGTCACTATGCTGCATGGGCGTGGGGTCTAATTTAATATATTCAGCCAAATATATGCAAGAGATAAAATTTTCAGAAGTGATTTCCTTTTTTTTTTGCTTTTATATATTATTCATTTTAGGATAAAACTATATACAAGTGTGGTGTTTAGATATTGAAGTGTTGTTCGAGAACAGATATTGGGATCTGCTCTCCGAAACTGTCTAGTGTAGTGCATTGTACTTCAGCTACAGGTAGGGGGTTCCATTGTGCTATTGTTCTTGGATAAAATGAGTACTTGTAAGAATCTTTAGTTGTTTGTATTAGTCTATATTGATTGATTGATTGATTGATTGAATTGTGTTTAATGCCACTTTCAGCAATATCATGGCGTCCAGTTTTAGTGGTGGAAGAAGCAAGTAGTACCCGGAGAGAACCACCGATCATGGGCAACCAACTAGTCAACTTTTTCACTTGCAGCTGTGAGTCGAGCACACCCTTTTTGTAATTTACAAAGCCGGGCACAAACCCACACTGTATTGGTGATATATAGGCTTGTATGAGTTGTTCGGTAATCCAACTACCTAACTCACTGAGCCACCCGGGCTCTTTGTATTAGTCTGTAAGAATAACTATTTGCCTCTACAGATAAAATATAAAGTAGAGATCAAATATCATTTTAGAGACAGAAAAATTTGGTCTAACATTTCTGTTCAATTTCTGAAAACTTCATTGCCCAATCAAAAATAATTAACATTTATATGAAGAAAATGTTTGTTGTTG
The DNA here is from genome assembly GCA_963383655.1 of Bathymodiolus septemdierum. Taxonomy (NCBI): domain Eukaryota; kingdom Metazoa; phylum Mollusca; class Bivalvia; order Mytilida; family Modiolidae; genus Bathymodiolus; species Bathymodiolus septemdierum. The sequence goes on from OY726518.1 coordinate 84,334,184, forward strand.
AACTCAAATGTAATTCTCAGGATTCTACATAGACTTTAATGCAAATTTAAGTATTTGATATCTTTCAATAGAAGTTAAATGTGGTAATTAAATTTACCTATAGCCCTCTCCAACACTTAATCAGATTCGTATTTTGATTTTTCTTTTTCTCAAATAATATAGTTTAGGTTCATTTTATATTATGAAAATATAATAGCAATTTTCCATTGAAATATATGTAAAATACCGAGGATACCTGCTGATCATGATCATGTGTCCGGGAATTAAAATAAACCCATCCTTATAGAAATCGATAGTTGGTAAACATGTTAAAATGTGAAATTGTATTAAATGATATTTAAAATGTCTATTTACTAAAAGTGTTAGAAGTTACAAATGATGAAATGTCACGACACAAGTCGTATTCCCAGGGCAGTGCTAGATCCATTGTACACATAATTTTGGAAACACATATAGTGTACAAACCTTAATTGTGGTGAAATGTTGAGAGAGGCAATGTCGTAAGTATCTTATATACGGTCCTTGGCGGAACTGATAAAGATCTTACACAATAAATAAATTTAGATCTTGCGTATGGTTTTTCCCGTAGTTTCAGAGTTATTTCCCTTCGCAGCCATGGCTGGGCAACGCTAACGACGAGAGACACGCTATAGTGTCTTCGACCAATGGCATATATCGGTACCGGATCGTTTCGCCCCGATTACCTGTTCGCCCCGGGTCGTTTCGCCCCGGAAAGTGAATCGATTCGCCCCACTTAATCGCTATTATGTAATAATAGATGAAGTCTTTTTCGACAATTTTTTGGTAATTATTTATATTATAATATTTAATAATTATTGGTCAATTATTACTAATTAAACTACAAAAAAAAGAGAGAGAAATTAGTAAAAAATTGAAAATTGTAATTATTTTTATTCTTTGATCTGTCGATTACTAATTCGACCGCACGATTTACCACACACTACCACTCAAGAAATCGAAAATAATGTAAAAACCAACAAACTGTGTGTGTAGGTTCAGAGACGTTATGTCCGACTTGTTATAAATTTTATATAAAAAAAGACTAATAGCTACTGGTACAGAATATTTAAAACACTAAACAAACCCTACATCGGTGTTCATGTATAAATAAAAGAACACTTACAAAAAAAAACACAAAAAAAAACAAACAAACAAAACAAAAAACAAATATACAAACAAATAAATAAAACAAATATATCTACGTACACACATATAATACTATAAAGTACAAAGTGGTGTTTTATATGAATCATGCACGAAAATGGTGAAAATTTGGATACATCATTTATAAGTTAGAGTTTATAAATATGTATATTGTGAATATTTTTTTTTTTTTTTGCATCTTAGTTGTCACACCCAGCATGAGCAATAGGGTCGAACATGGGATGTTCAGACGATCGGCGGACGTTTCGGCCAGTGGACTTTCGGCCTAGGATATTTCTGCCTAGGACGTCTCGGCCATGGACATTTCGAACAAGGACGTTTCGGACAATGGACGTTTCGGCCAAATTTATAAATTAAATAAGTAAATAAATCTAAAACTTGTTAGATTATTATAATTTTAATCAAACAATCAATAAATTAAATAAGTAAATAAATCTAAAACTTGTTATTCATCTAAGCAATTTTCTATATCAAACAATCACATGTAATAAAATAATTGGTTTTCCAGATTATTATAATTTTAATCAAACAATCAGATGTAATAAAATAATTGGTTTTCCAGATTTTAATGAAAACCAAATTTAAAGGGAGTAATTACTGTGTTTTTTTAGACAGTAGTATTCATTTTAATTAGTTAATAAAAACTAATGATCAAAAGAAAATATTACCTTTGAATTTATGATTGTCAAATTAATTATTACATCATACAAGACCATTCTCTTTTATTTTATAGTTTCAAAAGATTTAGTTTTTACAGTATGTTCTCAAATTTGGATTTAGCTTGTAATGCACAAATATACACAAGCCCTCTTAAAGTATATATAATATAACTGAGAATCTATAATTATTTAAGCTAAAAAAAAGTCACTGATAATAGTACTATGGAGGTTATTGCAACAAAGCGCGGAGGGTAAAAGCTCTGCTTTGAAGGTTTCATGTACACAATGTGAACGTGTAGCAACCATCTTGCTACAGAATGAAAGAGGTATCCGTCCAACAAAAAGGTGCAAGAAAGTGTATACAGAACTTCAAAAACGTCTCTGTAACCTTTGTGAAGACAGAACATCTGGTAACAAGACCATTGCAGAGTTCTTAAGAGGTGTGAGCTACAACATTCGTGGTGGTCAACCGAATATGTAGACATTTTGCAACTAGCTAGTGATTTATGTTATTGTGTAATGTGCTCATTTAAATACAAGTCAACTTTCATCTAATACACACTTTTTAGTGTTTTGAATGAACAAGTTTCCTCTGTTATTATGAGAACTGTAATTGTGTTATTGTGCTCACTTTATCTATAGTGTTTGAATAAACAAATGTATCTTCTGTTACGAAAACTGTTATCTTATGAAATATGCGGTGCTTAATGATGAAATAAGTCAAATAAAAATATCTCTTAATACTTTTATTTAAAATAAATCTTGAAACAAATAATACAAACATGGCCCTCATGGACCCTGTCTTCCCACCCCACCCCCAAAGAAAAAAACACCAAAAAACCCATAACAATATAATATATAAAATATTAGCAATCAGACTACAACTTCCAATGAAAAAAAACAACATATAACTAACAACTAAATATTGTTTGGCCGAAACGTCCACCTTAGCAAAATATCTTAGCCGAAATGTCCATGGCCGAAATGTCCTAGGCCGAAACGTCCTACATTCGTTCAGACACCTTACCAAAATCACATTTTAGCACAGCCTAGGCCACTAGTTTATTGAATACATCTTCGAAATACTCAACTAGAGAACTGCATTGTGTTGGAAGAAGAAGAATAAATTGTAAAAAATGTTGATCGCAGGCGTTCGTGAAATGGAAATACTTGGAGTAGATGACATGCACATGCAAGTTGTTGTTACATTAAGATTGTATTGATATATCCACAGGGACTTGTTCCCGGCCACTAATTTTGTCCCACGGATTTTGTTTA